>CM022302.1:555229341-555558063 GCA_011799875.1 Thinopyrum elongatum | reverse complement strand
CCGGTGGTTAAACTACAGTAATCACCCTTTTGATAATGACAAGTCATCATGTTTAACAGTGCATGATCATCATTTGCATCATAATGCATTTCAACTCCCTAGTCTAATCAAAATTATATAAAAAGGGAAATAAAAGTTGTCCAAACACGGAAAAAAAAATGTGCATCATTGTGCAAATATTCTCATAGCATTTATAAAAATGATTGCAAACATTGTGTGGAATTGTAAAAGGGACTCGAAAACAACAGGAACAGCAGCAGCAACATAACACTGTTAATCCTTTTTCAATTTAAATAAAATCCAAACAAAAAGATATGGACCCCCAAACCAATTTCTAGCAGTGACAGATAATGCACGTAAATAATGAAGCAAGTCTCATATTTTACAAAAGTCTTTGGAATAAAAATAAAACAGAAAACAGAAAACAGAAAAGAAAATAAATAATATTAAAAAAAAAAGTAAAAGGAAGCCCCCCCCCCCCGGACCAACTGAGGGCCGTGGCCCAGCTGGCCACCAGGCCACCACCCAGGCCGGCCCACCCCAGGCCTAAACCCCCTCCCCTCACCCCGAAAACCCTAATCCCCCCCCCCCTCCTCGCTCCTCTCCCCCCCCCCGATCCAGTTCTGGATCGGGCCGCCGCCGACGCCGCCGCCATCCGCCGCTCGCCGTCTCCGGTGCCACCTCGCCGGACCTCGCCCTCTCCATCGTCGCCTCGTCCCCGTCGCGCCCCCTCTCTCCTGGCGCGCGACGCCGCCGCGCCCCGGGGCTCGCCCCCGTCGCCGTTGGACGCCGCCTCGCCGGAGGTGCTCCCCCCGCCGGCCTGACTTCCGCGCCGTCCCGTCGTCCCGTCACCCCCTCGCGCACCGTGCCTCTTCCCTCCATCGCGGTGAGGCTCGTGGCCTCCACTCCCCTCTCAAGCCCGCGGTCACCGCCGCCCGCGCTGTCCCGCCGCGCTCCCGCACGCCCTGAAGCTCCCTCGCCGCGCCCTTCTGTCGCTCGCGCAGGCGCCCCGCGACGACCGCTCCGCCTCTCACCGCGCTCGCCCCGTCTCCCTGCTGCGTCGCTCGCCAGCCACTGCCGCCCCGCACGCGCCCGCACCGGCTACGCCGCCGCTGCTCCCCCTGCTCCGCCACCCCGCCACCTGCGCCGCGCGCCGGCACCCTCCCTGCCGCTCCGCCGAGCACGGCTGCCGCGCCCGCGCCGGCCGCGCCTGCCGCCGGCACGCCGTGCCCGCTCGCGTGTGGCCTCTGGGCACACGACAAGCCGGGCCCACCCCTGACCCACTGACAACGGGGCCCACGCCCTTTAAAACGTTTAAAAAAAAGAAATGAAAAATGAAAATAAATAATAATAACAAATATTAAATAAATAATTAGATAATTAATTTAATTAATCCTGCTTAATTAGTCTATTAATTAGTTAGTTAATTAATAGTACTTAATTAACTTAACCCTAATGACTGCTGACATCAGCATGATGTCTATGTGATGCCATCAGTTACTATTCTGGATAATGTTAATTTAAATAATAAAAATAAATTCAGAAAATTAATAAAAGCTTTAGAAAATCATATAAATAATCCGTAACTCAGATCGAAAAACTTTGTACATGAAAGTTGCTCCAGAACGACGAGACGAATCTGAATACGCGGTCCGTTCGTCCGTTCACGCGTCCCTAACTATCCGAACTTGCAACCGTTCCCCTTTATCTCTGTCCGATAATTCCAAAGACCCGGGAAATATCGTCAGATACTCCCGCTCCGTCTGTGTACGTGTGATGCTGCGTTAGACTCCCCTAGCACCGTGTATCGTATTTGTGGCATGCCTGTTACTATATATATACTGTTTCCTCCCCCTCTTCTCTCCGATAGCCCCGACCCCGACGTCGTCCCCCGAGAGACCGACGCAGCTCGCGGATCCCACGAAGACACCATAGACGACCTTGCCCTTCGCCGCCGAGCAACCAGGCAAGCCCCCCCCTTTGATCATCCCGATATCGCCCATTCTATTTCTCATGCTTGCATTAGAATTGCTGCTCGCTGCTGCTGCTTTACCTATTCTGATTGCATAGCCTGTTCATCGTAACCTGCTGTTGATAATTACCTCGGCATATCCTAAATGTTAGTCTAGGCGTGAGGTAGAGGAACCTATCAGTGACCACCCACATTACCCCGACTGCCGCGCTGGATCGTCAGAAGACCCGATCAATGGGGGTTGAAGACCAGGCCCCGACACCGACAATCACCCCCCTTAGTTGTTACGACACTGACCCGCGTTACTATCGAGTGCCGAGGGGTGAAACCTCGTTAGCACTTCGATGTTAACTCTGTAGAGTAGCTATTCGTGGTGTGGTCATCGAGGGTGATCCTCCTTCACCGCTTCGATAACGACGCTGTCGTACAACACCTCAAGTTGGACCCAATGAGGGTGATTCCTCCTAGTTCACCTTGACGGATACATCGAGTGGGAATTCAATGAGGGTGATACCTCGATCCCTGATGTGTATGGACACACGGATCTTGGACTTTACACTGTTCATTGGATAGGCGGTCGGCCCTGAGGGGTACCCGCGTGCGCCTGAGAGGCGGTGTGTGTGAAGACGGGGGACCTGTGTGGTGGCCGAGTGGTGAATACGAGCGCGCGGCGGGCATTCTTAACCCTTGCAGCAAGTCCTCGAGACGGGGCGACGGGGGTCACATCTTTCGTGAGTCTCTGCTCGTTACCGCAACCCCTAGTACTAGCGATTTGGATATTTGATCCGAGCAGGCCTTTGGTCTGATAGCACTAACCATCACGTGGGCATGTAGTAGTGGCGTTCTGCATCGTATGATCAGCCGAAAGCTCTGTCAGACGTCCAGTTAGTCAGCTGGCGGCACGGTCGGATCGTGTCGGCGCACCCAAGGCGATCTGGTATCCACCCTGTGCGCAACGACCCGGAGGGCGAGGGGCGATGCCAAGACCCCCTGCGCTTAGGATGTAGACCGGCGGGGACCTCTTGCTGAGCTGTAGGCAGGGGGGTTGCGATTGTGTGTCGTTCGGCCGAGGGCCGGTCATGACCCAGGAAAGTGTGTCGGCCGAAGTTAATGAGCGTGTTGGTAAGTTGGTGCACCCTGCAGGAGACACTTCACGATAGCGTCCTACGGTAAGAGGATGAATGTTACGTGCGAGTCGATAACAGGAGTAATGGATTGTTGAATACACTGTGAGTGAGTACCTTGGTATGTTATATGAGCTCTGGGATTGCTTCTCGGAGGGAGTCGGAGAAGGATTCCGGACGAGGTGACGCAGACTGTATGGCTCTGGGATTTGCTTCCGCAGGGGAGTCGAGAAAGGATCTTCTGGGTGAGGTTGCTATTATCGCTGCTACCTTATATTGTATTGTTCTACTCTCTCTATTGCTGCAAGACTGCTGAAGATGCTAGTCTTCGATAGGACTAGGCCTTCTCTCTATTCTGGCATTTCTGCAGCCCAGTCCACTATACAGCCTCCCCTTGATAATGTTGCATATGTAGTGTAGATCCTTGCTTGCTGAGTACCTCTGAGTACTCACAGTTGCTTTTGTTTTCCCTTTTCTCCCCAATCAGTTGACGTGACCAAGAGGACAGAGCCCCTGAGACAGATGCCCCGACGATCGTTACTACTACTACCCAGAGGATGGATACTACTACGAGTTGACTGACGACCAGGAGTAGGATCGGAGGGTCCCAGGCAGGAGGCCTTCGCCTTTCGATCGTAGTGTTTTTATTTTGCCCCGCCTTTCTAAAGGCCTTTCTGTTTCTATTTATATATCTGTACTTAGATATTGATGCTTCCCGTGACGCTTGTTCGCAAGCTTATGTATTCGAGCCCTCGAGGCCCCTGGCTTGTTAATATAGCTTGTATGACTTTATTTATGTTTTAGAGTTGTGTGTGATATCTTCCCATGAGTCCTTAGGCTTGATCGTGTGCATTTGCTGATATTATCTTAAGTGTCGATGGGCCCGGGGGGGCGTCACACCAGGGTAGTCAGCTACAGGGGTGGCAATGTTGGACATGCCCTTTCTCACAAGTGATCCCACATGTCATTGAAAGACGACCCGGCATGGTCTCAGGTCCTGGGGGATGCAGTTGGCGCACCGCACTAGAACACTCCGCGGATGCGTCGCGGCGCACGCCACTTCGGCCGCCCGTGCATCGTCGATGAGCCGAGTGTTGATCTGGATCATGCCACAGCGGTTTAGCGCCACCCTCGGCATCCTGAACCGAGCATGTCCAGCGGTGATGAGCGTGTCGCTCACCGTGGTCGCCGTGTCCAGAGGCGGTGCGGGAGCTGCGCCATGTTGCTGGCCCCCGACCCACATGAACGGTTGTCAGTGGCGAGGAGGTCATGGGCCAGCTCCTCCATTGGACTAGTCTGCGCCACGTCATCCTGACAGGTGGCCCACATGTCAGTTTCCCTGTTTTCTCGGCCAAATTCGAGCGTCAGTATGGCCTCATTAACACTCGGCCGACCTCTCTCTCTTTCTAGTCTAGTAGTAAATGACGCGGGCGAGGGGGGGGAGGGACGCAGTTTGCTATCAACTGCAGTCCCACAAGCGAGCGAAAACGCAAGACGAAGCGCGTTCCATTGGTGAGCGACGTTGCAGGGTCCACCGTGGGGGGTGCAACGGCGAACGCGACAAAGTGATGTACACCGTCTGTTCCTTATGAACTTGCATACTTCGAGTACTCCTTTTTTTGAACACAGTACAGACGCAAGTGCTCATACATGCGCGCATACACTCACCCTATGAATGCACACACGCACACCCTACCCTCATGAGCACCTTCAAGAGACTGAGCCATCATATCTACTACTCCCTCCTTTCCGGTTTATAGGGCTCATCTCAAAAAGTTTGTTTTTCCGTTTATAAGTCTCAATTCTACTACTTACCAGCACATCTTCAGTTCAAGGTGTATTAAATCACTGCATGCAAGGATGAAGAAAAAACACTCTAATGCATGTAGAAGTTCTGGTCATTAAGTGGTCATGCATGCATGTGGTTAATTAATGCATCGGTTTACACAAATTTTGAGAAAAACGAGAGTACTAATTAAGTACTTTTGCAAACTACGGAATTAATTCCACCATTCAATCATCTACCTTGGTTGTAGAGAGATTTTCAAATTAAGCCCTATAAACCGGAAAGGAGGGAGTATATCTCTACTCTTATATCTACTTCTGGTGATGATGGTGTGCTGCCATCTTGCAATATAGACAGTCCGATCTATATCTGACGGATAGAAAGCAAACTATGGCAATTTTGCAAAAGTATACCCGCACCTCTTCGTTCATCCTTATCTCTCCACAACTTCATTGTTGAGTAATTAAAAAAGAAGCCTCTGGAACAATCTGGCATGGTGGTCGCTGCCGGCGTAGTCGATCCCCATGCCTCCGCTAAGTCCGACCACCAATCACCACCGCGCCCCACTCCTCACCTTATCTCTCATCTTTCTCAAGATATCATTTTTCGATGAAATTCTCGAGATACCATTTTTTCGATGAATGAAATTCTAGAGATATCATTAGTTTTTACACATGGGATTACTCCGATGGGTCAATCACAACAGGTGTTTTGTAAAAAATGCATCATGATGTTCCGTGCAATGCACGGGCATCTTTCTAGTCATCTTGAGATTTACGAAGTCACCGCCTCATCGTCGACAGGAACAGTGAGGGAGTCCGGACGTCTGCCACGTGAAACTCCGAAACTTTGGTCCCATCCCACCCCAACTCTCAGGCTCCAGCCGTCGGCTTTACAAACTCCGCACAGTCAAAACCGATTGACCAGTCCGTCACCGAAACCACTATTCACACCAGAACCTTCGCTGCTCGGGCCTACGCCAGCTACTTGCTGGCCGGTCACCACTGCTCCAAAACCACACCTCCTCTCCCATCCCATTCCCCCACCTTTCGATCCCCTAGCCCTCATTAGCCGTCCCCTAGTTCTAGCCGGAGAAGCCATGGTGCGCCGCCAGATACGTACTACAAGATGCTGACGCCGGAGCGCCGCGCAGAAATGGCGGTGGAGGTCGGCACCACAGCCTCCGTATCCAAGCTCGCTTGCGGCGGGCCAATCCCCGAGTTCTTTGGAGCCAAGCTCCGAGGAGGAGGAGAAGCCGATCCAATGTTCATGGCGGAGGTCGCGGCGCGCAGAAGACCCCCGATGCGTATGAGACGATGGACGTCGACTTCGTGCCGGCGTCTGGGTCCCCCAAGTGCAGGCGGACCAGCTGTTCAACCTAGTGATCCTAAAGGAGGACCGGGAGGCGGACGCTCAACTCGACGTGGAGCGGCGGATGCCGCTATCATCGAGGCCTCCTGCAAGGCGGACCGGAAGGATGTCGTGACGTGAACGGGCGGCGGAGGCTCAACTTGACATGGAGCGCGTGGGATGCCGCTGCCAACGAGGCCCTCTGCAGGCGGAACCGGAGATGTCGTGGACGTGAACGGGCGGCAGAGGCTCAACTTGACATGGGAGCGCGCGGATGCTGCCATGAGGCCCTCCTGCAGGTGGAACCGGACGTCCTGCACTTGAAACCGGGCGGCGGAGGCTCAACTCGACGCGGAGCGCGCGGATGCCGCTGCCATCGAGGCCCTCTTGCAGGCGGAACCAAACGTCGTGGACGTGAATGTCGGCGGTGCTCGCATCCGTGCAAAGCGCCCGCATGCTCCGCGTGAACGAGTAGCTTGAGGCCGAGGAAAACCACAGTGCAGAGACACACGTCAGCAGCTACGGCTGTGTAACACCCCCCGGTGGTTAACTACAGTAATCACTTTGATTAATGACATGTCAGCAAGCTAACATGCATGATCATTATTAGCATCATATTGCATTTCAACTCCTAAGTCAAATTCAAATTTAAATGAAAGTGGAAATAAAAGTTGCTCAAAACCTAGAACTAAAATGTGCATCATGTTGCAAATATTCTCATAGCATATTTAAAAAATGATTGCAACATTTGTTGAATTGTAAAAAGGACTCGAACAACAAGGAACAGCAGCGAGCATAACACTGTTTAATCCTTTTTCAATTTAAATAAAATCCAAACAAAAAGATATGGACCCCAACCAATTTCTAGCAGTGACAGATAATGCACTGTAAATAATGGAGCAAGTCTCATATTTACAAAAGTCTTTTGGAATAAAATATAAAGAGAAAAACAGAAAAGAGAAAAAATAAATAATATAAAAAAAAGTAAAAAGGAAAGCCCCCCCCCCCCCCGGACCAACTGGCCGTGGCCCAGCTGGCCACCAGGCCACCACCCAGGCCGGCCCACCCGGGCCTATACCCCCTCCCCTCACCCCGAAACCCTAATCCCCCCCTCGCTCCTCCCCCCCCCCGATCAGAAATTCTGGATCGGGATCGAACCCCGTCGCCCGCGCCGCCTCGGCGCCCGTCGCCGGCCGGCCTTCCCCGACGCCATCGCCGGCCTGCCTGCCCCGCCGCCGGCCGCCTCCTCCTCCTTGCCACGCTCGCAGCCCCGCGCCTCACCGGCGCCCTCGGCGCCCGCCGCCACCTCACCGCGCGTGGACGCCGTCGCCACCTCGTCTCCGTCGCCGGACGGCCTCCCGCCTCCGACGCCGTCGTCCCCGAGCCCCGCTGCCCGTGCCCTACTAACCGCCGTGAGCTGCGCCCCTCGCTTCTCCTCCTTTTCCCCGTGTCCGCGTTCGCCACCGCCGCCCCCAGCGCGGCCTGCTCGCGCTCCGACCGCGCGACTGCGCCCCCCCATGAGCAGCTCGCCTCGCCCACCGCTTGCGTCGCGATGCCGCGCACGACAGCGCCGCACTCCGCCCTCACCGCTGCTGCGGCTGCTGCTCCTCTCCGCCGCCGTTGCCCCGCTCCGGATCCGGTCAACCCGCGCCCACGAGCCGCGTCCACTCCCGCGCCGCTCGCGCGCTGCTTCGCCCCGCGCGCGCCTCACTCGCGCCCGCTGTGCGCTGCGCTCGCCCCCGCTTCCCTGCCGCGCGCGCGTCACGCCGCAGCTGCCCCGCCTCGGACCCCCCGCGGCCGATGCGCGGCACGTGCCGCCGCCCGCGCAGCCGTCGCCGCCACACCCCGCGTCGCCGGCGCCCCTGCCGGCGCTCGGGCACGCGCCCGTCGGGCGACGCCGGCCCGCACCGTCGACCACGCCCGCTAACGTCCCTGGGCACTGACCACGGGGCCCCACGCCCCTTTTTCCTAAATAATAAAAAGGGAAATAAAACTAAATAAAAATAAAAATAATTAAATAATTAATTAGGGATTAATTAATTTAATTAATTAGTCTAATTAATAATAGTTTAACTAAGCAGTAATTAATCATCAGCATGATGTCATGCTGATGTCATCGCAGCACTGTTTCGGATAATGTTTAGATTTAAATAATTAATTAAAATTCAGAAAAACTAATAAAAACTTTGAAAATTGTATTAAAATAATCCGTACCCGGATCGAATACTTTCTACATGAAAATGCTCAGAACGACGAGACGAATCCGAATGCGCGGTCCGTTCGTCCGTCACGCATCCCTAACTATCGAACTTGCAACCGTCCCTCTCCGGTCATCTGTCTGACAAATGTCCGGAACCGGGAAAACATTCCCGGATGGATTCCTCCTTCCTCCGGTGACGTGCAACCATACGTTAGGACACACCCGGCACTGCATATGTCATGTCGTACTTTGCGTTGCTCATGTTTGCTCTATATTTATACTGTCCTCCCCCTCTTCTCTCGATAGATCCGACGCAGCTCGGAGACGAAGACGCATTGACAACCTTGCCCTTGCCGCCGAGCAACCAGGCAAGCCCCCCCTTTGATCATCCCGATATCGCCCATCTATATTCCCATGCTTGCATTAGAATTGCTGCCTACTACTGCTTTACCTATTCTGATGCATAGCCTGTTCATTGTAACCTGCTGTTGATAATTACCTACATATCCTAAACTGTTTAGTCTAGGCTGGGTAGAGACCTATACAGTGACCCCACTTATCCCGACTGCCGCGCTGGATCGTCAGAAGACCCGATCAACGGGATTGAAGACCAGGCCCCGACACGCACATCACCCCCTTAGTTGTAACGACACTGCAGCGTATATCAAGTGCGAGGGTGAAACCTCATGTAGCACTTCTGATGTTAACTCTGTAGAGTAGCTATTCGATCGTGGTCATCGAGGGGTGATTCCTCTTCTCCACTTCCGATAGACGCTGTCGTACCAACACATCAAGTGTGAACTCATCGAGGGTGATTCCTCGTAAGTGACTTGACGGTTACATGAGTGGGCATCCGTCGAGGGTGAACCTCGGATTTCCTTGATGTTATGGACACACGGTACTGTATGACTTTACTGCTGAACCTTGATAGAGACGGGTCGGCCCCGAAGGGGGACCGAGGAAGCTACTTTTACTACAGGACTGAAGGGACAGGCGTGGTACCAACCAGTAGAGTGGACCTGAGTTCCGACAGTCTTTTACGAGACGGGTTGACCTGGACGGTGCCCGAGTGTTGAATACGAGGCGTGGCCGGGCATTCATGGCCCTTGCCGCAAGTCCTCGAGACGGGGCGACGGGGGTCACATCTTTCGTGGAGTCTGCTGTCATTACCGCAAGCCCCTAGTCCTAGCGATTTGGATATTGATCCGAGCAGGCTCTGGTCTGTAGCACAACCATCACGGGGGCATAGTATGGGCGTTCTGCATTGTAGCATCAGCCGAAAGCTCTGTCAGACGTCCAGTTCAGCATGGCGGCACGGACGGACCAGCGCCCTCCTGGTGCCAGGCTTCTCCCTGCGCGCAACGACTCGGAGTGCAGCAGGCAATGGCCCAAGACCTCTGAGCGCTTAGGATGTAGACCGACGGGGACCTCTCTGCTGAGCTGTAGGTCGGGTTGCGGTTGTGTTGTTTGCCGAGGCCGGGCATGACCCAGGAAAGAAATGTGTCCGGCCGGAGTTAAGCGAGCGTGATGGGTAAGTTGGTGCACCCCTGCAGGGAAGAACATTCTATCGATAGCCGGTCCTACGGTAAAGGACACTCGGAGTTGTATCCTGATTGATACAATTTAGAACTGGATACCTGTGATGAGACCTGTATATTATGGCTCTGGGATTGCTTCTCGCAGGGGAGTCGAGAAGGGATCTCAGGACGAGGTTGATGACTTATGGCTCTGGGATTGCTTCTCGCAGGGGTCGAGAAAGGATCTCTGGGTGAGGTTGATATTATTATATGCTCACATTATATGGTATTGTTCTACTCTTTGTGCTGCTGCAAGACCGCTGAAGATTCTATTTCGATAGGACTAGGCCTTCTCTCTTTCTGGCATTTCTGCAGCCCAGTCCACATATACAGCCTCACCTTGATAATGTTGCATATGTAGTGTAGATCCTGCTTGTTGAGTACTTCTGAGTACTCACGGTTGCTTTGTTTTCCTTTTTCTCCCCATATCAGTTTGACGTGACCAGAGGACGGGAGCCCCCTGAGACAGATGCCCCGACGACGATACTACTACTACCCGAGGATGGCTTCTGCTACGAGTTGGCTGTCGACCAGGAGTAGGGTCGGAGCGGGTCCCAGGCAGGAGCCTTCGCCTTCGATCGTAGTGTTTTATTTTGCCCCGCCTTTCTAAAGGCCTTTCTGTTTATTTATATCTGTACTCAGATATCTGATGCTTCCGCTGACGCTTGTTCGCAATCTTATGTATTCGAGCCCTCGAGGCCGGCCTGTAATATAAAAGCTTGTATGACTTTATTTAGTTTTAGAGTTTGTTTGTGATATCTTCCCGTGAGTCCTTAGGCTTGATCGTGTCATTTGCGTGTATGATTAGTGCCACGATCGGGCCGGGGGCGTCACAAGTTGGTATCAGAGCCGACTGCCTGTAGGAACCCCCTTTCCAACTCCTTGGCCGAAGTGAGTCTAGAAACCGAAAACTGTTTACTAACTTGGCTGTGTGGCTTACGGGCCCACGTCGCCAATGGGGTGTATTAGGATCTTTTACTTCTCGACCTTTACTCTGGGAATTTGACCTCTCTTCTTTCGGTTAAATGATTTACAACTCCAACATTAGGCTCTCGTGATCAATCCACCGGAGTTCTGAAAATATCCCCCCTTGCTTTCAAGATTGTGGCCCAGGTTCTGCTTACAGGATCCTCTTATCGAGGGCACCCTGTGTTGTCACTTGCAGAGTTCCTCGCTCCGTCAGTTTTCTCCTTCGTGATGTAGCCCTTTGCTATGTCTCGTTGGTGTGCTTCCTTACCGCGTGCCTGCGCGCCGACCCTAGTTGTCTAGCCTTCTCTTTTCCGTTGTCGTAATGCCGGTTTGTAATCGAGGCTACGTGTGAATTTAAATGTCTGGTGTGATTTTAGATGTAGTATCTATCGCACTTCCTTCTGTCGTGCGTGTACTTCATGAATAATTCCATACACCTGCAGTTTTACTGCTAAACTGCCCCTGTTGATTTGGCAGGATGGCTGAAGACGATCCTCCAACTCCACCTATTTCCGCAAGCAATTGATGCAGCGTTTGAACTCAACCGTCAGTTTATGACCAGAGTATTGGCTCAGTTCCAACTCAGAATGTCAACAACAGTCTGCTCCAATAACGCTGCCAGAATTTGTGGGCTCAATCGTCCACTTTTCGCAGCTCGACTGATCCAATGGATGCTGATGATTGGCTCCGTGACATATGCCTTTCAGTTGAAGTCGGCCAATGTTACCTTGACAGTACGTTCCCTGCGACGTATCACCTGAGGGGATCAGCTGCTCAATGGGTGGAAAGCCACAAGGATATGTTGCCAGCAGAGACCGTAATCACTTGGAGGAATTTCAGTCAGCTTTTCGTGCACGGTATCATTCCAAGGTCTGATAGATCAGCAGAAGAAGCAGCAGTTCGCAACTCACACAGGGCAAATGACTGTGGTAAGAATATCAGAGGGAAATTTCTCGAGTTATCCGCTATGCTGAGGATGACGTTGACACTGACGCCCGCAAAGCAGGAGAAATTCCGTGAAGGACTCCGTACTGACGATAAAACTCCGCATGGCAGTCCTTTGCCACAGACTTCGCAACGATTGTCAGCAAACTTTCCGAATGAAACAGCTCTGACTGAATGCCAGAGTCGCGTCAAACGCACTCGTGAAGCAGGCTCACCCTCGGCGTGTGTCAGCTGTTCAGAAACGTCGAGTGTGGATCCCGCACAATGTTCATCACCGACCTGCTCCAAACCAAGGCCATCTTATTGCACCTCGTCTGCCTCCACCGAGACAACTAACGATTCCGGCTGGACACTCCAATGCCATCATGCTTTCCCTCAGGACTGCCACACACCCGTTCTCTCGGATGGTCGTACAGAAGGCCATCGAACCCATCATTGCAGGAAATCGTAAGGCCGGATGTCATGCTGTGGACCGGCAGGCAGGTCTCTCACGTCAAAATAGAAGAAGCTCGGGAGTCCCAAAAATTGTGATGGGAACCCTTCACGTCAAATTCAGTGCCAGCTTTGTTCTTTTTGATTTCTGGAGCATCGCATGCTTTTGTGCCCAACAATTTGCTCAGTTGCATGGGTTACATATGGAAAATCTGCCCACTCCTTTAGCGATTCAATCTCCGGGATCCAATTGGCAAACCACGATGTTATGCCCCCACAACCACATCGAGATTGGAGGTCTGCTTTTTCCGGACTTCTTCTCATTGTACTCGGGCCTTCCAAAATAGATATCATTCTTGGTATGGATTGGTTGATTGCCCATAAGCTTTGATTGACTGTGCTAATAAGACAGTCCAACTCACACACCCTTTGGCCGACAGTCAATACTCAGCTCGAACAGTTCAGAATGCGCGAGAATCAGATATATGTTCTGAATGCATTGAATGCTTCAACTCTTGAAGGCACGAGAACGTTCCAGTTGTTCGTGTGATTTCAAGATGTATTTCCAGAAGAACTCCCAGGAATACCCCCTGCAAGAGCTGTGGAGTTGTGTCATCGACTTGAAACCAGGCACTACTCCTATTGCGAAGGTCCTTAAAGATGCCTCCGCATCATCTTCTGAGCTTAAGGAGAGAATCGACACGTCACTTAAGAAAGGTTTCATCCGCCCCAGTTCCTCTGCTTGGGAGAGCACCTTCACTCTTCGTTAAGAAGAAGGATGGAACTAACCGATGGTTCAGGATTATCGGCCATTAACCAAGCCACCATTCAGAATAAATATCCGCTTCTCGGATCAATGATTTTATGATCAACTTACTGGATCATCGGTATTCTTAAACTTGATTTGAGGTTGGGTTCCAATCAGATCCGTTGTTGTGAAGAGGATATTCCGAAGACTGCATTTGTTATACGCTATGGTTCTATGAGTACACTGTTAATGTCATTTGGCTTAACAAATGCTCCAGCCACATCTCCCGATTGATGAATTATATCTTCATGGATTACCTCGATAAATTCGTCGTGGTATATCTGGATGATATTCTGGTATATTCGAAGAATGAAGAAGAACATGCCGAACATCTTCGCCTTGTACTGGAAAAGGTCTGCGTGAACACCAACTGTATGCCAAATATTCTAAATGTGAATTCTGGTTGTCTGAAGTGACATATCTCGGCCATGTGATTTCGCAAGATGGCATCGCGTTAACCACGAACGAGTTCAGGCTATTCTTGACTGGACTCCTCCGAGAGATGTCAAGCAAGTCAGAAGTTTTCTCGGCCTTGCAAGCTATTGCCGTCGCTTTGTCGAGAATTTCCTCAAAGATTGCTAAGCCTTTAACTGATCTACTTCACAAGGGCGTTTAGAGTTTGAATGGACAGAAAAATGTCAGGAAAGTTTTCAAACACTCAAGGACAAGCTAACTCTGCTCCAGTTCTTGCTCCTCCAGATTCTCGCAAAGACTTTGTGATCTATTGTGACGATCCCGTGAAGGATTAGGCTGTATCCTAATGCAAGAGCGTAAAGTGATTGCCTATGGCTCTCGTCAGTTGCGACGCGCATGAAGAGAATTATCCGGTACATGATCTAGAAATAGCTGCTGTCATCTATGCACTGCAGTGTTGTGTCGACATTATATCCTCGGTAATCGTTGCGAGATATACACGGATCATAAAAAGTCTGAAGAGCTTGTTTCACCAGCATCTCTGAACCTCCGTCGCAAAGATGGATGGAGACCATTGCGGACTATGACTTGGGTATATCCTATACCCCTGGCAAGGCTAATGTGATGGCTGATGCGTTGAAGCCGCAAATCTATTGCTGGCGAACTTGAGGTTCAGCTACAGCAGCCCCTTCTGTATGAAGAGCTTCGAAAGCTAAATATCGAGATAGTTCCTCAAGGATACTTAAAAACCTTGGTTGTGTGAACCAGACCTTGAGAAAGCTGTTAAGTGCACAAGCTAAAGATGCTGAAGTTGATCTGATGAACCAAGATCTTCACGAAAAGTTACAGGATTCTCGCTGTCTGAAGATGGAAAACTTGTATTTCTAAAGACCGCATTGTCGTACCTCGCTTCGAGCTTAGACTGACAAAGTCATGAGAGGCAATGATACCCCGCTGTCTATTCAGCCGGGGGTAGCCACCAAGATGTATCGTGATCTCCTGTCAAAGGTACTGGTGGTAGAATGAAGCAAGACATTGCTCGTTATGTTGCGAATGTGATGTGTGTCGTCGGTTTAAAGCAGAAATCAGAAGCCTGACTGGAATTCTGCAACGTTACCTATTCCTTTAGGAAATGGGACAAAGTTCAGATGGATTTCATTACAGGAACTTCCCAGGTCACAGAAGGGTCACGACGCTATTTTGTCGTCGCTCGACCAACTCTCCAAAGTTTCACACTTCCTGCCTGTCAAGGGACGATCATGCTAGTAGTTAGCAGAATTATATATCTCCCGAATGTGTTTCACTCCACCGTATTCCCGAAAGAGATCAGTCAGACCGTGGCAGCATATTCACCGGTCATTCTGGGAAAGTTTTCAAAAACGCCATGGGAACTCATATTACCTGGAGTTCAGCTTATCATCCTCAGTCCCAAGGCCAAGTTGAGCGAGTCAACAAGTGCTTGAAGACATGCTACACTTGTGTTGTTTCTTTCGCAAGAAGTGGGAAGCAATCTCTTCCATATGCGAGTTCTCTTATCAACAACCTATCAAGCTAGTTGAAAATGGCCCCCTTTGAAGTTCTCTATGGATACGGTAAGTGTCGAACCCCTTGAATGGTCAGAAACTGGGGACACCAGATCCGTCTCGTGGGTCCAGATATTATTCAAACCACGCCGAAGAACAAGTCCGTATCGTCCGTGGAAATCTTCAAGGCGGCTCAGGACCGTCAGAAAAGAGCAACTATGATCGCAAACGATGGGGTTTTACACTATCAACCTGGTGATCACGCTTATCTCGTGTCACCACTATGAAGGCACTCACGTTTGGAATCAAGGGCAAGCTAGCTCCGCGCGAACATTTGTCCTTTCCGCATTGTTGCCAGACGGGGTCAGTGGCATATAAATTGGAGTTGCCACCGCACATTCTCTATATCCACGATGTTTCTCATGTGTCGCAACTTCGTAAATGCTTCAAGGAATTCTCCGCAAGAGCAGTGGATCACGAGATGCTCGAATTGCATGATGATACTATCTTATAAGAGCATCTCGATCCGATCCTCGATGAGCTGAACGTCGAACGTCAGTAGGGTACCAAGTCCTCAAGAGCAGTGGTCAAACATACTGAAGATGAAGCCACGTGGGAACGCGACGAGGATAATCTTCGTGCGGAATACCCCGAACTTTTCCTTCTTTTTCTTAGTCTCGGGACGAGAATTCTGTTAGTAGAGGAGATTTGTACACCCCCGGTGGTTAACACTACAGTAATCACTTTTGAATGGACATGTCAGCAAGTAACAGTGCATGATCATTTATAGCATCATATGTCATTTCAACTTCTAAGTCAATTCAAAATTAAATAAGTGGAAAATAAAAGTTGCTCAAAACCTAGACAACTAAAATGTGCATCATGTTGCAAATATTCTCATAGCAGTTATAAAAATGATTGCAACATTTGTGGAATTGTAAAAGGACTCGAACAACAAGGAACAGCAGCAGCATAACACTGTTTAATCCTTTTTCATATTAATAAAATCCAAACCAAAATAGGGACCCCAAACCATTTCTCGCAGTGACAATAAGCAATGTAATAAATGGAGCAAGTCTCATATTTTACAAAAGTCTTTTGGAATAAAAATAAAGAGAAACCAGGAAAGGAAAATAAATAAATAAAAAAAAGTAAAAAGAAAAGCCCCCCCCCCCCGGACCAACTGGGCCGTGGCCCAGCTGGCCACCAGGCCCACCACCCAGCAGGCCCACCCGGGCCTATAACCCCCTCCCTCACCTCCACCGAAATCCTAATCCCCCCCGTCTCGCTCCCTCCCCCCCCCAGATCCAGAAATTCTGGATCGGGATCGAACACCCGTCGCCCGCGCGCTCTCGGCGCTCGTCGCGGCCGGCCTCCCCAACGCCATCGCCGGCCTGCCTGCCCCTTGCCACGCTCGCAGCCCATGACCGCCCCAGAGGAGCAGCTGCCGCCACCTGCCCCATCGTAGCCTCTCGCCGCCCGCGCCATCCGATCTACTTGAACACTGTGGACGCCGTCCGCCACCTCGTCTCCGTCGCTCGGACGCCTGTCCCCGCTCGACCTGCGTCACGCGCCAGCCCCCGCTGCCCCGTGCTGTCTACTAAAAGCCGTGACTGCTGCCCCTCGCCTCCTCATCTTTTTCGGTCTTTAGGTCGCGCGTTCGCCCCGCCCCCCCGTCATTTGTCGCGCCGTTCCCGCTTTCGCAGCCTTTTCCAGACCGCGGATCCGTATCTGTAGACTTCCCATCACACTTATGCAGCAGGACCTGTACTGCGCGCCCACGCTGCCGATGGTCGTCTCGTCGTCGCACGCGGGGCCAAGATCGCGGCCGCACTCCGCCTCACGCGATGTCGGGCGTCTGATACTCACCTCGGCCGGCCGTTTGCGCCCGCTCCGGATCCGGTCACCCAGCCCCACGACAAGCGCGGTCCACTAACAACGCGCGCTTGCGCGCTGCATTCGCACCCACGACCGCGCACTAGCTGCCCTCCCTGGCCCGGTCAGCCGTGTGCCACGCTCTGGCAAGACCACCTTCCGTGCGCGCCTGTCTGTCGCTTCCCCCGCTGCCGACGCCGCGCTCACGCCCGTCGCCGCCCCACCCCCGATCGCCGCGCCACCTGCCGGACGCCGGGCACGACCCGTCGGGGGGACGCTGCGCCCATTCGTCAGACCACGCCTATGTAAGTCCCTGGAGCCACTGACCACGGAGTGCTGCCACGCCCTTTCCTAAATTAATAAAAAGGGAAAATAATAATAAATAAAAAGAAAAGAATTCGTTAATTAATAAATTATTAGGATTAATAATTTAATAATTAGTCTAATTAATAATTAGTTAACTAAGAGTAATTATTACTAACCCATAATGACTGTGACATCAGCAGATGTCATGCTGATGTCATCGCAGCACTGTTTCGGATATGTGAGATTAAAAATTAATTAATTCAGAAAGAAATAAAAAATTTAGAAAATCGTTCATTAACATATCCGTAACCCGGATCGCAAAAATATTCACTGAAAATGATCAGAAAGACGAGACGAATCCGAATACGCGGTCGTCGTCCGTCACGCATCCCTAACTATCCGAAATTGAGCAACGTCCTCTCCGGTCACTGTCTGACACAAATGTCTGGAACCGGGAAAACATTCCGGAGGATCCTCTCTCGGTGACGTTCAACATACGTTAGACACACCGGCACTGCAATTGATCATGCCCGTACTTGCGTTGCTATGTTTGCTCTATATTTATACTGTTTCCTCCCCCTCTTCTCTTCCGATAGATCCCGACGCAGCTCCGGAGACCGAAGACAGCATTGACAACCTTGCCTTGCCGACGGAAGCAAGGCGCAAGCCCCCCTTTGATCATCCCGATATCGCCATTCTAATTTCCCATGCTTGCATTAGAATTGCTGCTGCTGCTGCTGTTTACCTATTCTGATGCATAGCCTGTTCATGTAACATGCGTGATAATTACCTACATATCCAAACTGTTTAGTCTAGGCTGGGTAGAGACCTATCAGTGACCCAACTTATCCCGAATGCCGCGTGGATCGTCAGAAAAGACCGATCAAAGGGATTGAAGACCAGGCCCCGAACGCCACATCACCCCCCCAGTTGTAACGACACTGCAGCGTTACTATCAAGTGCCGAGGGTGAAACCTCATGTAGCACTTTGATGTTAACTGTAGAGGTAGCTATGACGATCGTGGGTCATCGAGGGTGATCCTCCTTCTCCACTTCCAGTACGACGCTGTCGTACAACACATCAAGATGTGAACTCATCGAGGTGATTCCTCCTAAGTGCGATCTGACGGTTACATCGAGTGGGCATCCGTCGAGGGTGATTACCCGGATTTCCTTGATGTTATGGACAACACGGTACTGTGACTTTACTGCTGAACCTTGATAGAGACGGGTCGGCCCGAAGGGGGACCCGCGGAAGCTACTTTTACTACAGGGACTGAAGGGACAGGCTAGGGTTGTTTTCGCGGGGTACACACCCAGTAGAGGTGGACTGAGTCCCGGACAGTCTTTACGTAGACGTGTTGCACCTGACGGTGCCCGAGTGGAAAGACGAGGCGTGGTACGTTGGCATTCATGCGCCCTTGCCGAAAGTCCTCGAGACGGGGGCGACTGGTATTGGTTCACATCTTTCGATGGTCTCTGCTCGTAGTACCGAAAGCCCCTGAGTCCTAGTACGATTTGGATATTTGATCCGAGCAGGCCTTTGGTCTGATAGCAAAAACCATCACGGCGGGGCATTAATGGTATGGGCGATTCTGCATTGTAGCATCAGCCGGGATGAGAAGGCTGTCAGAGAGTACAGTTCAGCATTGCGGACCATACGGACGGACCGGAGCGCCCTCCTGGTTGCCGAGGCTCTCTCCCTGCGCGCAAAAACGTTTTAAAGGCGTGGGGGCCCCGTTGTCAGTGGGTCAAGGGGTGGGGCCCGGCTGTCGGTGGCCCAGGCCACCGCGAGCGGGCACGGGCGTGCCGGCGGCAGGCGCCGGCGCGGGCGCGGCAGCTCGTGCGGGGCGAGCGGCAGGGAGGGGTGGCGGCGCGCGGCGCAGGTGGCGGGGGTGCGGAGCAAGGGTAGAAAAAAAAGAAATGAAAAATGAAAATAAATAATAATAAACAAAATAATTAAAATAAATAATTAGATAATTAATTTAATTAATCCTGCTTAATTAGTCTAATTAATTAGTTAGTTTAATTAATCAGTACTTAATTAACTTAACCCTAATGACTGCTGACATCAGCATGATGTCATGCTGATGCCATCAGTTACTATTCTGGATAATGTTTAATTTAAATAATAAAAATAAATTCAGAAAATTAATAAAAGCTTTAGAAAATCATATAAAATAATCCGTAACTCAGATCGAAAAACTTTGTACATGAAAGTTGCTCAGAACGACGAGACGAATCTGAATACGCGGTCCGTTCGTCCGTCACGCGTCCCTAACTATCCGAACTTGCAACCGTTCCCCTCTTATCCTCTGTCCGATAATTCCAAAGACCCGGGAAATATCGTCAGATATTCTCCCGCTCCGTCTGTTACGTGTGATGCTGCGTTAGACTACCCCTAGCACCGTGTATCGTATTTGTCATGCTCATGTTTGCTATATATTTATACTGTTTCCTCCCCCTCTTCTCTCTCGATAGCCCCCGACCCCGACGTCGTCCCCGAGACCGACGCAGCTCCGGATCCCGAAGACACCATAGACGACCTTGCCCTTGCCGCCGAGCAACCAGGCAAGCCCCCCCCTTTTGATCATCCCGATATCGCCCATTCTATTTCTCATGCTTGCATTAGAATTGCTGCTGCTGCTGCTGCTTTACCTATTCTGATGCATAGCCTGTTCATCGTAACCTGCTGTTGATAATTACCTGCATATCCTAAACTGTTTAGTCTAGGCTGGGTAGAGACCTATCAGTGACCCCACTTACCCCGACTGCCGCGCTGGATCGTCAGAAGACCCGATCAATGGGATTGAAGACCAGGCCCCGACACCGCACATCACCCCCCCTTAGTTGTAACGACACTGCAGCGTTACTATCGAGTGCCGAGGGTGAAACCTCTTGTAGCACTTCTGATGTTAACTCTGTAGAGTAGCTATTCGGTCGTGGTCATCGAGGGTGATTCCTCCTTCACCGCTTCCGATAACGACGCTGTCGTACAACACCTCAAGTGTGGACCCAATGAGGGTGATTCCTCCTAGTTCACCTTGACGGATACATCGAGTGGGAATTCAATGAGGGTGATACCTCGGATTCCCTGATGTTATGGACACACGGATACTTGGACTTTACACTGTTCATTGGATAGGCGGTTCGGCCCTGAGGGGTACCCGCGTGCGCCTGAGAGGCGAGTGTTGTGAAGACGGGTACCTGTGTGGTGCCCGAGTGGTGAATACGAGGCGCGGCCGGGCATTCTTAACCCTTGCAGCAAGTCCTCGAGACGGGGCGACGGGGTCACATCTTTCGTGAGTCTCTGCTCGTTACCGCAAGCCCCTAGTCCTAGCGATTTGGATATTTGATCCGAGCAGGCCTCTGGTCTGATAGCACTAACCATCACGTGGGCATAGTATGGGCGTTCTGCATCGTATGCATCAGCCGAAAGCTCTGTCAGACGTCCAGTTCAGCATGGCGGCACGGTCGGATCGTGTCGGCCACCCAAGGCGATGCTGGTATCCACCCTGTGCGCAACGACCCGGAGGGCGAGGGGCGATGGCCAAGACCCCCTTGCGCTTAGGATGTAGACCGGCGGGGACCTCTCTGCTGAGCTGTAGGCAGGGTTGCGATGTGTCGTTCGGCCGAGGCCGGTCATGACCCAGGAAAGTGTGTCCGGCCGAAGTTAATCGAGCGTGTTGGGTAAGTTGGTGCACCCCTGCAGGGAAGAACACTTCTATCGATAGCCGGTCCTACGGTAAAGGACACTCGAAGTTGTATCCCGATCGATACAACTAGAACTGGATACCTGTGATGAGACCTGTATATATGGCTCTGGGATTGCTTCTCGCAGGGAGTCGAGAAGGGATCTCCGGACGAGGTTGACGACTGTATGGCTCTGGGATTGCTTTCTCGCAGGGAGTCGAGAAAGGATCTCTGGGTGAGGTTGCTATTATCGCTGCTACCTTATATTGTATTGTTCTACTCTCTCCTATTGCTGCAAGACTGCTGAAGATGCTAGTCTTCGATAGGACTAGGCCTTCTCTCTATTCTGGCATTTCTGCAGCCCAGTCCACATATACAGCCTCCCCTTGATAATGTTGCATATGTAGTGTAGATCCTTGCTTGCTGAGTACCTCTGAGTACTCACAGTTGCTTTTGTTTTCCCTTTTCTCCCCATATCAGTTTGACGTGACCAGAGGACAGAGCCCCCTGAGACAGATGCCCCGACGATCGTTACTACTACTACCCAGAGGATGGATACTACTACGAGTTGACTGACGACCAGGAGTAGGATCGGAGGGTCCCAGGCAGGAGGCCTTCGCCTTTCGATCGTAGTGTTTTATTTTGCCCCGCCTTTCTAAAGGCCTTTCTGTTTCTATTTCATATCTGTACTTAGATATCTGATGCTTCCGTTGACGCTTGTTCGCAAGCTTATGTATTCGAGCCCTCGAGGCCCCTGGCTTGTAATATAAAGCTTGTATGACTTTATTTATGTTTTAGAGTTGTGTTGTGATATCTTCCCATGAGTCCTTAGGCTTGATCGTGTGCATTTGCTTGTATGATTAGTGCACGATCGGGCCGGGGGCGTCACACCAGGGTAGTCAGCTACAGGCGTGGCAATGTTGGACATGCCCTTTGCTCACATGTGATCCCACATGTCATTGAAAGACGACCCGGCATGGTCTCAGGTCCTGGGGATGCAGTTGGCCGCACTAGAACACTCCGCGGATGCGTCGCGGCGCACGCGCACTTCGGCGCCCCGTGCATCGTCGATGAGCCGAGTGTTGATCTGCTGATCATGCCACAGCGGTAGCGCCACCCTCGGCATCCTGAAGCCGAGCATGTCCAGCGGTGATGAGCGTGTCGCTCACCGTGGTCGCCGTGTCCAGAGGCGGTGCGGGAGCTGCGCCATGTTGCTGGCCCCCACGACCCACATGAACGGTTGTCAGTGGCGAGGAGGTCATGGGCCAGCTCCTCCATTGGACTAGTCTGCGCCACGTCATCCTGACAGGTGTGCCCCACATGTCAGTTTCCCTGTTTTCTCGGCCAAATTCGAGCGTCAGTATGGCCTCATTAACACTCGGCCGACCTCTCTCTCTTCTAGTCTAGTAGTAAATGACGCGGGCGAGGGAGGGGGAGGGACGTCAGTTTGCTATCAACTGCAGTCCCACAAGCGAGCGAAAACGCAAGACGAAGCGCGTTCCATTCGGTGAGCGACGTGCAGGGTCCACCGTGTCGGGGTGCAACGCGAACGCGACAAGAGTGATGTACACCGTCTGTTCCTTATGAACTTGCATACTTCGAGTACTCCTTTTTTTGAACACAGTACAGACGCAAGTGCTCATACATGCGCGCATACACTCACCCCTATGAATGCACACACGCACACCCTACCCTCATGAGCACCTTCAAGAGACTGAGCCATCATATCTACTACTCCCTCCTTTCCGGTTTATAGGGCTCATCTCAAAAAGTTTGTTTTTCCGTTTTATAAGTCTCAATTCTACTACTTACCAGCACATCTTCAGATTTCAAGGTGTATTAAATCACTGCATGCAAGGATGAAGAAAAAACTCATCAATGCATGTAGAAGTTCTTGGTCATTAAGTGGTCATGCATGCATGTGGTATAATTAATGCATCGGTTTACACAAATTTTTGAGAAAAACGAGAGTACTAATTAAGTACTTTTGCAAACTACGGAATTAATTCCACCATTCATCATCTACCTTGGTTGAAGAGATTTTCAAATTAAGCCCTATAAACCGGAAAGGAGGGAGTATATCTCTACTCTTATCTCTACTCTCGGTGATGATGGTGTGCCTGCCATCTTGCAATATAGACAGTCCGATCTATATCTGACGGATAGAAAGCAAACTATGGCAATTTTGCAAAAGTATACCCGCACCTCTCTCGTTCATCCTTATCTCCCACAACTTCATTGTTGAGTAATTAAAAAAGGAAGCCTCTGGAACAATCTGGCATGGTGGTCGCTGCCGGCGTAGTCGATCCCCATGCCTCCGCTAAGTCCGACCACCAATCACCACCGCGCCCCACTCCTCCTCACCTTATCTCTCATCTTTCTCAAGATATCATTTTTTCGATGAAATTCTCGAGATACCATTTTTTCGATGAAATTCTAGAGATATCATTAGTTTTTACACATGGGATTACTCCTGCATGGGTCAATCACAACAGGTGTTTTGTAAAAAATGCATCATGATGTTCCGTGCAATGCACGGGCATCTTTCTAGTCATCTTGAGATTTACGAAGTCACCGCCTCATCGTCGACAGGAACAGTGGGGAGGTCCGGACGTCTGCCACGTGAAACTCCGAAACTTTGGTCCCATCCCACCCCACAACTCTCCAGGCTCCAGCCGTCCGGCTTTACAAACTCCGCACAGTCAAAACCGATTGACCAGTCGTCACCGAAACCACTATTCACACCAGAACCTTCGCTGCTCGGCCTACGCCAGCTACTTGCTGGCCGGTCACCACTGCTCCAAAACCACACCTCCTCTCCATCCCATTCCCCCACCTTTCGATCCCCTAGCCCTCATTAGCCGTCCCCTAGTTCGCCGGAAAGCCATGGTGCGCCGCAAGATCACGTACTACAAGATGCTGACGCCGGAGCGCCGCGCAGAAATGGCGGTGGAGGTCGGCACCACAGACCTCCGTATCCAAGCTCGCTTTGCGGCGGGCCAATCCCCGAGTTCTTTGGAGCCAAGCTCCGAGGAGGAGGAAGCCGATCCAATGTTCATGGCGGAGGTCGCGGCGCAGAAGACCCCCGATGCGTATGAGACGATGGACGTCGACTTCGTGCCGGCGTCTGGGTCCCCCAAGGTGCAGGCGGACCAGCTGTTCAACCTAGTGATCCTAAAGGAGGACCGGGAGGCGGACGCTCAACTCGACGTGGAGCGCGCGGATGCCGCTATCATCGAGGCCCTCCTGCAGGCGGAACCGGATGTCGTGGACGTGAACCGGGCGGCGGAGGCTCAACTTGACATGGAGCGCGTGGATGCCGCTGCCATCGAGGCCCTCCTGCAGGCGGAACCGGATGTCGTGGACGTGAACCGGGCGGCAGAGGCTCAACTTGACATGGAGCGCGCGGATGCCGCTGCCATCGAGGCCCTCCTGCAGGTGGAACCGGACGTCCTGCACTTGAACCGGGCGGCGGAGGCTCAACTCGACGCGGAGCGCGCGGATGCCGCTGCCATCGAGGCCCTCTTGCAGGCGGAACCAAACGTCGTGGACGTGAATCGGGCGGTGCTCGCATCCGTGCAAAGCGCCCGCATGCTCCGCGTGAACGAGTAGCTTGAGGCCGAGGAAAACCACAGTGCAGAGACAAACGTCAGCAGCTACGGCTGTGTAACACCCCCCGGTGGTTAACTACAGTAATCACTTTTGATAATGACATGTCAGCAAGCTTAACAGTGCATGATCATTATTAGCATCATATTGCATTTCAACTCCTAAGTCAAATTCAAATTTAAATGAAAGTGGAAAATAAAAGTTGCTCAAAACCTAGAACTAAAATGTGCATCATGTTGCAAATATTCTCATAGCATTTATAAAAAATGATTGCAACATTTGTTGGAATTGTAAAAGGACTCGAACAACAAGGAACAGCAGCAGCATAACACTGTTTAATCCTTTTTCAATTTAAATAAAATCCAAACAAAAAGATATGGACCCCAAACCAATTTCTAGCAGTGACAGTAATGCACTGTAAAATGGAGCAAGTCTCATATTTTACAAAAGTCTTTTGGAATAAAAATAAAAGAGAAAACAGAAAAGAAAATAAATAATATATAAAAAAAAGTAAAAAGGAAAAGCCCCCCCCCCCCCCCCGGACCAACTGGGCCGTGGCCCAGCTGGCCACCAGGCCACCACAGGCCGGCCCACCCCGGGCCTATAACCCCCTCCCCTCACCCCGAAACCCTAATCCCCCCCTCGCTCCTCTCCCCCCCCCGATCCAGAATTCTGGATCGGGATCGAACCCCGTCGCCCGCGCCGCCTCGGCGCCGTCGCCGGCGGCCTTCCCCGACGCCATCGCCGGCCTGCCTGCCCCGCCGCCGGCCGCCTCCTCCTCCTTGCCACGCTCGCAGCCCCGCGCCTCACCGCGCCCTCGGCGCCCGCCGCCACCTCACCGCGCGTGGACGCCGTCGCCACCTCGTCTCCGTCGCCGGACGGCCTCCCCGCCTCCGACGCCGTCGTCCCCGAGCCCCGCTGCCCCGTGCCCTACTAACCGCCGTGAGCTGCGCCCCTCGCTTCTCCTCCTTTTCCCCGTGTCCGCGTTCGCCACCGCCGCCCCCAGCGCGGCCTGCTCGCGCTCCGACCGCGGCGACTGCGCCCCCCCATGAGCAGCTCGCCTCGCCCACCGCTTGCGCTCGCGCATGCCGCGCACGACCGCGCCGCACTCCGCCCTCACCGCTGCTGCGGCTGCTGCTCCTCCTCCGCCGCCGTTGCCCCGCTCCGGATCCGGTCAACCCGCGCCCACGAGCCGCGTCCACTCCCCGCGCCGCTCGCGCGCTGCTTCGCCCCGCGCCGCGCCTCCACTCGCGCCGCCCGCTGTGCGCTGCCGCTCGCCCCCGCTTCCCCCTGCCGCGCCGCGTCACGCCGCGCTGCCCCGCCTCCGGCCACCGCCCCGCGCGCGCTGCCTGCGGCCCCGCTGCCGCCGCCCGCGCGCCCGTCGCCGCCCACCCCCGCGTCGCCGCGCCCCTGCCGGCGCTCGGGCACGCGCCCGTCGGGCGACGCCGCGCCCGCACCCGTCGACCACGCCCGCTAACGTCCCTGGGCCACTGACCACGGGGCCCCACGCCCCTTTTTCCTAAATAATAAAAAGGGAAAATAATAACTAAATAAAAATAAAAATAATTAAATAATTAATTAGTGGATTAATTAATTTAATTAATTAGTCTAATTAATTAATTAGTTTAACTAAGCAGTAATTAATTCATCAGCATGATGTCATGCTGATGTCATCGCAGCACTGTTTCGGATAATGTTAGATTTAAATAATTAATTAAAATTCAGAAAACTAATAAAAACTTTAGAAAATTGTATTAAATAATCCGTAACCCGGATCGAAATACTTTCTACATGAAAATTGCTCAGAACGACGAGACGAATCCGAATGCGCGGTCCGTTCGTCCGTCACGCATCCCTAACTATCCGAACTTGCAACCGTCCCTCTCCGGTCATCTGTCTGACAAATGTCCGGAACCGGGAAAACATTCCCGGATGGATTCCTCCTTCCTCGGTGACGTGCAACCATACGTTAGGACACACCCGGCACTGCATATTGTCATGTCGTACTTTGCGTTGCTCATGTTTGCTCTATATTTATACTGTTTCCTCCCCCTCTTCTCTCTCGATAGATCCCGACGCAGCTCCGGAGACCGAAGACAGCATTGACAACCTTGCCCTTGCCGCCGAGCAACCAGGCAAGCCCCCCCTTTGATCATCCCGATATCGCCCATTCTAATTTCCCATGCTTGCATTAGAATTGCTGCTACTACTGCTTTACCTATTCTGATGCATAGCCTGTTCATTGTAACCTGCTGTTGATAATTACCTACATATCCTAAACTGTTTAGTCTAGGCTGGGTAGAGACCTATCAGTGACCCCACTTATCCCGACTGCCGCGCTGGATCGTCAGAAGACCCGATCAACGGGATTGAAGACCAGGCCCCGACACCGCACATCACCCCCCCTTAGTTGTAACGACACTGCAGCGTTACTATCAAGTGCCGAGGGTGAAACCTCATGTAGCACTTCTGATGTTAACTCTGTAGAGTAGCTATTCGATCGTGGTCATCGAGGGTGATTCCTCCTTCTCCACTTCCGATACGACGCTGTCGTACAACACATCAAGTGTGAACTCATCGAGGGTGATTCCTCCTAAGTTCGACTTGACGGTTACATCGAGTGGGCATCCGTCGAGGGTGATACCTCGGATTTCCTTGATGTTATGGACACACGGTTACTGTGACTTTACTGCTGAACCTTGATAGAGACGGGTCGGCCCCGAAGGGGGACCCGAGGAAGCTACTTTTACTACAGGACTGAAGGGACAGGCGGTACCACCCAGTAGAGGTGGACCTGAGTTCCCGACAGTCTTTTACGAGACGGGTTGACCTGGACGGTGCCCGAGTGTTGAATACGAGGCGTGGCCGGGCATTCATGGCCCTTGCCGCAAGTCCTCGAGACGGGGCGACGGGGTCACATCTTTCGTGAGTCTCTGCTCATTACCGCAAGCCCCTAGTCCTAGCGATTTGGATATTTGATCCGAGCAGGCCTCTGGTCTGATAGCACTAACCATCACGGGGGCATAGTATGGGCGTTCTGCATTGTAGCATCAGCCGAAAGCTCTGTCAGACGTCCAGTTCAGCATGGCGGCACGGACGGACCAGCGCCCTCCTGGTGCCAGGCTTCTCCCTGCGCGCAACGACTCGGAGTGCACAGGGCAATGGCCCAAGACCTCTGAGCGCTTAGGATGTAGACCGACGGGGACCTCTCTGCTGAGCTGTAGGTCGGGTTGCGGTGTGTTGTTTGGCCGAGGCCGGGCATGACCCAGGAAAGTGTGTCCGGCCGGAGTTAAGCGAGCGTGATGGGTAAGTTGGTGCACCCCTGCAGGGAAGAACATTTCTATCGATAGCCGGTCCTACGGTAAAGGACACTCGGAGTTGTATCCTGATTGATACAATTTAGAACTGGATACCTGTGATGAGACCTGTATATATGGCTCTGGGATTGCTTCTCGCAGGGAGTCGAGAAGGGATCTCAGGACGAGGTTGATGACTGTATGGCTCTGGGATTGCTTTCTCGCAGGGAGTCGAGAAAGGATCTCTGGGTGAGGTTGATATTATTACTGCTACATTATATGGTATTGTTCTACTCTCTTCTGCTGCTGCAAGACCGCTGAAGATGCTAGTCTTCGATAGGACTAGGCCTTCTCTCTATTCTGGCATTTCTGCAGCCCAGTCCACATATACAGCCTCACCTTGATAATGTTGCATATGTAGTGTAGATCCTTGCTTGTTGAGTACTTCTGAGTACTCACGGTTGCTTTGTTTTCCTTTTTCTCCCCATATCAGTTTGACGTGACCAGAGGACGGAGCCCCCTGAGACAGATGCCCCGACGATCGCTACTACTACTACCCCGAGGATGGCTTCTGCTACGAGTTGGCTGTCGACCAGGAGTAGGTTCGGAGGGTCCCAGGCAGGAGGCCTTCGCCTTTCGATCGTAGTGTTTTATTTTGCCCCGCCTTTCTAAAGGCCTTTCTGTTTCTATTTCATATCTGTACTCAGATATCTGATGCTTCCGCTGACGCTTGTTCGCAATCTTATGTATTCGAGCCCTCGAGGCCCCTGGCTTGTAATATAAAGCTTGTATGACTTTATTTATGTTTTAGAGTTGTGTTGTGATATCTTCCCGTGAGTCCTTAGGCTTGATCGTGTCATTTGCGTGTATGATTAGTGCACGATCGGGCCGGGGGCGTCACAAGTTGGTATCAGAGCCGACTGCCTGTAGGAACCCCCTTTCCAACTCCTTGGCCGAAGTTGAGTCTAGAAACCGAAAACTGTTTTACTAACTTGGCTGTGTGGCTTACGGGCCCACGTCGCCAATTGGGTGGTATTAGGATCTTTTACTTCTCGACCTTTACTCTGGGACTCTGACCTCTCTTCTATTCGGGTTAAATGATTTTACTAACTCCAACATTAGGCTCTCGTGATCACATCCACCCGGAGTTCTGAAAATATCCCCCCTTGCTTCAAGATTGTGGCCCAGGTTCTGCTTACAGGATCCTCTTATCGAGGGCACCCTGTGTTGTCACTTGCAGATTCCTCGCTCCGTCAGTTTTCTCCTTCGTTGATGTAGCCTTTGCTATGTCTCGTTGTGTGCTTCCTTACCGCGTGCCTGCGCGCCGCCTAGTTGTCTAGCCTTCTCTTTTCAGCTGTCGTAATGCCGGTTTGTAATCGAGGCTACGTGTGAATTTAAATGTCTGGTGTGATTAAGATGTAGTATCTATCGCACTTCCTTCTGTCGTGCGTGTTACTTCATGAATAATTCCATACACCTGCAGTTTTACTTGCTAAACTGCCCCTGTTGATTTGGCAGGATGGCTGACGATCCTCCACCTCCACCTTATATTGCCGCAATGATGCAGCAGTTTGAACTCAACCGTCAGTTTATGACCAGAGTATTGGCTCAGTTCCCAACTCAGAATGCTCAACAACAGTCTGCTCCAATAACGCTGCCAGAATTTGTGCGCCTCAATCCGTCCACTTTTCGCAGCTCGACTGATCCAATGGATGCTGATGATTGGCTCCGTGACATTGCCTTTCAGTTGAAGTCGGCCAATGTTACCCTTGACAGTTACGTCACCTATGCGACGTATCACCTGAGGGGATCAGCTGCTCAATGGTGGGAAAGCCACAAGGATATGTTGCCAGCAGAGACCGTAATCACTTGGCAGGAATTTCAGTCAGCTTTTCGTGCACGGTACATTCCTCAAGGTCTGATAGATCAGAAGAAGCAGCAGTTTCGCAAACTCACACAGGGCACAATGACTGTGGATGAATATCAGAGGAAATTTCTCGAGTTATCCCGCTATGCTGAGGATGACGTTGACACTGACGCCCGCAAGCAGGAGAAATTCCGTGAAGGACTCCGTACTGACATAAAACTCGCACTTGCAGTCCTTGATTGCACAGACTTCGCAACGATTGTCAGCAAATCTTTCCGAATTGAAACAGCTCTGACTGAATGCCAGGAGTCGCTCAAACGCACTCGTGAAGCAGGCTCACCCTCGGGTCAGCCTGTTCAGAAACGTCGAGTGTGGATCCCGCACAATGTTCATCACCGACCTGCTCCAACACCAAGGCCATCTTATGTTGCACCTCGTCTGCCTCCGCCACCGAGACAACTAACGATTCCGGCTGGACACTCCAATGCCATGGCTTCTCCTCAGGATGCACCACGTCTCTCGGATGGTCGTACGAAGGGCCATCGAACCCATCATTGCAGAAATCGTAAGGCCAGGATGTCTGCTGTGGACCGAGGCCAGGTCTCTCACGTCAAAATAGAAGAAGCTCGGGAGTCCCCAAAAATTGTGATGGGAACCCTTCACGTCAATTCAGTGCCAGCTTCTGTTCTTTTTGATTCTGGAGCATCGCATGCTTTTGTGTCCCAACAATTTGCTCAGTTGCATGGGTTACATATGGAAAATCTGCCCACTCCTTTAGCGATTCAATCTCCGGGATCCAATTGGCAAACCACGATGTTATGCCCCCACAACCACATCGAGATTGGAGGTCTGCTTTTTCCGGCTTCTCTCATTGTACTCGGGCCTTCCAACATAGATATCATTCTTGGTATGGATTGGTTGATTGCCCATAAAGCTTTGATTGACTGTGCTACTAAGACAGTCCAACTCACACACCCTTCTGGCCAGACAGTCAAATACTCAGCTCGAACAGTTCAGAATGCCGAGAATCAGATATATGTTCTGAATGCATTGAATGCTTCAACTCTTGAAGGCATCGAGAACGTTCCAGTTGTTCGTGATTTTCAAGATGTATTTCCAGAAGAACTCCCAGGAATACCCCCTGCAAGAGCTGTGGAGTTTGTCATCGACTTGAAACCAGGCACTACTCCTATTGCGAAGCGTCCTTATAAGATGCCTCCGCATCATCTTCTTGAGCTTAAGGAAGAAATCGACACGTCACTTAAGAAAGGTTTCATCCGCCCCAGTTCCTCTGCTTGGGGAGCACCTTCACTCTTCGTTAAGAAGAAGGATGGAACTAACCGATTGGTTCAGGATTATCGGCCCATTAACCAAGCCACCATTCAGAATAAATATCCGCTTCCTCGGATCAATGATTTGTATGATCAACTTACTGGATCATCGGTATTCTCTAAACTTGATTTGAGGTTGGGTTACCATCAGATCCGTGTTCGTGAAGAGGATATTCCGAAGACTGCATTTGTTACTCGCTATGGTTCTTATGAGTACACTGTAATGTCATTTGGCTTAACAAATGCTCCAGCCACATTCTCCCGATTGATGAATTATATCTTCATGGATTACCTCGATAAATTCGTCGTGGTATATCTGGATGATATTCTGGTATATTCGAAGAATGAAGAAGAACATGCCGAACATCTTCGCCTTGTACTGGAAAGGCTGCGTGAACACCAACTGTATGCCAAATATTCTAAATGTGAATTCTGGTTGTCCGAAGTGACATATCTCGGCCATGTGATTTCGCAAGATGGCATCGCCGTTAACCCAGAACGAGTTCAGGCTATCCTTGACTGGACTCCTCCGAAGAATGTCAAGCAAGTCAGAAGTTTTCTCGGCCTTGCAAGCTATTGCCGTCGCTTTGTCGAGAATTTCTCAAAGATTGCTAAGCCTTTAACTGATCTACTTCACAAGGGCGTTAAGTTTGAATGGACAGAAAAATGTCAGGAAAGTTTTCAAACACTCAAGGACAAGCTAACTTCTGCTCCAGTTCTTGCTCCTCCAGATTCTCGCAAAGACTTTGTGATCTATTGTGACGCATCCCGTGAAGGATTAGGCTGTATCCTAATGCAAGAGCGTAAAGTGATTGCCTATGGCTCTCGTCAGTTGCGACCGCATGAAGAGAATTATCCGGTACATGATCTAGAACTAGCTGCTGTCATCTATGCACTGCAGTTGTGGCGACATTATCTCCTCGGTAATCGTTGCGAGATATACACGGATCATAAAAGTCTGAAGTACTTGTTCACTCAGCCATCTCTGAACCTCCGTCAGCAAAGATGGATGGAGACCATTGCGGACTATGACTTGGGTATATCCTATACCCCTGGCAAGGCTAATGTGATGGCTGATGCGTTGAGCCGCAAATCCTATTGCTGCGAACTTGAGGTTCAGCTACAGCAGCCCCTTCTGTATGAAGAGCTTCGAAAGCTAAATATCGAGATAGTTCCTCAAGGATACTTAAAAACCTTGGTTGTTGAACCAGACCTTGAGAAAGCTGTTAAGAGTGCACAAGCTAAAGATGCTGAAGTTGATCTGATGAAGCAAGATCTTCACCTTGAAAAGTACAGGGATTTCTCGCTGTCTGAAGATGGAACCTTGTATTTCAAAGACCGCATTGTCGTACCTCGCTTCGAGCTTATGACTGACAAAGTCATGAAGGAGGCACATGATACCCCGCTGTCTATTCAGCCGGGTAGCACCAAGATGTATCGTGATCTCCGTCAAAGGTACTGGTGGTCTAGAATGAAGCAAGACATTGCTCGTTATGTTGCTGAATGTGATGTGTGTCGTCGCGTTAAAGCAGAACATCAGAAGCCTGCTGGAATTCTGCAACCGTTACCTATTCCTTTATGGAAATGGGACAAGGTTCAGATGGATTTCATTACAGGACTTCCCAGGTCACAGAAGGGTCACGACGCTATTCTTGTCGTCGTCGACCAACTCTCCAAAGTTTCACACTTCCTGCCTGTCAAGGAGACGATCACTGCTAGTCAGTTAGCAGAATTATATATCTCCAGAATTGTTTCACTCCACGGTATTCCGAAAGAGATCAGTTCAGACCGTGGCAGCATATTCACCGGTCATTTCTGGGAAAGTTTTCAAAACGCCATGGGAACTCATATTACCTGGAGTTCAGCTTATCATCCTCAGTCCCAAGGCCAAGTTGAGCGAGTCAACCAAGTGCTTGAAGACATGCTACGAGCTTGTGTTGTTTCTTTCGGCAAGAAGTGGGAAGAATCTCTTCCATATGCCGAGTTCTCTTATAACAACAGCTATCAAGCTAGTCTGAAAATGGCCCCCTTTGAAGTTCTCTATGGACGTAAGTGTCGAACCCCTCTGAATTGGTCAGAAACTGGGGAACGACCGCTCGTGGGTCCAGATATTATTCAACACGCCGAAGAACAAGTCCGTATCGTCCGTGAAAATCTCAAGGCGGCTCAGGACCGTCAGAAGAGCAACTATGATCGCAAACGATGGGGTTTGACTTATCAACCTGGTGATCACGCTTATCTTCGTGTCACCCCTATGAAGGGCACTCACCGTTTTGGAATCAAGGGCAAGCTAGCTCCGCGCTACATTGGTCCTTTCCGCATTGTTGCCAGACGTGGTCAGGTGGCATATAAATTGGAGTTGCCACCGCAATTCTCTCATATCCACGATGTCTTCCATGTGTCGCAACTTCGTAAATGCTTCAAGGAATCTCCGCACCGAGCAGTGGATCACGAGATGCTCGAATTGCATGATGATCTATCTTATAAGGAGCATCCGATCCGCATCCTCGATGAAGCTGAACGTCGAACCCGTCAGAGGGTTACCAAGTTCCTCAAAGTGCAGTGGTCAAATCATACTGAAGATGAAGCCACTTGGGAACGCGAGGATAATCTTCGTGCGGAATACCCCGAACTTTTTCCTTCTATTTCTTAATTCTCGGGACGAGAATTCTTGTTAGTAGAGGAGATTTGTAACACCCCCCGGTGGTTAACTACAGTAATCACTTTTGATAATGACATGTCAGCAAGCTTAACAGTGCATGATCATTATTAGCATCATATTGCATTTCAACTCCTAAGTCAAATTCAAATTTAAATGAAAGTGGAAAATAAAAGTTGCTCAAAACCTAGAACTAAAATGTGCATCATGTTGCAAATATTCTCATAGCATTTATAAAAAATGATTGCAACATTTGTTGGAATTGTAAAAGGACTCGAACAACAAGGAACAGCAGCAGCATAACACTGTTTAATCCTTTTTCAATTTAAATAAAATCCAAACAAAAAGATATGGACCCCAAACCAATTTCTAGCAGGACAGATAATGCACTGTAAATAATGGAGCAAGTCTCATATTTTACAAAAGTCTTTTGGAATAAAAATAAAAGAGAAACCAGAAAAGGAAAAAAATAATATAAAAAAAAAGTAAAAAGGAAAAGCCCCCCCCCCCCCGGACCAACTGGGCCGTGGCCCAGCTGGCCACCAGGCCACCACCCAGGCCGGCCCACCCGGGCCTATAAACCCCTCCCCTCACCCCGAAATCCTAATCCCCCCCCCGCTCCTCTCCCCCCCCCAGATCCAGAAATTTGGACGGGATCGAACCCCGTCGCCCGCGCGCCGCTCGGCGCCCGTCGCCGGCCGGCCTTCCCCAACGCATGCCGGCCTGCCTGCCCCTTGCCACGCTCGCAGCCCCGCGCCTCACCGCGCCCTCGGCGCCCGACGCCACCTCGCCGCGCGTGGACGCCGTCGCCACCTCGTCTCCGTCGCCGGACGGCCTCCCCGCCTCCGACGCCGTCATCGCCGAGCCCCGCTGCCCCGTGCCCTACTAACCGCCGTGAGCTGCGCCCCTCGCTTCTCCTCCTTTTCCCCGTGTCCGCGTTCGCCACCGCCACCCCCAGCGCGGCCTGCTCGCGCTCCGACCGCGGCGACTGCGCCCCCCCATGCGCAGCTCGCCTCGCCCACCGCTTGCGCTCGCGCACGCCGCGCACGACCGCGCCGCACTCCGCCCTCACCGCTGCTGCGGCTGCTGCTCCTCCTCCGCCGCCGTTGCCCCGCTCCGGATCCGGTCACCCCGCGCCCACGAGCCGCGTCCACTCCCCGCGCCGCTTGCGCGCTGCTTCGCCCCACGCCGCGCCTCCGCTCGCCCCCGCCTCCCCCTGCCGCGCCGCGTCACGCCGTGCTGCCCCGCCTCTGGCCACCGCCCCGCGCGCGCTGCCTGCGGCCCCGCTGCCGCCGCCCGCGCGCCCGTCGCCGCCCACCCCCGCGTCGCCGCGCCCCTGCCGGCGCTCGGGCACGCGCCCGTCGGGCGACGCCGCGCCCGCATTCGTCGACCACGCCCGCTAACGTCCCTGGGCCACTGACCACGGGGCCCCACGCCCCTTTTTCCTAAATAATAAAAAGGGAAAATAATAACTAAATAAAAATAAAAATAATTAGTTAATTAAATAATTAATTAGTGGATTAATTAATTTAATTAATTAGTCTAATTAATTAATTAGTTTAACTAAGCAGTAATTAATTAACTAACCCTAATGACTGCTGACATCAGCATGATGTCATGCTGATGTCATCGCAGCACTGTTTCGGATAATGTTAGATTTAAATAATTAATTAAAATTCAGAAAACTAATAAAAAATTTAGAAAATCGTATTAAATAATCCGTAACCCGGATCGAAATACTTTCTACATGAAAATTGCTCAGAACGACGAGACGAATCCGAATACGCGGTCCGTTCGTCCGTCACGCATCCCTAACTATCCGAACTTGCAACCGTCCCTCTCCGGTCATCTGTCTGACAAATGTCTGGAACCGGGAAAACATTCCCGGATGGATTCCTCCTTCCTCGGTGACGTTCAACCATACGTTAGGACACACCCGGCACTGCATATTGTCATGCCGTACTTCGCGTTGCTCATGTTTGCTCTATATTTATACTGTTTCCTCCCCCTCTTCTCTCTCGATAGATCCCGACGCAGCTCCGGAGACCGAAGACAGCATTGACAACCTTGCCCTTGCCGCCGAGCAACCAGGCAAGCCCCCCCTTTGATCATCCCGATATCGCCCATTCTAATTTCCCATGCTTGCATTAGAATTGCTGCTGCTGCTGCTGCTTTACCTATTCTGATGCATAGCCTGTTCATTGTAACCTGCTGTTGATAATTACCTACATATCCTAAACTGTTTAGTCTAGGCTGGGTAGAGACCTATCAGTGACCCCACTTATCCCGACTGCCGCGCTGGATCGTCAGAAGACCCGATCAACGGGATTGAAGACCAGGCCCCGACACCGCACATCACCCCCCCTTAGTTGTAACGACACTGCAGCGTTACTATCAAGTGCCGAGGGTGAAACCTCATGTAGCACTTCTGATGTTAACTCTGTAGAGTAGCTATTCGATCGTGGTCATCGAGGGTGATTCCTCCTTCTCCACTTCCGGTACGACGCTGTCGTACAACACATCAAGTGTGAACTCATCGAGGGTGATTCCTCCTAAGTTCGACTTGACGGTTACATCGAGTGGGCATCCGTCGAGGGTGATACCTCGGATTTCCTTGATGTTATGGACACACGGTTACTGTGACTTTACTGCTGAACCTTGATAGAGACGGGTCGGCCCCGAAGGGGGACCCGAGGAAGCTACTTTTACTACAGGACTGAAGGGACAGGCGGTACCACCCAGTAGAGGTGGACCTGAGTTCCCGACAGTCTTTTACGAGACGTGTTGACCTGGACGGTGCCCGAGTGTTGAATACGAGGCGTGGCCGGGCATTCATGGCCCTTGCCGCAAGTCCTCGAGACGGGGCGACGGGGTCACATCTTTCGTGAGTCTCTGCTCGTTACCGCAAGCCCCTAGTCCTAGCGATTTGGATATTTGATCCGAGCAGGCCTCTGGTCTGATAGCACTAACCATCACGTGGGCATAGTATGGGCGTTCTGCATTGTAGCATCAGCCGAAAGCTCTGTCAGACGTCCAGTTCAGCATGGCGGCACGGACGGACCGGCGCCCTCCTGGTGCCAGGCTTCTCCCTGCGCGCAACGACTCGGAGTGCATAGGGCGATGGCCCAAGACCTCTGAGCGCTTAGGATGTAGACCGACGGGGACCTCTCTGCTGAGCTGTAGGTCGGGTTGCGGTGTGTTGTTTGGCCGAGGCCGGGCATGACCCAGGAAAGTGTGTCCGGCCGGAGTTAAGCGAGCGTGATGGGTAAGTTGGTGCACCCCTGCAGGGAAGAACATTTCTATCGATAGCCGGTCCTACGGTAAAGGACACTCGGAGTTGTATCCTGATTGATACAATTTAGAACTGGATACCTGTGATGAGACCTGTATATATGGCTCTGGGATTGCTTCTCGCAGGGAGTCGAGAAGGGATCTCAGGACGAGGTTGATGACTGTATGGCTCTGGGACTGCTTTCTCGCAGGGAGTCGAGAAAGGATCTCTGGGTGAGGTTGATATTATTACTGCTACATTATATGGTATTGTTCTACTATCTTCTACTGCTGCAAGACCGCTGAAGATGCTAGTCTTCGATAGGACTAGGCCTTCTCTCTATTCTGGCATTTCTGCAGCCCAGTCCACATATACAGCCTCCCCTTGATAATGTTGCATATGTAGTTTAGATCCTTGCTTGCTGAGTACTTCTGAGTACTCACGGTTGCTTTGTTTTCCTTTTTCTCCCCATATCAGTTTGACGTGACCAGAGGACGGAGCCCCCTGAGACAGATGCCCCGACGATCGCTACTACTACTACCCCAAGGATGGCCTCTGCTACGAGTTGGCTGTCGACCAGGAGTAGGTTCGGAGGGTCCCAGGCAGGAGGCCTTCGCCTTTCGATCGTAGCGTTTTATTTTGCCCCGCCTTTCTAAAGGCCTTTCTGTTTCTATTTCATATCTGTACTCAGATATCTGATGCTTCCGCTGACGCTTGTTCGCAATCTTATGTATTCGAGCCCTCGAGGCCCCTGGCTTGTAATATAAAGCTTGTATGACTTTATTTATGTTTTAGAGTTGTGTTGTGATATCTTCCCGTGAGTCCTTAGGCTTGATCGTGTGCATTTGCGTGTATGATTAGTGCACGATCGGGCCGGGGGCGTCACAGGCTGGTTCGCGCCGGCAGCCAAATACGACGAGGCCGTCTCGTTCCGCGAGCAGTGATAGTTTTTCTTTATGTTGTTGTTTTTAGGGATCTTTTGCTGTGTAAAAACATATATTTATGCAAGTCGCCTGACTTTCATCATTTGGGCCAGTCGACCATTTCAGGTGGTTGGATGAATATCCTATGTCTCCTAACCCTTCTTCTTCCTCACCTCTTCTTCTTCCCCAACAGACCACTGCACGGGCTGCACGAATCTTCCCCAACATGCGGTTGGATGAACATACTGTATGAACGAAAATTATGTGTCAGCGGTAGGATGGCTGAGTTTGGTTTGATCACATGCGGTAGCACGTGTCAGTGAGGGTGCATTCCCTTGGTTGGGTTTGCGGCGTGCAGGAGTGACTGTGGGAGGGTGCAGTGCAACCGCGACAGCCGTGCGCAAGTGTACCTCCTTTTCATTTTGAAAAACTTTAGGCAAGCTTGCAAAAATGTGTGGCAAAGTATGGCAATGCAAGGCCTAGACCCAAACAGGATACAAGTACGTACTACTCCTACTTGTGTTAAAAAAGAAAGGCGGGGTTTTCCTTCACGGGATTGATCGATATAAATCCTCGTTTGACGTGTCAATTAATGCATTTTTTTCTCCAACGCCCAAAGAGCTAACCATCTCACTCCTCATTGCTTGATTAATGCAGCACCAGGCAAACCAACCTTCTCACTTCCGCATGCATGCAATGGTATATTAATGTCCTTGGTTGCTAGTACGAGGCAAACCCCATAAATTTTGCCTCGATTAGTGTTAGTGGCCTTCTGCAAATTGTAATTTTGATACTGGCCTTGTATACAAAAAAATGGAGGTAGTAACTATTTGACTTCCTTCCCCATTGCGGTGACGTCGATGATATCTCGAACGTTGTGGCTTTGGCGAAGTGCATTCGACGAAGCACACCATTGAGGGAGACCACAGTAAGTCATTCGCAAGTGCCGCCTGCAAGCCGAGACAACCATTGAGGAAGTCCGTTGAACCAAAGCAGGCGTAAATGTACTACTACACAATAGCGTCGTCCGTCCAGCTTAGTCAGCGAAGAGTGAAATGATGGTTGCTTCGCCCGTGCTTTGTGATTTGACGCCTCACTGCTTTGTGATTTGTGATAGAAGGGACAGGGGAGTGACTCTGTGCTCTATACTGTACATGCGTCCAAGCACAGGAGAAAGAGGAGAGGGGTTGCATTTTTCTATTCCTTCAATCAATCAATTAGGGAGCTTCGGTTCCCTCTTTTTGGCTTTGGCAGCACCCTCCACAATGGTTCCCATCGATGCCAAAAGCTATTTTCATATTTGGCTACACATTGTGGATGCCCTTAACCGTACCACTTGGTTTTGCTCCTGTGTGCTATCTATACAAATCTCGATTATATTGATCTAAAAAATTATATCAAGATTAGTAAAAAGGAGGTGATTTTGTCGCACGGAAGGCGGGGGAGGTTTCTTATTTTTGGAGGACGTTGGCCTGGCGGTTTGCTAACATGCGGTCCCACGTGTCAGTGATTTACCAAGCCGATCCGTGTCCCACATGAGGCAGAACAACGGCAAAAGAACATGTGGTTAACTTGAAGAAGATGAGGGAGAAGCGGATTGAGCAACGAGTGAAATGATGGTTGCTTCGTCCCTCCAACTTTTTTTTAGCATCACTTCATCCCTCCAACTTAACTGCGGGAAAGGTGCAGCTTTGTGATTTGACACCTCATTGCTCATTACTACGCCGGCGCCATGACCAGGGTGCTTCACCCCTGCTGCTCTGCACTGTTATTTCGGTATGGCACGTGGACCCGGTTGATTGATGTCCCACATATCGGCAAAAGGGACTATAACATTTATGAAAGCGAGCGCTCCACTCTTACGACGGAAGAGCACACGACACGGCGGCCCAGTGGACTGTTACTTGTACTGTAGTACTACTATAGTTTTGCTGTTTCACACAATCCATCGATACAAACCCGATTAAACAGGCAAGGGCGGGATTTTTCTCGCGCAGTAGATGATACTAGCCATACATTTCAAAGGCAATTTTAATGTATGCAAACTGAATAATTAAGTAGCAATATGAGATCTAGTAAAACTAAAAACACATATGATTTATTGTGTTAGAGTGTAGTGGTGCTGTATTGCATAGTTGTTAGATGTAACATGCGAGAACGTGTAGAGATGTACTTTTGGAGGGCCTACAGAGAGAAATTGGGCATAAAGTGGATTCAAATATTTGTATTCGTCTTCATAGCATTTGTAACTCATATCTACAATTTGTACGGTAGACGTGAATGCTTGTTCGCTCTTACGAAACCAGTATAGCAATAATGGGGTGGCGTGCGCCAATTTAGACACTGGCACGTTGGCCTACTCGGCTCCACAGAGAGAGCGAGAGAAGAGATAAATACACTGGCGGTCAGTGTATTTCAAGCAAAAAGCGTAATACGGTCACCAGACTTCAGAATATGCTAAATAGGGTCACTATATACGTTTTGCAGTGATTATACAGTCACTTCCTCACCGTTCAGCATCGAATTGCACTCTGTTGACCGGCCAAATAGTCTGCGTGGCACTATGTTGACTGGTTAAATTGAGCACGTTCCTTGTGGGTCCCACCTGTCAGTTCGCATAGGAAAAAAGTAAGATAAACACAAATTTACGCAGGTGCGACAAGACTCCAACCCATGCGTGGGAACCACCTGGTTGTGTATCTGTCTGTCAGGGCCTGATGTGTGCGCATGCACGTGTAGCCGTGCAGGTTGAGCACTTGAGCGCGAGCGTGTGTGTTTGTCGTGTGGTGTGTGCATGCATGCGTGCGTGTGAGTGTTGCGTGCGTTCGTGGGTGCGTGTGTACGTGTGAGTGTTGCATGCATGCAGTTCGTGTGCATCCGTTCGTGTGTGTATAATGACCACACTAGCTCTTGTGTGTTAAAATAGACGGCTTAGCATACCAATACAAGGCCACCTTGTCCGCTGTGCCCGCGGTCATGACTTCGAACCACCGTCCAATATTTTTTATCATTTATTTTCATTCTTATACATGCCGACAGGTGGGCCCAATGGTAATGAGATAATGTGATGCAACACTAGAGGTGCCACGTGGAGCGTTTAACTGGTCAACTAGTCATGTCTTGAACAAATGCAGAGCTGTAGGGTGAGCCCGTGACTGTATAATAACCACAAAACGTAAATGGTGACCGTAATGAGTGGATTCTGAAGTCCAATGTACGTATCGTGCTTTCACTTCAAATGCAATGATCGTCGCTGTATATATCGCGAGAGAAAGATGAAACATGCGTGAATGTGCTGGGGGCGTACTTTTAGAGGACCTGGAGATAGTTTGTATGCGTACGTGAAAGCGGCGTAGAGAGGGTGTGTGCGATGGAGAGAGAGATGCTCTTCGTTTCTCTTTATTATGACTAACTTTATATATAGTATAAAAATATAAAAATTCACAGTGCGGAATAAATATCATTGGGTGCACCATGCAATGCAAATTAACTTTCATACTCCATATAACTTTGTAATGTTGTATATATGTAGAAATTCTAAAATAAATTTTTGGCCACACTTTGTGTGGTTTTGTTCAAAAGGAATGTTGTATGCGAAGTAAACGTGAAGAGAGGGCTTTTTAGATCAATGGGGGTACATGATAAGATGTAGCATGTGTGAATGTGTAGTTGACGTATTTGGCAGGGCCTAGAGAGGGTATGTGTACGTATTCGAGAGAGGCATGGATTGAGGGGCCGGCGGGGGGGTGGGGGGGTGGGCGAGGGGGAGGAGATAGCACGAGAAATGAGAGAGGTCTAGAGAGAAAGAGATGAATAGGATGTCACGGCGAGAGATGCCCTTGAGTGTGTACATGCAAGGGGGGAGGGGACAGAGGCATGAGGAGAAAATATTTTGTGTGGTGTCTGTGTTGGTATGTGTGGGCGTGAGAAGATAACGAGACCTAGGGGCAGAGGGTGTGTCACCGCGTGAGGTCCGGTGGGCCGAGGTGAGGCCCTTGGGTCGGTTTCGTCCTGCGCAACATTGGTCGGCCCGTGATGCATTCAGGGAGACCCATGGAGGACTAGTCGTACAAGACAAATATACCAGTGTCGTGAAGGACTCTGTGTCCACTAACAAAGCCGGCTAGGATTTGTAACCCTAGGTCCTCGGACTAACGTAACCCCTTGCCTCTGATATTATCATTCATCCAACCTAACTTTAAGGGGCATCCTATAGAATGATCTGCTGGAATCATATTCGTCAATTACGAAGAGAGGTGGAGACAATGCGTGCGAGATAGGCCTAAAGATAATGTGCGTGCGGGAGACACGTAGGCAGGTCTATGTATAGAGAAAGGGTCGGTGGGGATTGTGTGTGCGTATGCGTGTGAGAGGAAGAGTGCTTGTGATAAAGGTTAGTGAAAACAGTCGTAAATGGTTGCGAGAGGGAGGGAGGGTGATATCGAGAGCATGTGTGCGAGAAAGACACCTCGGGAGAGAGTGTGTGAGCATGTGTGAGAGACCACCGATGGATATACACCGTGTGCGCGTATGTGTGAGAGAGAAAGTTAGCGTGTGTGTGAGGAGGGGCCTATGGAGAGTGAAACTACATGTAAAAGACTGATGTACACATTGATTAAAAATATAAATTGTATTCAAATATTAGTATGGGATCATGATATTTGCATTTTGCATAAGTAACGGTCATTGATCCATCAGACATCTATATTCTATCGAATTTGAGCATGTCTATGTTATTATTCGACATAATTGATCCATAGAGTTAGTATTTTGAATTCCAGACAATGCATCGCTTTAGCAATTCGAATATAAACGTGGGTATAGTTCATGTTGTGTGTGTAAAGCACATTATACATACAGAAGTTACACAATGAACATTATAAATAGCTAGCTAGGAACTAGCATACATTTGAATTCAACTTAAGGTGGTTTAAAAAATTCGAATTCAACATGCAGTCCATTCAATTATTTGAATTCGAGATCATGGCATTTGTAAATCATACATAAATTATGGGGGCACCAATCTTTGCTCTGCTTTTGTACATAATAGCATCTATAGTCGTGTACAATATAGATTCAAATTTACCTCCTCCATTCCAAAATAATCATAGTTATAGGATTTTCATGAGTCAAAATTTCAAAAAGAAGCGCATAATTTAATGAGGTTTTCAAACATACAAGGTCAAATTTAACATTGTCTATTTATGTCAATCCTCAAAGTTCAAGAGTTCTCTAAACGTGAATGCTTCTGTTTCAAAATTTCGAACGAAGCGCCAAAAGAGCCTCTACTCGCCCGAAACTGCATGAGATCAATGTTTGGTAGAAGGAAATTACTTTTCTAACTCCGACCCGCGAAACCTACCGGCCCGACATCCAAAGGTCTAAATCGGGGTAGGTTTGTAACTTCATCTAGATGCCACACAACCGCCTCCGAAAAACATTCATACACCGTGGCCACCTAAACACACATGCGCTCGGCCGAAATCACTCCCGCCCACTATTTGGGATACCTGGGATTACCGTCCTACCCCCAACCCATAGTAGGTCCGAAATTTAAGATGGGGGCAAAGTTTGTACTTTCCCCAAATTTCAAACAAGCGCGTCCCATCTGTTCAAAAAAACAAAAACAAGCGTGTCCCAGACCGAAACATGGTTCCCCCTTAGCTCCCCTCGCTCCCGCCCCCCGTCTGATTCCCCATTCGTACTCCGTGGGCGCCAAAACCACCTCTCCACCAGCCGCGAAACCCCGGCATCCTCCATCCGCCACCCCATCCCACCCATCAACCGCCGCCCTCCTCCATCACGCCGGAGCCGATACCCCGACATCATCGTCCACTGCAACCGCAACCGCAACGCCCTCCACAACTAGTAGTTGAAGCCGAGGCCGAGCTGCCTCCAGGACGCCGACGTACCCGAGCCAGTTCAACCACGCCGTCATGCGCCTCACCGCTGCTGCTCCAACGTTGCCACTGTCCACCGCACCAGAGCTGTTTCCGCTATGCCGTCCTTCGCCGCCTCGGATCTGCTTCCCCTCCGTTGACAGACGGCCACCACAACACAGTCAACAATTTGGCCATGGGTTCGTCCAAGGCTAGACCCTCCTCCAAAACATTGGTTCCCCCGGTAAAAAGAAGAACATCGCCGCGAAATATGGAGGACACAGCACCGGCAACCGGAACTGGTACTCCACTTCCCTTATTCGTGCAAAATCTTACGTGTCTGCTTGCACGGTATTCATCCCACAGAAGACCCTAGTTAACCGCTTCTTCCTACACCTTCTTCCTGATACTAGATGTTCCTAGTAACTCGCGATGCACAAGGTTTCTCCTCATATACTATTTCACCTTAGCTAGAGGTCCGTCGCCTCCTTGATTTCAATTCCTGCTCAGTTGATTCCCAATTAAAGGAAGCATTCCCCGGCGTAACAGGCGCTAGTCCGCCTATTACGCCAGGGAAGCAGCACCTCGGTGTTTATCTTAGGGGTGTGTGGGGCCTAGGAGCTGCTGGCACCCGATTTGGAGGTCGGCCGGGCTTAAAGGGATGGCCGGGGGGTGCTGCCAAGCACGGCGGTGATGTGAGGTCGAGGGGAGGGCGGGGCGATGGAGGCAGGGGTCTGGCCGGTGGTCGCTGGCGGTTCAAGAAAGATCATCAACAGTGACTGGCGGGAGGTAGACGAAGGACATCTGCCCGTTCCTTGTAGATCGGACGGTTCATAAAAAAATTGACTGACCTATTTATTTTCAGTCGGCTATTATTTTGTTAGGACCACATGTGGTGGTGTGCTGGAGCAGTACCTGCATTTCCCAGCCATCCCTGTGCTCATATATTATGAAATCATACGGAGTAGAATCTAATTTTGTTTGCCATGCAATGTTGTAGAGCTACCATATGTCTCCTGTCATTTATTTTTCAGCCACCTGCTATCTGCTACTTTTACAGTGCACTAGTTCTACACACACTTCACCCATACTCTCACTATTGTTTTTTTATGCATGGGTATTTCAGCCTCTACCAAACTCTATCTAGAAGCACGAAATAAAAGAGAGAAGTCGCTCCAGCTTTCTTCAGGCTTAGGCAAGACACGTTTCAGCACTTTAAAGGGTGCAGTGTCAGTAGATGGAGATGGTAAACGTAGCTCTGGAGTTGATGATCTCGCTCGCCCTGAACCACCATCCCAGGTGCTTGATTTAACTTCGCGGTGTCATATGTGGTTGCATGTTGCATATGGTGTCTAGCTTGTATTCGAAAGGCCGAAGTCGGTCTTTATTAAGATAAGGAAAGATATTTTTTACATGAACCACCATCCCAGGAGCACCAGAAGCCAAATAGCTAGTCAGGGCACTGGCCGAGCCAGTGACAAGCCTAGCACAGACAGGCATCATCTGCAAGCCAACTAAAAAGCCACGGTGGTGGCAATGCGGCCCGCCTCCCACCAGGCTCTCAGGTCCTCGATGATCATGCTCACCACTCCAGCCGGGTGTCTAGCTTGTATTGCTTCCAATTTGGTTAAATTACATCTGCTTAGCTTACACATTATACCTTTGAATATGACATGCCTTCCTATTTCTGGTACATACTACTACATCTGTCTATTAACCATGTTCTTACATCAAACTAATGTTCTTGTGTATCCCTCATCAATCACTTATGATGAGACAGTCACCCCAGTGGGTACTGTGAGACACGCTACTCTTTTAAAGAATGCAGTGTCAGCCTCCACATGATTCTGAAGAAACAGCAAGGCTAGATAAAGATAGTCAACGTAGCTCTGTAGTTGATCACCGCATTTCCCCTACACCACCATCGCAGGTGCTTGCTCTAACTTGGCAGCGTGATATGTGGTTGCATGTTGCATATGGTGTCTAGATTGTAATTCTTCCAATCTGGTTAAATTGCATGTGCTATTCTGCTTAGTTTATACATTATACTTGTTAATGTGACATGCCTTCCTGTTTTTGGTACATAGTACATCTGTCTATTAAGCATGTCCTTACATAAAACTACTATTTTTTTGTATCCCGCATCAATCAATTATGACGAGACACCTTTAGTATATGCAGTGTGATATTGGTTGCATCTTTCATATGATTTATAGCATGCACTACTTCTAATTTGTTGAAACGCCATCTATGATGGGACGCTTTTAACTTGGCAGAGTCATATTGGTTGCATCTTTCATGTGGTGTCTAGCTTGCGTTGCTTCTAATTTGTTGAAATGGCTTCTGCTTAGTTTACACAAATAGTTGTGAATATGCCATGCCGTCCTATTTTTCGTACATATTCTATCCTCGTATCATGTGTTTGCCTTACATCAAGGTAGTGATTGTCACTATCATGCATGAATGAGTTCTGAAGAGTGAATTTTATTGCTTTTTCTTGTCGGTTTTACTTGACAATACAAAATCAATAAAGCGGAAGGAAATTAACAAGGCAGTGGATAAAGGTACTCCTTCCAAACAACTGAAATGGAGGGCCTCTACAGATTCTACTCCGCCATCCCCCCCACAAGATTTGGAAGACAACACATGCATAGACACTCAACGTAGCTGTGTTGATGATGAGCATGTCTCCCCTAGTCCACCATCACATGTGCTCCCTCTAGCATGGCACTATTATATGTGGTTGCATGTTATGTATGATGTCTAGCTTGTATTTCTTCTAATTTTGTTGAATTCCATCTGCTTACTTTACACATTATACTTGTGAATAAGACACGTGTTCCTGTTTCTAGACCGTACAATATCTGTCTATCACACCATTTTCTTACATCAAAGTACTACTATTGTGTAACCTGCAACAATCACTTATCATAAGACACGTTTAACTTGGGAGTGTGATATAGGTTACATCTCGCATTCTTTTCTAGCTTGTACTACTTCTAATTTGTTGAAATGGCACTTATGACGAGACAGTTTTAACTTGGTAGAGTGATATTCGTTGCATCTTTCATATGGTGTCTAGCTTTCATTGCTTCTAATTTGTTGAAATGCCTTCTGCTTAGTTTACACATCATAGTTGTGAATATGCAATGCTGTCCTTTTTTCTTACACATTCAATCATCCTATCATGTGGTCACCTTACATTAAAGTAGTGCTCGTCAGCATCCAGCATCAATGAGTTCTGAAAAGCGAATTTTTATTCATTTTTCTTGTGGGTTTGACTTGACAAGGCAATAAGATTACGTAAGAGGAAGGAAAAAACTAAGGAAGGGACTGATGGCGGTCTTCCGGCGAAACCGGCATCCCAGGTGCTTTCTCTAGCTTGGCAGTGTGATATTGTCTTGCATGTTGCATACGGTGTCTAGCTTGTATTGCGTGTAATTTGATTAAATTACTTCTGCTTACTTTACACAAATAGTTGTGAATATGCCATGTCATCTTGTTTTTCGTACATATTCCATCCTCGTATCATGTGTTTGCCTTACATCAAGGTAGTGATTATCAGTATCATGCATGAATGAATTCTGAAGAGTGAATTTTATTGCTTTTTTTTGTCGGTTTTACTTGACAATGCAAAATCAATAAAGCGGAAGAAAATTAGCAAGGCAGTGGATAAAGGTGCTCCTTCCAAACAACTGAAATGGAGGGCCTCTACAGATTCTACTCCACCATCCCTGCAACAAGATTTGGAAGACAACACATGCATAGACACTCAACGTAGTTGTGTTGATGATGAGCACGTCTCCCCTAGTCCACCATCATAGGTGCTCCCTCTAACATGGCATTGTTATATGTGGTTGCATGTTATGTATGATGCCTAGCTTGTATTTCTTCTAATTTTGTTGAATTCCATCTGCTTACTTTACACATTATACTTGTGAATAAGACATGTGTTCCTGTTTCTAGAACATACAATATCTGTCTATCACACCATGTTCTTACATCAAAGTACTACTGTTGTGTAACCTGCAACAATCACTTTTCACAAGACACGTTTAACTTGGGACTCTGATATAGTTTACATCTCGCATTATTTTCTAGCTTGTACTACTAATTTGTTGAAATGGCACTAATGACGAGACAGTTTTAACTTGGTAGAGTGATATTCGTTGCGTCTTACATATGGTGTCTATCTTTCATTGCTTCTAATTTTTTGAAATGCCCCCTTCAGCTTAGTTTACACATCATAGCTGTGAATATGCAATGGCACTAATGACGAGAGACCTTTAACTTGGTAGTGTGATGTTGTTTTCATCTTGCATATGATTTATTTCTTGTACTACTTCACATTTGTTTAAATGCCAGTTATGACGAGACACTGTTAACTTGGCAGAGCGATATTTGTAGCATCTTTCATATGGTGTCTACCTTCCATTGCATTGCTTCTAATTTATTGAAATGCCTTCTGCTTAGTTTACACATCATAGTTCTGATATCTCATGTCATCCTGTTTTTCGTACATATTACATCCTCCTATCATGCGCTTGTCTAACATCAAAGTTCGGTTCGTCTGTATCATGCATCAATTTGTTCTGAAGAACTAAATTTTTATTCCTTTTTCTTGTCGGGTTGACTTGACATGGCATAGAGAAAGAGGAAGGAACACAGAATGGCAGGGGATGGTGTTAGTACTCAGGACGCACGGAAACGAAAGCGGAAGAATTATGCAGATTCTGCTGGTACTGATGGTACAATAGAAGGTCAAAGTCCACCGAAAAATTGTACAAACACGGTATCCCCTGCTACACCAGCTGCAAAACAATCCAAACAGAAATGAATAGCTGCCACCAAACAAGCAACGACAGCCCTAGTTGTTGCAACACCTTCCACAGTACCAACAGCTGCATGAGTTACTCGTTCAGTAAGTCTGCTAGCGGCAAGTTCCCAAGCTCCCTTGCCACCTGACACTACTTCCGAAGCACTCTTGACACAAGACGAGTTGGCAAGATCAGATGAATCATGTGAGCTTCAACAGCAAGAAGGTAGTTGCTCGAGTCAAGTTACAGTTGCATGCTTCTTTATATGTAGTCTCATAGTTTGATGTACACTAACACTTCCCATGTTCGTTGTTGAGCTAGCACCTAGGCGCAAGAGGAAACAGACATCAGGGATAATGCTCGACAGGTTAACTAAATCTAGAGGAGGATGAATGGAGATCCATTTTGAGGCAGGTTTAAAAAGGCCACGTGATGCTACAGAGTCAGCCAAGTTAGTATCAGAGGCAGTCGTTGCCATTAGGTGTCATGCACGTATCCTCCCAACATGGATTCAGTACAGGAATGACAAAGACGAAACCCAGTTTAACACCTTCCTCGACCATTTATCTATAAGTATGGTTATGTATGTAAATTAGTATCATCTTGCTCTGTCCCATACTTCCTAGGTTGCTCGTAATGAGACTCCCATAATTTTCAACAGATGAGGTTCAAGTTGGATAGCCAAGATGATGCAACCAGACAAGCATGCACCCATGTTTTCAAGTCTGCTCTACGACAGTATCGGTATAACTTGAGGAAAACTCAGTTTGAAGGCAAGGCTAACAGTAAACTTGCGCAAACATCTCTAGTGGAAAATATATCGGATGAAGACTGGAGAGGCCTCGTTAAACACTGGTCTGATCCAAAGTATCAAGTACGTTATATATATGTGATCAAATCACATGTTGAACTCCTATTTATGCATGTGCCTCACAAATCTATCTTCTTGTAGGTGAACTGTTCAAATAACAAGACCAACCGTATGAAAGTAAAATTCTAACAAATGACAGTATCTCATAGCTATAATGCACACTGGGAGGCTCTTGTAATTAGCTGCTGTTTCACTCTTTTCGCTGTGCCATATTATCAGATCTATATTGACTAGTTCCAAATGCAGAGGAAAGCCCGCAAGGACCAAAAAGTACCTGAACCAAATGTTGTGGAAATCTTCAAGGACTGTCACACCAGCAAGACGAAGGGCATGACTACACCAGTCAAAGCCGCCATTGTAAGTCCTTAATCCTCATGCCTTTTAACTACTACTTACTCTAACTTGTGCATTGAACTGCACGGTTTGCAGCCAATGTCTATTACTCTTTTCAATTTTATACACAATTGTCTTAGCGTATCATTGCACCTTACATGGTTTAAAAGAGAGGAGTGATGTTCCTTTGATCTTAGTCTGTAATCTAGTTCTGTGCTGGACTTGTCTACACAATGTTACAATTGCCTGTTTGTCTGTTCTCAGTTGTTTTGTGATATGAATGATGTCATACTATGCTTACCGTATTATAAACTTTGTCTCTTTATCCTTAGCTGTCAATACAATGTGAAGAAATAGACAATACATTAGCCATGGTACATGGTCATATGTTTGGAAACTGGTTTTATTATGTACTTTGCAGTAAAATACAACTAATATTTTACACGGGTTCACCGGAATAAATTATGTATATAGACCAAAGCTATTTTGTTTGGTTTTGTTGCCTCCTTAATATCTTCTGTTCTGGTACTACTAATGTAAAAACTCAAATTTTCAGCAAGCTATGGAACAAATGGTGGAACCGCCACCTTCTGAAGGTGACGAGGCAACTATAATCGCAATGTCACCTCTTGCTGCACTGGGTCAGTACCTGTCCACTAACAGTGCGAAAAGCACATTCCTGTGTAATACTGGGTTGGTTGTTAAGGCAATCTTGTCCAAGCTGCCTCATGATCAAGATATGCAAGCTCAAAACAATGTTATATCTGCGCTCCAGACACAAGTCCATTCCCTAACAGAGACCCTTTGTGAAACAAGGACAACCATTGTTCGATGTCGTCAAGATATGCATGGTTTTGAAACCAGACTATCAGACATTTGCTATGTTGTTCAGGAGCCTAGGAGAAATGAAGGCGAAGGTTATGGTGCTCCATCGGACAGTACAACATGAAAACATAACAGTCAGGTCAAATGAACTGAGCTTCTAAACTTTTGGTGGTGCATTTATCTGCAGGACTGTTAACTTTTATGCCAACCTTCCTTTTGTTTTATGGTTGTAATTTGTTTTATTGCGATACAAAATTTGTTCTTAACGTGCAGCGACCGGCTAAAGAAAACAGCAAGCCATTTTTGTATAGTGTAGGGTGTTCCCTGTATTTGCACTGGTGGCGAACTTTGATGCCCAGTGGATGTAATCTGTGCAATCGCCTTAATAGCCTAGCGTTAATTTCTGGCTTATTTATTTCCCTAGTCTTGTTTTTTCCTTGGTTTGCTAGTTGCCGCAACAACCATGGGCCATATACGGACCATGGTAACCTTGAGCCTGCTACGGGCCATAGGATCCATAGGCCTCCTACGGGCCGTCGGATAAATGGGCCTCCAACGGGCCGTAGAATCAGTGGGCCTCGGGACGTCGGATAAATGGGCCGACATGGGCCGTAAACAGGTGTAATTGGTATCGCGCCAGCACAGTAATGGGCCATTAACAGGCCGGAAGACAGCAAAGGCTTAATTCTGTCACAGGCATAATGGGTCGTTAATGGGCCAGAATACAGGACGGGCTGGAAATGGCGCAACGGGTTAACAGGCCACAAACGGGCTGATTATAACCACGGGCCGAATTTGGCCCATTAGGGGAACAGGCCAGTAACGGGCCAGAAGTAATCGAGGGCCGGAAAGGAGCCCAAGAATGTATGGGCCGTCAGTAGGCCGAAAGCTAACACGGACTGGAAACGGCCCATGTGAATCATGAGCCGTTACTGGGTATAAAGAAATTTACTGTTTATTATGGGCCAGAGTCACCGGGGCCCACTAAAGGGCCCAAAGATACAAAAGGCCTCGTATGGGCCGAAAGACATTGTGGGCCATACATGGGTCGAAAATGAAATGGGCTGGTATTAGACTGGACGGCCCACATGATGCTTTTGGGCCGATTTCGGGTACACCATAACGGGTCGTGAGTTACCGGGCCATAAAATGGGCTATATGCGAACAGACCGTTAAGAGGCTTTTCATGGGCCGGCCCGCTACCTTTTGACCAAGTCAAACGGGCCGGCCTTTGTAAGCTAAATGGGCCAGTGTTGGGCCATCGCACGTGTCGACATATCATAGGCGCCTATCTGACCCAATGACGAGCTGACATGTGTTTCCTTCGACCAATGAGAATTTTACACGTGAAAAATCGCCATTGGTCGTTGCTGTAACGGGTTATCGGATCCAAAACCGGACCCGATAGCATAACAGTGACCCGACAATACCAAAATTATCATCACAGAAGTGTTCACTTCCATGACGCGTCATTTATCGTCATGGAAGTGAACACTTTCGTGATGATAATTTTGGAATTATCATGGACACTTCTACGAAAGCACAGGTATGACTATCTTGATTCTGTCATAAAATCGTCATGGATGTACATGCATGATAGAAAACGTGACCTACTGTGACAAACACGTATCATCACGGAAGTGTATTTTTTTTAGTGAACCTAGGGCGACAAAGAACTAGCTCCAATTCATCAATGTAATGTAGGCATGTTTTCCGTATGTAGTCATACATGCTTATGGAAAAGAACTTGCATGACATCTTTTGTCCTACCCTCCCGTGGCAGCGGGGTCCATAAGGAAACTAAAGGATATTAAGGCCTCCTTTTAATAGAGAACCGGAACAAAGCATTAGCACTTAGTGAATACATGAACTCCTCAAACTACCGTAATCACCGGAAAGAATCCCAATTATTGTCACCTTGGGGTATGCGGATCATAACTCGTAATAGGTGTCTACAACTTGCAAGATAGGATCAAGAACTCACATATATTCATGAAAACATAATAGGTTCAGATCTGAAATCATGGCACTCGGGCCCTAGTGACAAGCATTAAGCATAGCAAAGTCATAGTAACATCAATCTCAGAACATAGTGGATACTAGGCATCAAGCCCTAACAAAACTAACTCGATTACATGATAAATCTCATCCAAACCATCACCGTCTAGCAAGCCTAAGAAGGAATTACTCACTCCCGGCGGTGAGCATCATGAAATTGGTGATGGAGGAAGGTTGATGATAACGATGGTGTTGATTTCCCCTCTCCGGAGCCCAAAACAGACTCCATATCAGCCCTTCCGAGGAAGAACAGGAGGTGGCGGCGGCTCTGTATCGTGAAACATGGTGAATCCTTCTCTCTGATTTTTCCCTGCGCGAATAGGAATATATAGAGTTGGAATTAGGGTCGGAGGAGGTCTAGGGGGCCCACAAGCCTGGGAGGCGCGCCCTGGGGGGTAGGCACGTCCCCAGGGCTTGTGGCCTCTGGGTGGCCCCCCTTGGGTATCTTTTTCCACCAGTATTTTTTATTTATTCCACAAATATTCTCCGTAAATTTTCAGGTCAATCCGAGAACTTTGATTTCTGCACACAAAAAACACCAAGGCAATTCTGCTGAAAACAGCATCAGTCCGGGTTAGTTTCATTCAAATCATGCAAATTAGAGTCCAAAACAAGGGCAAAAGAGTTTGGAAAAGTAGATACAATGGAGACGTATCAACTCCCCCAAGCTTAACCCATTGCTTATCCTCAAGCAATTCAGTTGATAAACTAAAAGTGATAAAGAAAAACTTTTACAAACTCTGTTTGATCTTGTTGTTGCAAATATGTCTAACTGATGTTCAAGTTTTCAGCAAAGATTATGAACTAACCATATTCACAATAACATTTAGGTCTCACATTTACTCATATCAATGACATAATCAACTAGCGAGTAATAATAATAAATCTCGAATGACAACACTTTTTCAAAACAATCATGATATAATATGACATAATGGTATCTCGCTAGCCCTTTCTGAGACCGCAACACATAAATGTAGAGCACCTCTGAAGTTCAAGCACTGATTATACATTGTAATTCATGGCAAAAGAGATCCAGTCACACTCATACTCAACATCAATTAAAAACAAAGCATATAAATGACAATAGTGCTCTCCAGCTGGTGCTTTAATAAGAAGATGATGACTCAACAATAAAAGTAAATAGATAGGCCCTTCGTAGAGGGAAGCGGGGATTTGCAGAGGTGCCAGAGCTCGAAGCTTTTCAAATAGAGATGAATATAATTTTGAGCGGTATGCTTTCATTGTCAACATAACAACCAAGAGATCTCACTATCTTCCATGCTAGACACATTATAGGCGGTTCCCAAACAGAATGGTAAAGTTTTTACTCCCCCTCCACCAACAAACACACTCCACGGCTAGCCGAATTCACGGGTGCCGTCCATACCAACAATAGTCCTGGGGGAGTTTTGTTTCATTATTATATTTTGATTTTGATTTTGATCATAGGATTGGGCATCCCAATTACCAGCCACTCTCTCGTGAATGACAAGTGAATAAACACTCGTCGTGAGAATAACCCACCTAGCATGGAAGATACTGACAGCCCCCAGTCGCTACATGAGCGATTCGGGCATACAAAAACGATTATTATTTGAGGGTTTAGAGTTTGGCACATGCAAATTTACTTGGAACGGCAGGTAAATACCGAGGTAGGTATGGTGGACTCATATGGAACAACTTTGGGTTTAAGGAAGTGGATGCACAAGCAGTATTCCTGCTTAGTACAAGTGAAGGCTAGTAAATAGATTGAGAAGCGACCAACTAGAGAGCGACAACGTTCATAAACATGCATTGAGATTAATCAACATTGAATGCAAGCATGAGTAGGATATAAATCACCATGAACATAAATATCGTGGAGGCTATGTTGGTTTTGATTCAACTACATGTGTGAACATGTGCCAAGTCAAGCCACTTGAATCATTCAGAAGAGGATACCATCCTATCATACTACATCATAACCATTTTAAAATGCATGTTGGCACTCAAGACAAATCATTATACACTCCTAGCTAATTAAGCATGGCATGAGTAACTATAATCTCTAATTGTTATTGCAAACATGTTTCATTCATAATGGGCTGAATCAAGAACGATGAGCTAATCATATTTACAAAAACAAAATAGGTCGAGTTCATACCAGCTTTTCTTCATCTCAATCATTTCATCAAATATCGTCATTATTGCCTTTCACTTGCACGAATGAATGATGTGAATAATAATAAGAGTGCATGTGCATTGGACTAAGCTAGAATCTGCAAACATTTATTCAGAGGAGAAGACAAGGTAATATGGGCTCTTTGTTAGATCAACAATAATGCATATGAGGGCCACTCAACATTTTCATCGTGATCTTCTCCCTTCGACCCAAAGAAAAGAATTTCAGAGAAACACACACTAAAATATTTTTAGAGTTTTTGTTTTTCTGAAGAAAGCAAATTAATGAAAAGGAAACAAAAACAAACAAACTATTTTCATGGGAAAGCTCCCAACAAGCAAAAGAAGAACGAGAAATCTTTTTGGGTTTTATCTCAAAATTTTCAAACACACAAGAGGAAAGCAAGAAAAATAATCTAACAAGGATGATACAATGAAAAAGTATGAACACCGACAACTGGAATGAATGTGTGATGCATGAATGTAATGTCGGTGAGAAATACATACTCCCCCAAGCTTAGGCTTTTGGCCTAAGTTGGTCTAGGGCCACGGCTGGCCTGGGTGATATCCAAAGTCGTAGTTGGGGTTGTATTGAGCTGCAGCCACTACTGCTTGAATGGTTGCCTCATGGAGGCGAGCGGTCTCCCTCTCCCTTTCATACTCCTCTGCCTCCTCTCTAGTTATGAAGTATCTTCGTTTTACCTGAAATTCAAAGAAGGCAGGAGCGGCAAGCGTAATACGGAATACGCGATTCCGGTCAAAGATTAGTCTGTACTGGAAAGGCTGTTCATCCCTCTCAAGAAATTGGAAACATTCCATGGCATCATAATCAAGGTAAGCAGGTGGCAACGGAATATCATTTTATTTTATTGGAACCCCAAGATGATGAGCTAAACGTGTGGCATAAATTCCACCAAAGAAGTCTCCAGCTAATGCATTATTATGTAACCGCCTTGCAATGATGGACCCTAAGTTAAATTGTTTATTATTCATTAACGCGCTCTTAAGGACAATAAGATCGGACGTGCAAAGGTGGCAATGGTCATGTTTACCGTTAATGCATCTACCTATAAAGAGAGCAAAATAATGTAATGCAGGAAAGTGAATGCTCCCTATAGTAGCTTGTGTTATGGTTCTGGTTTCATCTACAGTAATGCTAGCAAGGAACTCAGCACAATCAGATTTACGAGGTTCCATATATATGCCCCATTGCAGAATTTTGCATGCATCATTAAATTCTTCAAGGTCCATACTAAATGATTTATCATATAGATCAAATAAAACAGAATGTGTATTGTGCTAGACCGAATACTTAAATCTACGCACAAAGGAATCAGTGAGGTTGTAGTACTGCAAACGCTTATCGGTCACAAAGTCCGTCAGCTCGGCGTTGTTCACATACATATCAAATTCTTCCTTGAAACCTACACGAATCATGAAGTGATCCGACGGACATTCACAAGGCCGCACTAGAGCTTCCCGCGGTGGTTCAAGGTCCGGCTCACATATCGCGAGCCTTGGGGATTTCTTCTTTGAGGAACCACCTTGGAACACTTTCCTAAACATTTTCTTCCTCTGAAAAATTTCTGAAATTTTTAGTGACTCAAAATAAAAGTGAACCAAACTCAACAAAACTAATAGCAACTACTCCCACAAGTGTCTAGAGGCTATATCATGCAACAAAACTACTTTGGACCATATAAATTTGACATGCAAGCTCAAGAACATGGTCACCACAGTAGCAAAAATTTGCAATATATAAAGCACTAGAACAAAAACTAATTGGACCATTGGAGGAGTCACATACCGATGAATAATCCCCCCAAAACAGTTTTGCAAATGGAGCTCCGATCAAGGAGATCGAAAATGGCAGCAAGATGAGCAAGAACACGGGTTTGAGCTGTTGTGTGATTTTTCTGGAGGAAGACGAAGTGGATGGGTGGCTGGAATAAGTGAGGGGGTCCCTGTGGGCCCCACAAGCCACCTAGGCACGCCCAGGGAGTGGGCGCGCCCTATGGGCTTTTGGCTCATAGGTGCACCCCCCCTGGGGTGTGCTCAGTGATACGTCTTTGTCGTATCTACTTTTCCTAATGCTTTTGCTCTTGTTTTGGTCTCTAATTTGCATGATTTGAATGAAACTAACCCGAACTGACATTGTTTTCAGTAGAACTACCATGATGTTGTTTTTGTGCAGAAATAAAAGTTCTCGAAATGGAACGAAACTTTTTGGAGTATTTTTATACAATAAAAGAAAAATACTGGAGCCAAGAACCACCGGAGGGTGGCCCCTGGGTTAGCACAACCCACCAGGGCGCCCCCCCTCCTGGCGTGCCCAGGTGGGTTGTGCCCACCTGGTGGCCCCGCAGACCCTAATTCCAACTCTATAAAATCCTACTTTTGGAGAAAAAATCAAGGAGGAAGAATTATCATGTTTCACGAGACAAAGTTGCTGCCGCCTCCTATTCTTCATCGGGAGGCGAGATCTGGAGTCCGTTTGGGGCTCCGGAGAGGGGAATCTTCGATCTTTGTCATCACCAACCCTCCTTCATCGCCAATTCCATGATGCTCCCCACCGGGAGTGAGTAATTCCTTCGTAGGCTCGCTAGTCGGTGAGGAGTTGGATGAGATTCATCATGTAATCGAGTTAGTTTTGTTAGGGCTTGATCCCTAGTATCCACTATGTTCTAAGATTGATGTTTGTGGCACCCCGGCTCAGAGAAACCGGAACGCCCCGTATTCCATCCTAGAGATCGAGGAGAAGTCTTCTGGAATACGGCACTGCTTAGCATAGAACAAATCAGCTCTTATTACAATCTATAAGGGTACAAGGGGATTACATCGGCACGGCGACCCTACGCCTACCATGGTTGCTCCATGCAAGCAGCAGAACAACACGAAGCAGCGGAATAACTCTAGCAGCGGAACAACAGCTCAGTGGTGAACTCCACTCCGCAGGGACTCTAGCTGGAACGCTTATCCTAGCTCGCAAACAAGGGATCCACGGCAAAGAAGCAATCAAAGCCGGCATTGTAACACCCCCAGTGGTTAACTACAGTAATCACCCTTTTGATTATGCCATGTCAGCATGATTAACAGTGCATGATCATCATTTGCACCATAATGCATTTCAACTTCTAACTCAAAATTCAAATTAAAACTAAAGTGGAAAATAAAAGTTGCCCGAACCTGAAAACTAAAATGTGCATCATGTTGCAAATATTCCCATAGCATTTATAAAAATGATTGCAACATTTGTTGGAATTGTAAAAGGACTCGAACAACTAGGAACAACAGCAACATAACACTGTTTAATCCTTTTTCAATTTAAATAAAATCCAAACAAAAAGATATGGACCCCAAACCAATTTCTAGCAGTGACTAATAATGCACAAATTTATTTGGACTAGTCTCATATTTTACAAAAGTCATTTGAAGTAAAAACAAAGACAAAACAGAAAATTAAAAAAAAAGAAAAGGAGAACCCCCCCCCCCCGACTGGGCCTGGCCCAGCAAGCCACCGGGCCGCCAGGCCGGCCCAGCGGCGCCTACATAGCCGGCTACCCCCCCACCCCCGGTAACCCTAGCCCACACCCCCCCCACTCCCCCCCCCCCCCCGATCCCTCTCCCCTCACGACGCGGCGCTTGGCGGCGCCCCCCTCACCGCGCCGACGCGTCGCCCACCGCCGCCCGACGCCGCCCCGCCGCCGACGCCCTCGCCCCACCTCCGTCGAGCACGCTGCACTGGACCCTGCGCCGCCACTGTGAGCGCCCCCCTCTTCCCCGGTCGCCGCGACCCGCACCGCGGCCGAGCGCGCTCACCGCCCGGCCCCGCTCGCGTCGCCCTCCGCAACGCCTCACCGCTCGGCACCCGACTGCGCCCTGCCTGCCTTCCGCGCTCGCTGCTCCCCCGCGCCGCATGGGCCGCGCCCTTGACGCCTACGCGCCCCCAACGCGCGCCCAAGGCCCCCTCCGACGCGCCCGGCCACGCCCCTTGCCTCGTCGTCCGACGACCGTGCGCCTGCGCCCGCTTGCCGTGCTGCACCCGCCGGGTCGGCCATCCCGCCGGCCCCGGCTCCGCCCTGCGCGTCCGCACCCCCCCCCCCCCCACCCCCCCCACCGCGCGTGCCCAGCACCTGGCCTCGCGGCGCTTGGCGCGCCCGACCACGGCCGGCGTGGCCAAGCCCGCGCCCGCCACGGCCGCCGGCGCCACCGGCGCGGTCGCCGCCTGCCCCGCTCGACCTCGCGTGCGCCTGGCCTTTGGGCCTGGACACGTCCGGCCCCCTGGCAGTGTTGCCCGGACATTGTCCGGCCTGCCAGTGGGCCCTGTGCCCTGTTAGCTGTTAAGAAAAAAAAATGTAAAATAATAATAATAATTAAATTAATGATTAATTAGTTAATTATTTAATTAGGTAATTAATTAAAGCTAGTTAACTAGGGTTAGTTAACCTAATCTGTTGATTAGGGTTTAATCTGATTAATTAGTTTAGAGACAATGACAGGTGGGACCCACTGGTCCTGACATCATGCTGACGTCATGATGACGTCAGCAAACACTGTTCTGGATAATGTTAATTTAAATAAATAATAAATTCCAGAAAATTAATAAAAACTTTAGAAAATCATATAAAATAATCCGTAACTCTGATGAAAATACTTTGTACATGAAAGTTGCTCAGGACGACGACATGAATCTGAATACGCGGTCCGTTCGTCCGCCACACGTCTCTAACTATCCGACCATACAACCGTTCCTCTCCGGTCATCTGTTTGACAAATGTCCGGAACCGGGAAAACATTCCCGGATGGATCCCTCCTTCCTCAGTGACGTGCAACCATATGTTAGGACACACCCGGCACTGCGTAATATCATGTCGTACTTTGTGTTGCTCAAGTTTGCTCTATATTTATACTGTTTCCTCCCCCTCTTCTCTCTCGGTAGACCCTGACGCCGACGTCGTCCCCGAGATCGACGCAAATCAGGAGCCCGACGCCACCGTTGACGATCCCTCTCTCTCTTGCCAGAGCAACCAGGCAAGCCCCTCCCTAGAGCATACCGATATCGCCCATTCTAATTTCTCATGCTTGCATTAGAATTACTGCTGGTGCTGCTTTACCTATTCTGATGCATAGCCTGTTCATTGTAACCTGCTGTTGATAATTACCTACATATCCTAAACTGTTTAGTCTAGGCTGGGTAGAGACCTATCAGTGATCCCACTTATCCCGACTGCCGCGCTGGATCGTCAGAAGACCCGATCAACGGGATTGAAGACCAGGCCCCGACACCGCACATCACCCCCCCTTAGTTGTAACGACACTGCAGCGTTACTATCGAGTGTCGAGGGTGAAACCTCATGTAGCACTTCTGATGTTAACTCTGTAGAGTAGTTATTCGGTCGTGGTCATCGAGGGTGATTCCTCCTTCACCGCTTCCGTTAACGACGCTGTCGTACAACACCTCAAGTGTGGACCCAGTGAGGGTGATTCCTCCTAGTTCACCTTGACGGATACATCGAGTGGGAATTCAATGAGGGTGATACCTCGGATTCCCTGATGTTATGAACACACGGATACTTGGACTTTACAATGTTACTTGGAAAGGCGGGTCGACCCTGAGGGGTACCCGCGTGTGATGTGAAGGCGGGTTGCCAGTGTGGTGCCCGAGTGGTGAATACGAGGCGCGGCCGGGCATTCTTAACCCTTGCCGCAAGTCCTCGAGACGGGCCGACGGGGTCACATCTTTCGTGAGTCTCTGCTCGTTACCGCAAGCCCCTAGTCCTAGCGATTTGGATATTTGATCCGAGCAGGCCTCTGGTCTGATAGCACTAACCATCACGTGGGCATAGTATGGGCGTTCTGCATCGTATGCATCAGCCGAAAGCTCTGTCAAACGTCCAGTTCAGCCTCGTGGCCGGGCCGGGCCAGTACCATCCAGGACTGAGGTGGTGCTCGTCCCGACCCTGCACACACCGACCTGGAGTGCACAGGGCGATGGCCCATGACCCCTGAGCGCTTAGGATATAGACCGACGGGGACCTCTCTGCTGAGCTGTAGGTAGGGTTGCGATGTGTTGTTTGGCCGAGGCCGGGCATGACCCAGGAAAGTGTGTCCGGCCGAAGTTAATCGAGCGTGTTGGGTAAGTTGGTGCACCCCTGCAGGGAAGAACACTTCTATCGATAGCCGGTCCTACGGTAAAGGACACTCGGAGTTGTATCCTGATTGATACAATTTAGAACTGGATACCTGTGATGAGACCTGTATATATGGCTCTGGGATTGCTTCTCGCAGGGAGTCGAGAAGGGATCTCAGGACGAGGTTGATGAATGTATGGCTCTGGGATTGCTTTCTCGCAGGGAGTAGAGAAAGGATCTCTGGGTGAGGTTGATATTATTACTGCTACATTATATGGTATTGTTCTACTCTCTTCTACTGCTGCAAGACCGCTGAAGATGCTAGTCTTCGATAGGACTAGGCCTTCTCTCTATTCTGGCATTTCTGCAGCCCAGTCCACATATACAGCCTCCCCTTGATAATGTTGCATATGTAGTGTAGATCCTTGCTTGCTGAGTACTTCTGAGTACTCACGGTTGCTTTTGTTTTCCCTTTTCTCCCCATATCAGTTTGACGTGACCAGAGGACGGAGCCCCCTGAGACAGATGCCCCGACGATCGTTACTACTACTACCCAGAGGATGGATACTACTACGAGTTGACTGACGACCAGGAGTAGGATCGGAGGGTCCCAGGCAGGAGGCCTTGTGCCTTTCGATCGTAGTGTTTTCTTTTGCCCCGCCTTTCTAAAGGCCTTTCTGTATTTTCTTTTATATCTGTACTCAGATATCTGATGCTTCCGCTGACGCTTGTTCGCAAGCTTATGTATTCGAGCCCTCGAGGCCCCTGGCTTGTAATATAAAGCTTGTATGACTTATTTATGTTTTAGAGTTGTGTTGTGATATCTTCCCGTGAGTCCTTAGGCTTGATCGTGTGCATGTGCGTGTATGATTAGTGCACGATCGGGCCGGGGGCGTCACAAGTTGGTATCAGAGCCGACTGCCTGTAGGAACCCCCTTTCCAACTCCTTGGCCGAAGTTGAGTCTAGAAACCGGAAAACTGTTTTACTAACTTGGCTGTGTGGCTTACGGGCCCACGTCGCCAATTGGGTGGTATTAGGATCTTTTATTCCTCATCTTTACTCTGGGACTCTGACCTCTCTTCCTTTCGGGTTAACTAAAGTTTACTAACGCCGACACTTAGGATCTCGTAATTCTCGTCCACTCGAAGAGCTGAATATCTGTGCGATTTCCCTGACATTGATCTGATTAGTCTGATAATCATTTTCCTTTCCATTGTTTTGTTTAACCTTTCTCTCCGAGATCGGTTATACTTCTCCTTGTCTTTTGACAATCATGAGTTTCCTCTGTTTCAGATGGATCGTTTGTTTCCACCACACCCTGCGACGCAGCTACCAGCTGTTCGAGCAGGGATACATCCAGAGTACATTCTTTATCCACTGGGGCAGATGTCAATCCGTTACAATACCCCAGTACTGTCTCCTCCAGATACTCGCAAAGACTTTGTGATTTATTGTGATGCATCCCGTGAAGGATTAGGCTGTGTCCTAATGCAAGAGCGCAAAGTGATTGCCTATGGCTCTCGTCAGTTGCGCCCACATGAAGAGAGTTATCCGGTACATGATCTAGAACTAGCTGCTGTCATCTATGCACTACAGTTATGGCGACATTACCTCCTCGGTAATCGTTGCGAGATATACACGGATCATAAAAGTCTGAAGTACTTGTTCACTCAACCTTCTCTAAACCTCCGTCAGCAAAGATGGATGGAGGCCATTGCGGACTATGATTTGGGTATATCCTATACCCCTGGCAAGGCTAACGTGATGGCTGATGCCTTAAGCCGCAAGTCCTATTGCGACAACCTCATGGTTAGGCGAGCTCAACCTCGTCTTTTTGAACAACTGTGCAAGCTAAATCTGCGTATTGTTCCACAGGGTTCTCTTAATAACCTTGTGATACAACCAGATCTTGAGAAAGCTGTTAAGAAGGCGCAAGCTCAAGATGCCGAAGTTGATCTGATGAAGAATAGTCTTCACCTTGAAAAGTACAGGGATTTCTCGCTGTCTGAAGATGGAACCTTGTATTTCAGAAACCGCATTGTCGTACCTCGCTTCGAGCTTATGACTGACAAGGTTATGAAGGAGGCACATGACACCCCATTGTCTATTCATCCGGGTAGCACCAAGATGTATCGTGATCTCCGTCAAAGGTACTGGTGGTCTAGAATGAAGCAAGACATTGCTCGATATGTTGCTGAATGTGATGTTTGTCGTCGCGTTAAAGCAGAACATCAGAAGCCTGCTGGAATTCTGCAACCACTTCCTATTCCTTTATGGAAATGGGACAAGGTTCAGATGGATTTCATTACAGGACTTCCCAGGTCACAGAAGGGTCACGATGCTATTCTTGTCGTCGTCGACCAACTCTCCAAAGTTGCACACTTTCTGCCTGTCAAGGAGACGATCACTGCTAGTCAGTTAGCAGAGTTATATACCTCCAGAATAGTTTCACTCCACGGTATTCCAAAAGAGATCAGTTCAGACCGTGGCAGCATATTCACTGGTCATTTCTGGGAAAGTTTTCAAAAGGCTATGGGAACTCATATTACCTGGAGTTCAGCTTATCACCCCCAATCCCAAGGCCAAGTTGAACGAGTCAACCAAGTGCTTGAAGACATGTTGCGAGCTTGTGTTATATCGTTTGGCAAGAAGTGGGAAGAATCTCTTCCATATGCCAAGTTCTCCTATAACAACAGCTATCAAGCCAGTCTGAAAATGGCCCCCTTTGAAGTTCTCTATGGACGTAGATGTCGAACCCCTCTGAATTGGTCAGAAACTGGGGAACGACCTCTTGTTGGACCGGACATTATTCAACACGCCGAAGAACAAGTCCGTATTGTCCGAGAAAACCTCAAAGCGGCTCAGGACCGCCAGAAGAGCAACTATGATCGCAAACGATGGGGTCTGACTTATCAACCTGGTGATCACGCTTATCTTCGTGTCACCCCTATGAAGGGAACTCACCGTTTTGGAATCAAGGGCAAGCTAGCTCCGCGCTACATTGGTCCTTTCCGCATTGTTGCCAGACGTGGTCAGGTGGCATATAAATTGGAGTTGCCGCCGCAATTCTCTCATATCCACGATGTCTTCCATGTGTCGCAACTTCGTAAATGCTTCAAGGAATCTCCGCACCGAGCTGTGGATCACGAGATGCTCGAATTGCAAGATGATCTATCTTATAAGGAGCATCCGATCCGCATTCTCGATGAAGCTGAACGTCGAACCCGTCAGAAGGTTACCAAGTTCGTCAAAGTGCAGTGGTCAAATCATACTGAAGATGAAGCCACTTGGGAACGCGAGGATAATCTTCGTGCGGAATACCCCGAACTTTTTCCTTCTACTTCTTAATTCTCGGGACGAGAATTCTTGTTAGTAGAGGAGATTTGTAACACCCCCAGTGGTTAACTACAGTAATCACCCTTTTGATTATGCCATGTCAGCATGATTAACAGTGCATGATCATCATTTGCACCATAATGCATTTCAACTTCTAACTCAAAATTCAAATTAAAACTAAAGTGGAAAATAAAAGTTGCCCGAACCTGAAAACTAAAATGTGCATCATGTTGCAAATATTCCCATAGCATTTATAAAAATGATTGCAACATTTGTTGGAATTGTAAAAGGACTCGAACAACTAGGAACAACAGCAACATAACACTGTTTAATCCTTTTTCAATTTAAATAAAATCCAAACAAAAAGATATGGACCCCAAACCAATTTCTAGCAGTGACTAATAATGCACCAAATTTATTTGGACTAGTCTCATATTTTACAAAAGTCATTTGAAGTAAAAACAAAAGACAAAACAGAAAATAAAAAAAAATAAAAAAAAAAAAAAAAGGAAAAGGAGAACCCCCCCCCCCGACTGGGCCTCGGCCCAGCAAGCACCGGGCCGCCAGGCCGGCCCAGCCGGCGCCTACATAGCCGGCCACCCCCACCCGAAACCCTAGCCCAACCCCCCATCCCCCCCCGTCTCCCACTCCCCCCCCCGTCTGTCTCCCCCCCCCCCCTTCTGGATCGCGGGCAACGGCGCCCCGAACGTCGCCGACCGTCGTCTCCACCGCCCCGACGACCGCCCCCCCCCCCGCCTCCTCGACGCCACCTCGCCAGTGCCGCCCTTCCGCCGGGCCTCCTCGTCCGTCGCTCGCTCCCCTTCCCCCCCCCCCCCCCCCCCCCCCCCGATCCAGAGCCGGATCGGGCCAGCCCCCGCCGGCTGCCCGCGCCCGCGCTCGCCGGGCCGCCCGCGCGCTCGACGCCCCGAGCCGACGCGCCGACCGCGCCCCGACCCGCTCGACGCCTCGCCCCCGACACCGTCGCCTACCGCCGTCGCCGCCCCGTCGCCGCGTTCCCCCTCGCCGGACCACGCCGTCGTCCCCGCGACCGCTGCCCGTGCCATACAGCGCCGGTGAGGCCTCGGCCTCGGCCTCCCTCCCTCGCGCGCGCACCCCACCCCGCGCCCCGGCCGCGCCCGCATCGCCCTCGTCGCGCTCCGCCCGCGTCCCTGCCTCACCGCGCGTGCGCGCTCGCCCGCGCCTGCTCGCGCATGCACACGCGCCCGCGCTGCCGCTCCCATCGCCGTCGCCGCGCTCCTGCCGTCGCCGCGCGCGCGCGCGCGCCCGCGCCATCGCCGCACCGCGCACCCGTCGCCCGCGCCCGCCCGTGGCCCTTGGGTCACCGCCAGGTGGGGCCCCCGCCCCCCTGAGCCACTGGCCGGTGGGCCAAGCCCCCCTGGCCCGCTGACAAACGGGCCCCGCCCGAAAACTTTTAAATAAAAGAAATAAAAAGAAAAATAAATAAATAAATGATTAATTAATTAGTTAAATAATTAGGCTAATTAACTCTGTTTAGACTAATTTAATTTAATTAATTAGTTTAATTAATTGTTAATCAAATAATTAACCCTTATTAACCAGACAGCCTATGACAGGTGGGACCCACATGTCAGGATGCCTGCTGACATCATGCTGACGTCATGATGACGTCAGCATACACTGTTTTGGATAATGTTCTGGATAATTCGAATTTAAATAAATAATAAATTCCAAAAAATTAATAAAAACTTTAGAAAATCATATAAAATAATCCGTAACTCTGATGAAAATACTTTGTACATGAAAGTTGCTCAGGACGACGACATGAATCTGAATACGCGGTCCGTTCGTCCGCCACACGTCTCTAACTATCCGAACATACAACCGTTCCTCTCCGGTCATCTGTTTGACAAATGTCCGGAACCGGGAAAACATTCCCGGATGGATCCCTCCTTCCTCAGTGACGTGCAACCATATGTTAGGACACACCCGGCACTGCGTAATTGTAGGAGATATGCCCTAGAGGCAGTAACAACCGTTATTTTGTATCTCCAAGTTTGTAATGAATGTTTATGTTCCATGCTATAACTGCTATGATTCTCGAGTCTGCAATAACACGAGGCTCGGAGGGAAACTCATGTGCACGTGTGGTATAATAAACGGTAAAATGTATTCCTAGTCTTGCCTCTAAGACTGGCTCAAGTATTGCATGATGATCCTGTTTTCCTGATCATGGGCATGGCTATGCCAGCAATTTTGAGGGCACGATGTTGATAGAACACTTGTGTTGAATCGACCCAATATGATGTTATGCTATGAGATACATTCGTCACAAGTTATGGTTAATAACACAGAGATAGTTAATGTTTGCATAATTCCTTAGACCATGAGAGTATCGAGTTCCTTCGTGCTTGCTTCATGAACTTTGGGGTTTGTTAAACGTCATCCGTAACTGGGTGGCTATTACGGCGGCTTACGGGTTCACGGAAAAGTATGGCAAGTAACGAGATAGCTCAAGATTGGGATTTGCTCCTCCGGCGATGGAGAGATATACTCGGGCCCTCTCGGTGTTACGGTATCCATCATCGTCTGGCCAGACACCTTGTGATTTGATCACTGGGATGCCGAAACACGGAAACGAGAAAAGAGAACAAAACCGGTAACGAGGTAACTTGCATGATGGACAAATTGTTGATCCACAAGAATGCAATAAATCTCACCTCGGGTGTTTGTGACATATCGCGAAGCAACAGGAATAGCACACGGCAACTGGAGGTTCACTCGAATATTCATTCGTGTGGGTATAGGGGTCAATATGGGTGTCCACGGCTCCGATGTTGATCATTGATTGGAAAGGGTTCCAGGTCATGTCTATGCTTCACCGAACCTATAGGGTCACACGCTTAAGGGTCATCTATCTGCTGAATACTAGACAGGGAGTCTGAGAGAAAGTCACCGAAAAAGTTTCGGAGACAATGGAAGAGTTCCGGAGAGAGAGAACACCGAAAGAGTTTCGGTAAAACCAAAAAGTTGTTTTGGAATATATTATTAGGTCAAAAAGGGTTTCGGCATCGCATGGAAATTTTCAGAGGATGCCAGAATTGGTCTGGGAACTTCTGGGAATTTTCAGAAAAAAAAAAACCGGAAATGTTCCGAAACTTCCGTAACCGCTGTTGTTGCTTTTCGCTGATGAAAACTACCATACCGAAAATGTTTCGAAAAATTCCCGGAATAATTTTGGAGGGTGCCAGAAATGTTCTGGGACTTTCTGGAATTTTTCAGAAAAAGTTTCGCGGAAAACATCTTGTCTCAGCGCGAGGGGACAAGATCCCACGAATCGGGGGTTGCATGTTTGGTGGCTTTTTGTCTAGGGAGCACCCTTGTTCAAGGGAGACATGTTGGTGGCTTGTTGGGGCCCCCCCCATGGGAGGGGGCAAGGTTGTGGCCGGCCAAGTAGGGGCCCCCTTGGGTGTCCCCTTTGTGCTCCACTTGCATTACCATATTACCCCTCATGTGGGACATGTAGCTTGGGTATTTTGGTATTTTCTCCCCCACCCCACCCCTTGCCTTGGCCTATAAAAGGAGGAGAAGTGGCTGCCATTCTCCTCATCCCTTGCTCTCATACACATGCCATGCATTATCTGGCTTCTTCTCTCCCTCCCACGAAAAGAGTTTCGTAGAGCCGAAAGGCTGTCTGGGTTCCGGCAGGAACTAGTTCTGGACGGCGAAGCCCTGCCGGATAGCTGACACCGTATGTGTGCAACCCCATAGAGAGGTCGTAGTTTCGGTCTTTTGCCCGAGGGGCTGTTCGAGTGTCCTCCCGAAGGGCTGTCCGAGTCTCCGTTCGAGTTTCGAGGGTCCTCCCGAAGGGCTGTCTGCGACATCGTCCGAGGGACTGTCCGACCGCCTCCCGAAGGGCTGTCTGGCGAGGGAGTACATCCTCGCGGTTGGGAGGTTGTAAATCCTAGCTGCGGGGATCTGCACCAACGATCTCCACCGACTCTTCTTCCGCTGCGCTTCGAGTCGGTACGGATCAGATCAAACCTTGTATGCAGTCTCCATAGTGGTCCTGGGCGTGCTCGCTATACCGAAAAATTTTGTTTTCTGTCGCGTTCCCCAACAGTGGCATCAAGAGCCGTGCTATGCGTAGATGCAGGTTACGATCTAGAATACATGGAGATGTATGGGTATTGCATAATATAATTAGGTAGTAGATAAGATCTATTGCTGAAAATTATTTATGCGGGTGACAGATGAAATCTGTTACCCGATGTTCTTGTTGCTTCCCTAGAATTTGTGTTTGCTCAATCTCGAGACAGCATGGTGGAATTTGACAAAGTTCTGGCAATCCATGATCCTGATTGATCATGGAAGTGCTATCAGTTCTTTGGGTTCTGCCATAGTCAAAAGAAAGATGAAATTCGCAGATGAAAGGGCATTGCAGATATGATCTGCACGGGGGTCATGCGTATGACGAAGTTTAGTATGGGGCTCGAGATTTAATTATCTCGTGTTTCATACACCCCGAGATGTTAATCTAGCGACTTGAATAATCATACTTGATGATAAAACGTTGGTAGCTGCGGTTTAAGTCAAAACCTTAGAAGCCACGTAAAATAAAATTTTGCATAAACCGATTAGAGGCGTCTAACTTGGTTTTCCAGGATGGTTTGCATGTGATGTGGTATAGCAAGTCTCATATTCAATTTGATTATGTATGAGATGACTATATGATGTAATTAACATGACCTGCGTGTCATGATTCGGCATGATGGCTGGAGCCATATGATTGCACTTTAATGACCTGCGTGTCAACCTTAAGTAATGCATTTAATTCTATCCGCTATGGAGATGGCGATATTATCTGATGCATCGACAAGGTGGTGGCAATCTTCGCGAAGGTGAACACCGACGCAAATGCCGAAGACGAAGAATACTTGACTTCTCCGTCAGAAGAGGCTATACCATATCATGCTATTATGAATTGCCTGAGATGTTTATCCCTCTTGATGCACCCTTCTTGATTGCGGTGGTATCGCTTTTATTAGGGTGTCTCTCACTTAAATATCAAGTAGTTTGTGTTCTCCAAGTGTAGCACCGTCATGGCACCTATCTCCTCGGGGTGTCACATGCTAACATGGGCACAACGATTAAGAAGTGTGAGGCGGGTGAGTTGAGACCTCGCAGCAAGATCACTTGGTTATCTTGATGTTCGGCATGATGAAAGTCAGAGCTCGGAACACACGCATCGAAAGATAACAAGAGTCACATAGAGATGTGATTGGCAAGTTTCCTAACGATTGAGTTCTCGCCATCAGTGATGCTACCATCAATGGCGTTGAATTGAATTTTGTGTCTTGAATCACTCACAATCAATTATGAGAGATATTGATTTGAGTGGGAGCGCACTTTAGAATAAACTGTTTTATTCACTAGTGTAAATTTCATTATAAACAAAGTCTAAGTGAAACCTGTGTTTTTTCCGTTGTAGATCAAATGGCTCGCAACACCGCGTTCAACTTAGGCCCATTGTTAGGAAAGAGAAGTAACTGCGACTGAAAACAACTATGCGGACTGGGTCCGCAACCTGAGGTTGTCCTCAGGAGCGCTAAGAACTGTATGTGCTTGAAAATGCTCTTCCAGCTAAAACCGGCGGAGAGCCCCGGAAGATGAACAAAATGTCTGGGCCACTAAGATGATGATCACAACTTAGTGCAGTGCCTCATGCTAGCTTGCATGTGTACAGACCTTCAAAAACGTTTTGAATTCCATAAACCCCGTGAATATTCCGGGAATTGGATGCTCGTACAAGGAAACCGCAAGTCTGAACGTTTGATTATCATGAAGGCTTTGAAGGATTGCAAGATGGCTGAGGGTAGTTTCAGTTGGCGAACACGTGGTCAAATGATGGCTATGCTGAAAGGCTTAAAACCCTGGAATTTCCACTTCACCTGGCCATACGATGGACATGTTGCTTTCTTCACTCCCCCCGTCTTACGACGGTTTTGTTAAACTACAACATGAGTGGGATGGAGAAGGAACCGGAAGAGGGTGCTCGCCATGCTGAAAACTGCAGAAGGAGGACTGCGGAAAATCGCAAGCAAGTGTTGCTTGTGAATAAACCGCCATTTTCAAAAAAGAAAAAGGCAACCAAAGAAGGGCAAGGGCGCCGGTAAGACCGATCCAAAGCACTCTAAGGCGGCGAGCCAAGAATGAAACTGGTGCTTCTACTGCAAGGCACAGAGACCTGGAGAGAAACTGCAAGAAGTATCTGGAAATAAGAAGTCTGGGAAAACCGGAAAAGGTATAATTGTTATACAAGTTAATGTCCTTGACGTTTTGCTTGCTAGCGAAAATTCTAAGTCTTGGGTATTTGATACCGGATCGGTTGCTCACATTTGCAACTCGATACAGGGGCTTCAGAAGGGGCGCAAGCTGGAAAGAATGAAGTCGTGATGCGCGTCGGGAACGGCGCTGGGATCGCCGCTCAAGCCGTCGGCATTATGCCTCTACGTCTCCCTTCAGGATTTTATCTTAGAACTAAGTAACTGTTATTTTGTTCCACTGTTGTGTAGAAACATTATCTCCGATCATGTTTAGTACATGATGGGTATTCGTAACAGTTCGAGAACATGGTTGTTAACTTATTGTAAGGATATGTTTTATGGATTTGCACCCATTGTTGGGGGCCTTTTCATACTAAATCTTGAATGTGGAAATGATGTCTTTAACGTGAATGCAAACCGCCTTAAGAAGGCTGATTCCACCGCCACTTTCTTGTGGACTGTCGGCTTGGCCACATTGGAAAGAAACGCATGCAAGACCCATAAAGATGGAGTTTTACCGTCCTTTGATTTTAAATCATTTGACACATGTGAAGCTTGCTTAATGGGGAAAATACCAAGACGCCGTTCACGGGTCTCCTGAACGGGCGGGTGAATTATTGGAAATAATACATAGTGATGATGTGGTCCAATGAAACACAGCCGCACGGGTGGGTATTTCTACTTCGTGACTTTTACTGATGATTTAAGTCGGTATGGCTATATCTACTTAATGAAGCATAAGTCGGAAACCTTTGAAAAGTTCAAAGAATTTCAGAATGAGGTAGAAAATCATCGTGACAAAAAGATAAGTTTTCGCGGTCTGATCGCGGAGGCGAGTATCTTGTCATGAGTTTGGCCAACATCTGAGTGAACGTGGAATCATTTCACAGCTTACGCCTCCCAACTCCACAGCGAAATGGAGTATCGGAAAGACGTAACCGAACCCTGTTGGACATGGTAAGGTCATGATGTCCCTTACAAATCTTCCGATATCTTTTTGGGTCACGCACTAAGAACTGCCGCTTATACACTAAACAAAGCCCCGTCAAAATCTGTTGAGACGACGCCATATGAGTTATGGTATGGGAAGAACCCAGTGTGTCGCATCTCAGATTTGGGGTTGTGAAGCATATGTAAACGTTTACACCTCAAAACTCGATCCCAGATCAGACAAATGTTACTTTGTAGGTTATCCAAAGGAAACCTTTGGGTATTCCTTCTACCACCCATCCGAGGGCAAAGTGTTTGTCGCAAAAACTGGAAGCTTTCTCGAGAAAGAATTTCTCGCTAAAGAAGTGAGTGGAGGACAGTACAACTTAATGAGATTAGTGATCTTCGGCAACCGTTGATATGGCTAAGGAACCGGAAGAGATTCCACTAATTATCCCTACAACTGAGCCGGAAGTTATCGCATATGATGCGGGGACTTCAAACAATGTTGTAACTGAACCGCGCAGATCAGGCAGGCTATCCAGCCACCTGAGTGGTTTCATAACGAAATCTCATTCTTGAAGACGATGACCCTGCGCACTACAAGGAAGCGATGGCGGGGCCAGCTCAAAGGAATGGCACAAGGCCATGAGATCCGAAATGGATCCATGTACGAAAACCAAGTTTGGAACTTGGAAGAACTTCCAGAAGGCGTAAAGCCGATTGGTTGTAAATGGATTTTCAAAAGAAGGACGCGGATGGTAACATTACTATCCACAAAGCTAGACTTGTCGCGAAAGGGTTCACGCAAGTTCCAGGAGTGGACTAACGATGAGACTTTCTCGCCCGTAGCTATGCTTAGGTCTGTTCGGATATTGCTAGCAATTGCTGCTTATTTCGACTATAAAATATGGCAGATGGATGTCAAAACGGCTTTCCTAAATGGAAACCTCAAAGAGGATGTATACATGATACAGCCGAAGGTTTTGTCATTCATGAGATGCTGGAAAGGTATGCAAACTTCAGAAAGCTTTTTGGTCTGAAGCAAGCATCAAGGAGCTGGAACATTCGTTTTGATGAAGTGGTCAAAGAGTTTGGTTTCATCAGGAATGACGAAGAACTTGTGTTTACAAGAATTTTAGTGGGAGCGCAAAGCATTTCTAATCTTGTATGTGGATGCCATATTATTGATTGGAAATGACATGAATTTTTTCTTAGCGAATAAAGAATCATTGAAGAAAGGTTTTCAATGAAAGACTTAGGCGAAGCAGCATATGTATTGGGCATCAGAATCTATAGAGATAGATCAAAACGCCTGATAGCGCTTAGCCAAAGCACTTACATTGACAAGGTGTTGAAAAGGTTCAACATGGAGAACTCCAAGAAAGGCCTACTCCCCATGTCACCTGGCACAGTGCTTTGCAAGAATCGAGTCCTCGAACTCTCGATGAGCGAGTACAAATGAATGATGTTCCATATGCCTCGCAGTTGGTTCTATTATGTATGCCATGCTATGTACAAGACCGGATGTTTCCTATGCGCTAAGTGTTAGCAGCCGGTACCAAAGTGATCCAGGATTGGAACACTGGCCCGCAGTCAAGGGTATTCTTAAGTACCCTCAGACGGACCAAGGATTTACTCCTTGTGTACGGAGGTGATGAAGAGCTCATTGTAAGTGGTTACACTGATGCAGGCTTCATGACTGACCCAGATGACTTCAAATCTCAATCAGGCTATGTTTTCATGTTGAACGGTTGGCGCAGTTTGATTGAAAAGTTCCAAACAAAAGACTGTGGCAGATTCTACGACGAGCGAGTATGTTGCCGCTTCAGAAGCCTCCAAGGAGGCGGTATGGATCAACTTTCTTGAAGACCTTGGTGTGTTCCAAGTGCTCTGGACCCGGTGGAGATCTATTGTGATTAGTGGTGCCGTGGCTCAGGCAAGGGAGCCAAGTTCGCACCATAAGACAAGACATATTCAACGCAAAATAAACTCATTCGACATCATTCGAAGAGGGTTTATTGAAAGTACCAAAGTTCACCGGATCTGATAGTGTCAGACCCGATGACAAGCCTCTACCCACGAGCAAAGCATGAGCAACACCGGATAGCCTTGGTGTTAGGGAACCATGTAACTGGGTTATGACTCTAGTGCAAGTGGGAGTCTGTAGGAGATATGCCCAGAGGCAGTAACAACCGTTATTTTGTATCTCCAAGTTTGTAATGAATGTTTATGTTCCATGCTATAACTGCTATGATTCTCGATTCTGCAATAACACGAGGCTCGGAGGGAAACTCATGTGCACGTGTGGTATAATAAACGTGTAAAATGTATTCCTAGTCTTGCCTCTAAGACTGGCTCAAGTATTGCATGATGATCCTGTTTTCCTGATCATGGGCATGGCTATGCCAGCAATTTTGAGGGCACGATGTTGATAGAACACTTGTGTTTGAATCGACCCAATATGATGTTATGCATGAGATACATTCGTCACAAGTTATGGTTAATAACACAGAGATAGTTATGTTTGCATAATTCCTTAGACCATGAGAGTATCGAGTTCCTTCGTGCTTGCTTCGTGAACTTTGGGGTTTTGTTAAACGTCATCCGTAACTGGGTGGCTATTACGCGGCTTACGGGTTCACGGAAAAGTATGGCAGTAAACGAGATAGCTCAAGATTGGGATTTGCTCTCCGGCGATGGAGAGATATACTCGGGCCCTCTCGGTGTTACGGTATCCATCATCGTCTGGCCAGACACCTTGTGATTTGATCACTGGGATGCCGAAACACGGAAACGAGAAAAGAGAACAAAACCGGTAACGAGGTAACTTGCATGATGGACAAATTGTTGATCCACAAGAATGCAATAAATCTCACCTCGGGTGTTTGTTGACATATCGCAAGCAACAGGAATAGCACACGGCAACTGGAGGTTCACTCGAATATTCATTCGTGTGGGTATAGGGGTCAATATGGGTGTCCACGGCTCCGATGTTGATCATTGATTGGAAAGGGTTCCAGGTCATTTCTTGCTTCACCGAACCTATAGGCACACGCTTAAGGGTCATCTATCTGCTGAAATACTAGACAGGGAGTCTGAGAGAAAGTCACCGAAAAGTTTCGGAGACAATGGAAGAGTTCCGGAAGAGAGAACACCGAAAGAGTTTCGGTAAAACCAAAAAGTTGTTTTGGAATATATTATTAGGTCAAAAAGGGTTTCGGCATCGCATGGAAATTTTCAGAGGATGCCAAATTGGTCTGGGAACTTCTGGGAATTTTCAGAAAAAAAAAACCAGAAATGTTCCGAAACTTCCGTAACCCTGTTGTTGTTGCTTTCGCTGATGAAAACTACCATACCGAAAATGTTTCGAAAAATTCCCGGAATAATTTTGGAGGGTGCCAGAAATGTTCTGGGACTTTCTGGATTTTTCAGAAAAAATTTCGCGGAAAACATCTTGTCTCAGCGCGAGGGGACAAGATCCCACAATCGGGGGTTGCATGTTTGGTGGCTTTTTGTCTAGGAGCACCCTTGTTCAAGGGAGACATGTTTGGTGGCTTGTTGGGGGCCCCCCCCCATGGGAGGGGGCAAGGTTGTGGCCGGCCAAGTAGGGGCCCCCTTGGGTGTCCCCTTTGTGCTCCACTTGCATTACCATATTACCCCCTGTGGGACATGTAGCTTGGGTATTTTGGTATTTTCTCCCCACCCCACCCCTTGCCTTGGCCTATAAAAGGAGGAGAAGTGGCTGCCATTCTCCTCATCCCTTGCTCTCATACCCATGCCATTCATCTCTGGCTTCTTCTCTCCCTCCCACGAAAAAGGTTTCGTAGAGCCGAAAGGCTGTCTGGGTTCCGGCAGGAACTAGTTCTGGACGGCGAAGCCCTGCCGGATAGCTGACACCGTATGTGTGCAACCCCATAGAGAGGTCGTAGTTTCGGTCTTTTGCCCGAGGGGCTGTTCGAGTGTCCTCCCGAAGGGCTGTCCGAGTCTCCGTTCGAGTTTCGAGGGTCCTCCCGAAGGGCTGTCTGCGACATCGTCCGAGGGACTGTCCGACCGCCTCCGAAGGGCTGTCTGGCGAGGGAGTACATCCTCGCGGTTGGGAGGTTTGTAAATCCTAGCTGCGGGGATCTGCACCAACGATCTCCACCGACTCTTCTTCCGCTGCGCTTCGAGTCGATACGGATCAGATCAAACCTTGTATGCATGTCTCCATAGTGGTCCTGGGCGTGCTCACTATAACCGAAAAATTTTGTTTTCTGTCGCGTTCCCCAACAGTAATATCATGTCGTACTTTGTGTTGCTCAAGTTTGCTCTATATTTATACTGTTTCCTCCCCCTCTTTCTCTCGGTAGACCCTGACGCCGACGTCGTCCCGAGATCGACGCAAATCAGGAGCCCGACGCCACCGTTGACGATCCTCTCTCTCTTGCCAAGCAACCAGGCAAGCCCCTCCCTTGAGCATACCGATATCGCCCATTCTAATTTCTCATGCTTGCATTAGAATTACGCTGCTGCTGCTTTACCTATTCTGATGCATAGCCTGTTCATTGTAACCTGCTGTTGATAATTACCTACATATCCTAAACTGTTCAGTCTAGGCTGGGTAGACCTATCAGTGACCCCACTTATCCCGACTGCCGAGCTGGATCGTCAGAAACCGATCAACGGGATTGAAGACCAGCCCCGCACACCGCACATCCCCCCCCCCCCCCCCCCTTAGTTGTAACGACACTGCAGCGTTACTATCGAGTGTCGAGGGTGAAAACCTCATGTGCACTTCTGATGTTAACTCTGTAGAGTAGTTATTCGGTCCGTGTCATCGAGGGTGATTCCTCCTTCACCGCTTCCGTTAACGACGCTGTCGTACAACACCTCAAGTGTGGACCCAGTGAGGGTGATTCCTCCTAGTTCACCTTGACGGATACATCGAGTGGGAATTCAATGAGGGTGATACCTCGGATTCCCTGATGTTATGAACACACGGATACTTGGACTTTACAATGTTACTTGGAAAGGCGGGTCGACCCTGAGGGGTACCCGCGTGTGATGTGAAGGCGGGTTGCCAGTGTGGTGCCCGAGTGGTGAATACGAGGCGCGGCCGGGCATTCTTAACCCTTGCCGCAAGTCCTCGAGATGGGGCGACGGGGTCACATCTTTCGTGAGTCTCTGCTCGTTACCGCAAGCCCCTAGTCCTAGCGATTTGGATATTTGATCCGAGCAGGCCTCTGGTCTGATAGCACTAACCATCACGTGGGCATAGTATGGGCGATCTGCATCGTATGCATCAGCCGAAAGCTCTGTCAGACGTCCAGTTCAGCCTCGTGGCCGGGCCGGGCCAGTACCATCCAGGACTGAGGTGGTGCTCGTCCCGACCCTGCACACACCGACCCGGAGTGCACAGGGCGATGGCCCATGACCCCTGAGCACTTAGGATATAGACCGACGGGGACCTCTCTGCTGAGCTGTAGGTAGGGTTGCGATGTGTTGTTTGGCCGAGGCCGGGCATGACCCAGGAAAGTGTGTCCGGCCGAAGTTAATCGAGCGTGTTGGGTAAGTTGGTGCACCCCTGCAGGGAAGAACACTTCTATCGATAGCCGGTCCTACGGTAAAGGACACTCGGAGTTGTATCCTGATTGATACAATTTAGAACTGGATACCTGTGATGAGACCTGTATATATGGCTCTGGGATTGCTTCTCGCAGGGAGTCGAGAAGGGATCTCAGGACGAGGTTGATGAATGTATGGCTCTGGGATTGCTTTCTCGCAGGGAGTCGAGAAAGGATCTCTGGGTGAGGTTGATATTATTACTGCTACATTATATGGTATTGTTCTACTCTCTTCTACTGCTGCAAGACCGCTGAAGATGCTAGTCTTCGATAGGACTAGGCCTTCTCTCTATTCTGGCATTTCTGCAGCCCAGTCCACATATACAGCCTCCCCTTGATAATGTTGCATATGTAGTGTAGATCCTTGCTTGCTGAGTACTTCTGAGTACTCACGGTTGCATTGTTTTCCTTTTTCTCCCCATATCAGTTTGACGTGACCAGAGGACGGAGCCCCCTGAGACAGATGCCCCGACGATCGTTACTACTACTACCCAGAGGATGGATACTACTACGAGTTGACTGACGACCAGGAGTAGGATCGGAGGGTCCCAGGCAGGAGGCCTTCGCCTTTCGATCGTAGTGTTTTATTTTGCCCCGCCTTTCTAAAGGCCTTTCTGTTTCTATTTCATATCTGTACTCAGATATCTGATGCTTCCGCTGACGCTTGTTCGCAAGCTTATGTATTCGAGCCCTCGAGGCCCCTGGCTTGTAATATAAAGCTTGTATGACTTTATTTATGTTTTAGAGTTGTGTTGTGATATCTTCCCGTGAGTCCTTAGGCTTGATCGTGTGCATTTGCGTGTATGATTAGTGCACGATCGGGCCGGGGGCGTCACAAGCTGGCATGACCTGCAAACTGGCATGACACGCCAGGTCAGTACATTGAATGTATTTGCAAGCTCACAGCAACCAAAGGCAATCAAGACAAACAACAGCATGGCAATTACAGGTTACTTAGCAATGATGAACATGATACTATCAGAACAACATGGCATGTACAACATGATACAACTAGAACAATACGAGCATGGCATGAACGAATGAACATGATGATACTAGCATGCAACATGATGACGCTATCATGCACCAACTTACTCTGCTCGGGTTACCTCGTAACCATCACATGCATCAGCTCACCATCACGGACATCACACAATCATCTCAGGATCCAATCAAGCTTGGTATTACAATACCGTAGTAATCATTACATGACCACAAGGAGCTTGACCTTTACCCTTGACTCTTGCATAACATCACAAATATCCAACAACTCGGTATCCTCGATACCACGGTGATCCTCTCACGATCACATAAAGATCAACCAACTTCTCTCATCATCGAACCAGGGTTGTTATTAAGCACATTTTTATTATTACTGTTGATCCATACTGTGACCGACTACGAACTGGGCCCTTATCCACGGGCGCGGCTATCAATAGATTAAACACACACTCTGCGGAGGTTAGCACCCTGTACCCACACCACGGAACCCATGGCCTCGTGCTCTCATTCGGGTGGACCAACGGCATTCCGACAAAACCGATCTACTGCCATCACACTCTCCCGGCCACTCCGACCAACTCCCCTTTGGGCTAAGTCCTGGGTGGCCCCGATGTCAACCCATGACATCCAACGGCCACCGTTGTGGCAAAACTATAAACGGTCCCAAACGGGGACAATGGTATACCAATCACAACAATGGGCACACAAGGCTTATGTCCTCCTACCTGATCAGGGTAGCGCGCGCCCATAACCTTCCCTCATTGGAGGCACCGGCGAGAGGCATGACAATAGACCCAGTTAGGACCCCCCCCCCCCCCCCCCATAAGGCAAGTGTGGCTGCACTGGTGAGCTCGATTTGGTGGCACCATGACTCAGCCAACAGTTGTTCAAGTTCATTGAAGTCCGGTTAAACTTGAATGCAATAAGCTGAGCCATATTAAACTGACATGATGCAACTATAATGCATGAGCATGATATCAATATAAGCATGGCAGTGCAACATAATCATCAAGCATATCAACACAATAAATCATATATCCGAATGAGCAGGGCATACCGACGAGCATGAACATCACAAGTATAACACTACTCATAGCATAACATGACCACTAGCATCAACACTAAATACCAAGCAAGAACATATCAATAATACTACCAAGTAAGCATGTAACCAACTAGATGCAACGGAACATGCATAGCAACGGTACTGGATAACAGACGATAAGCATGTATTAGAACGAACATCACTACTACCAGAATGTACTACTACCAAGCATGTCATGCAAAGTAATACTAGCAAGAATACAAGATAACCAAGTGCATATGAACATAGCATGGAGATAAACACAGATCCATAAACATAACCGAAACGGTGATAGCAGTTGCAGACAAACAAGCACTTATTAAATGTTCAAGTAGAAAACCATGGCTACTGCATGACTATCATGCAAGTGGTTGTCGTGGCTTGCCTGGGGATGAAGGATACACCGGGGAGATGTGCGGAAAGATCACGGAAGGAATCGCTGGAAAGGTTTCTCCCTCGGAGGGGGCTGATTAGGGGCAAGGGCATAAAGGTCATTTTCAGAATGTGAACACATAGTGAAAATGGTATGAACAGAACGGGCTCAACGAGATGAAGACGTGGGCATTGGAATCACCTCATTTGGAGTTACGAGCAAAAAGTTGTGACCGTTCGTTCGATAGGCAGAAATCGAATAAAAATCTGTCCATTTCTGCTGCTAACGGGTGAACGTTCACAATTTAAAAGATTCGGCGTCAGGCTGAAAAAGAGAAAGCGCCTAGCTCAGAATACGTTTTCGGTGAGTAGACAGCGTATTTCAGACAATACGTCTTCAGCTATCCGAAAGCGTAAAGTGGCAGAGGCGTCTCCACTTATCTGAGGTGGAACTACTCCACTCGCTGAAAGGTGGGGTCACGCGGGGTGGGGCCTACCTGGCGGTCCTTCTTCAACCTCACGCTCGGGTGCGCTCCTGGCCGAGGGAGGAGGCCACCCCGACGGTGACTGCCGGCGATTCCGGCCACGGTAGGGGGCTTGCAACCTAGCCAGATGACCAGGGGAGAGAGGCGCATCTAGGGGTGGTAGCCGCTGCCGCCGACGAGCCCTATAGTGGTTGCAGCAGAGCTTGCGGCGGAGAGGGGCTTCGGCCGCGGATATGGCTCCGGTGGGGAAGAGGAAGGGCCGAGGCCTCGGGGAGGCTCGCCGGACTCCATGGGACGCGATGGTGGTGGAGGAACAGAGGGGAGTGCTCGGGATTGCTGGAATCGAGAGGGAGCAGGGGCAGCGGCCGTGGCGACCGAGGGAGGTGGGGAGGGCTACTCCGGAGTGCTGGACTGGTCGGGGAGGGAGCTGGGAGTGAGGGGAGGCCGATGAGATGCTCGGGAGGGGCTCGGTGGCCTTTATATAGCCGGGGCGAGGATGGCCGAGCTGGTTGCCGCCGTGCACATCCGGCCGAGGCTCTGTCGAGGCTCAGTGATCACGGGAGGGCGCGGGAACACGACGAATTATCGATGCAGCGGTCACGGAGCAGAGAAGGCCAAGGGGGCACAGGGAGGAAGCGGACAGAGGAGGAAGACGACGGCCAGCTACAGTTTGCCCGTGGGCACGCGGCGACGAGCTCCGATGAGCGAGTTATAGGAGGGGGAGTGAGGTCAGGGAAGAAGAGGACGGCGAGGGTGAGCTGCTAGACATGCACGGGCGCGCTGGAACGACGATCACGAGAAGGGCCCAAGCAAAATGACGTTCTGGACACGCTCATAGCATGCCAAAACGGTGGTTACCGGGCAGACTGGCATGTAGAGGACAAGAGGGACTGCAAAGAGTTGTCTGGGGTGAAGTCCCTCCAGGTTAGGTTACAACTGAGTGTAAAACTCGATTAAAAACGCTGTGGTTAGATGGGAAGTGACCTCTGAAGTTTGCTGTAGCAATCTTGACCACACTGGTGTGATCAACAGAGTGAGGTTAAGATGCAAACTAGATGTCAGGGAGGTTTAGGATAGGAAGGACTACGGTCCTGTGAATTATGAAGAGATTTGGACCACTAATTAATACACTTGCTTTGCAACTGCAAAATCTGGTCCAGAAGCAAAAACAGGAAGTAGCACTCACTAGGAGTGATGCCTTGGGCTGTAAATGGGCATGGAATGATGATTTGGTCATATGAGAGTGCCATAAAAATTTCATGCCATTTGGCTAAGCCAAAATGGTACTTCCTTCATACAGCACCTCTGTGGACAGAAACTTGGGGAAAATCCCGAGGGAAAGTGGCTGAATGAAATGAGCCAAAATCTCGTGAATATAGGTTATATGGATAGGAGAATGTCCTGGTAAATTTTCAGCTTAAATGAAGCAATATAAAATATGGTTGCTTCACAAACTGAAAATCTGACCAGAAACCAAGATTTGGAGCTGGGCTCACATAGATGAGTTACATGAGCTCAAATTTGGTGGAGAGTGATGATTTGATCAAATGAAGGACCTTGCAAAATCTCAACTCATTTGGATATGCCTAGCTTGTACTTCCTTCACACAGGCTTCCCTCAGACAGGAACTTTGAAAAATTGCTCAGGAATATTTACTAGGCAAATTGAGTTGAATTTTGGCATGGCATAATTATATAGACATGAAAAGATGTCCAAAAAGTTTGGGGTCAAATGGGCAAAGGTAAATGACACTTCCTTCTCAAAAAGCCACTTAGGGCAGAATGAGAAAAGGAATATTTGGGAATTATCTTTAATGATGACAAGGAAGGGTTTTGACATATATGAGCAAGATATGACCCAAACAATTTATGAGAATTATTTGGAAATTTTGGGAGTGACAGAAATATAGGTTGCTTCACAACCTAGGGCAAAAAGGATTATTCCTTTAATAGAAAAGGAATATTCCCAACAAAGAGGATATTGAGCTTGGTCCAAGATGGAAATGGCAAGGTCTTGGGAATGATATGAGGATGACAAGCCACTCTGGAAAGGAAGAAGAGATCATCTTCTCCAATTTCCAGACCACATAGCCACAGAAAAAGAAAACTCAAGCAAAATACTTAGAAAATAAAAAAAGGGCCAAAATCATGGTGTGACAATGTTGCTATGACTTTGCCATGCTTAATGCTTGTCACTAGGGCCTGAGTGCCATGATTTCAGATCTGAACCGTTTATGTTTTCACCATTATATCTATGTTCTAGATCCGATCGTGCAAGCTATATGCACCTGCTACATGTTATGATCCGTAAACCCCAGAGTGACAGTATTCGGGATACTTTCCGGTGATGGTTGTAGTTTGAGGAGTTCATGTATTCACTATGTGTTAATGCTTTGTTTCGGTTCCCTATTAAAAGGAGGCCTTAATATCCCTTAGTTTCCTTATGGACCCCGCTGCCACGGGAGGGTAGGACAAAAGATGTCATGCAAGTTCTTTTCATAAGCACGTATGACTATTTACGGAATACATGCCTACATTATATTTATGAACTGGAGCTAGTTTTTTATCGCCCTAGGTTATGACTGGTATATGATGAATATTATCCAGTCAATCATCCGATCCAATGCCTACGAGTTTTTCACATATTGTTCTTGCTAAGTTACTTGTCGTGGGGATAGACCACGGGTAGCCTCATCCATACCCCTTAGCATTTCAAGACATTGGGGCTAGCAAAGCCCCTCACGCCTTCCGGACACGCGGCCGGGTCCTTGGGCCGGCTGGGCCCAAGCGGCCGGCTCCCAGAAGATGGAGCACTCTTAGGAGGCGGCTTCAGGGGAGGCCGACTCCCAACAGACGGACCCTCCTCCCCTCGGAGTCTGCACTCACCTGCTCTGACGAGACGGAGCGTGGCTACAGGGCCACCCTCTCCCCCAAATCCCGGAGGGGCATGGCTACAGTGCAAGATGACCAAGCGGTCACCTACCTGCCAGGCACAGGACTGTAGCCATGCGACCCTCAGCATGGCCCTCGTCAGCAAGGGCCATGCTACAGCAAAAGGCAATCAGTACGGCTCGCAGGCAGTGGGACCTACCTATCTGTGAGCTCCCAGAAGACGGCGCATTCCTGGAACGCGGCTTCGGGGGTGGGGCGGCCTCCAGCAGGCGGCCCTCCCCTTCCCTCGAAGTTTGCACTCACCTGCTCCGACGAGATGGAGCATGGCTACACTGTGCGCTGACCAAGCGGCCACCAACCCGTCTGATGGCGGGACTGTAGCCATACGACTCCTGACGAGGCCTCCATCATCAAGTATGAAGCTACAGCAAAAGGCAATCAGTATGGCCCACAGGCGGCGGGCCCTACTTGTCGGCCGTATTCTCGGCAGCCGGCGGGGCCCACCAAGCGGCGGGCCCCAGTAGCCGGCTGTGGCACCCCGGCTCAGATAACCAGTTTACCAGTGTTTCCAACCCAGAGATCATGTCTTCTTGAAACACACAACAACTTGGAACAGAACATAGCTGAACTTTTATTGATGAAAGTCGAGTACAAGCCCACATATATTACATGATCATCGAGGCCAAAAGCACATCTACTGCTACGACAATATCTACATTATTTATTTAACATATCAGGGCCTCGGTATTACTACGGAATACTACAGCGGAGAACTACAGCGTAGCAGAACATGATAGAGACTCCATCCACAGGGACACTGCTGTGGACACATCCTAGGCATCGCAACATGGACCTCGAGACCTCCGTCTTAGTCTTCTCCTACATCTGGCATGATACGCCAGGTGAGTACTTTGAATGTACTCGCAAGCACATGACAACCAAATATGCAGCAAATAATAGCATGGCAAATCAACATGTTAAGTCTTAAGTGATTCACTTACTGTCACCAACTTACTTGTCTCTGGGTTGCCTCACAACCCTCGGAATACTCGATACCAACGAGTACTTCCGCTCGAAAGACAAGTTCTTCCATCATTACCATAGTTATTAGGGTTGATCACCTAGAGAGGTCTGGTCGGGCTGTCCAATACCGTGGACGCGGCTATTCGAATAGATTTTACACTCTGCAGAGGTTGCACACTTTACCCACACTATGGAGCACTGACCTCGTGATCCCATTCGGGTGGACCAGTATTGCTCCAACGAAACCTGCCTGACTCGTGACTCTTTCATCGTACCACCGGCAATCACACTCCCCCGGAGTCAAGCCTTGGGTGGCCCCGTGTCACCTCGTGACACCTGCCACCGTCGTGGCCTAACTAAACTGTCCCAACGGGGACGCTGGCAAACAACTCAACTGGGCTCACAGGGTTATCGCCGTCTACCTGATCAGGGCAGCACGCACGCATAACCCTCCCTCTTTGGAGGTACCGATGAAAGAGCACCGAGCCAGACCAAGTCAAGGCCGTCCCATACCGGCAAATGTGGCTGCACGGGTAAACCCGGACAGGTGACTCTTGATCAACCAACTAAGTTTTACTTAGCAAGCAAGGTTAATCATCATATCCATTTGAGTTATCAACATAAGGTATTTGAATACTTTCCTTTGAATTATCAAAGATAATTTAAATGCAAGAAATGAATATGAAATATGCAATGCTATGAGATGCTTCATAATATGGATGTCCTGGCTTGCCTTGATCAGTTGGGTTGTTCAGGAACTCCTGGTCTTCAAATCCACAAGAATCTCCTTCTGAAAATATTTTTAAATAGCAAAAGAAAATGTCACATAAAGCCTTTTTATTCACCAACAATTCTGTGAGTATTGGAAAAATACCAAACTTGGTGGAAAAATAAAGGACTTTGATACAAACACAATGCAAAAAGAATCAGGTCAAATGGACCTTCCTGTAAAAAGTTATTAATGGTCAAAGTAGTTGGTCAACTCTGTTTAATAAAAATCAGAAAAGAAAAAACAGAAGAACGGCCACGTCGAAGGCGTAATCGGAGAGTGCGTCTCCACTTACCCCTTCGCGCGCGCGCCCACAGTGGCTGACGGGTGGGGCCGGGCCCGTTTAAAACAGAGGGAGGAGAGGGAGCAGAGTAAGGGGGCGGTGATTGCCGGAGTTAGCGACAGCGGTTGGGCAGGGTGACGACGGGGATGGTTCGGCCGGTCGACGACGAGCACACCCGTACCCGTAGCTCCTCCGAAGAAGGCCAGACGGCGTCGCGCCCTTCTTCTCTGGCGGGTGGTGGCTACGGTGGTCGTCGGGGATGGCGATTCAGGCAGCAATTCGACCGGGTGGCGGTTCTGGAATGACCAGTGGAACTTGCTGAGGGCTACGGTTGTCTCAGGCGAGGCAGAGGAGGAGTGGTGGTGGCTACTGGCAGAGCTGATTTGGCGAAGGCGCTCCGGTGAAGCTCGAGGCCAGAGGGCCTCTCGGCCTTGGCTCTTGCTTGGGGGAGGAAGTGGAGGATGGAGGGAGAGGGGTGAGGAGCTAGGCGAGGCCGGGCATGGCTATTTATAGCCAGGAGGAGGGGTGCGGTGATCTCTCTGGATCGGCGGCGACATGGCTTCGCCACTGGAGCAAGGATGGCGAGCCGGCCGTCGCGGCACGGGGTGAAGAGACAGGAGCGAGCAGAGGCACTTAATGCGAAGAGATAGCTCGGGGGGAAGAAGACGAGCGGCGCCGCAACTGTGGCCGCACGGGCAGAACAGTGCTCGCGGGCGTGGCGGCCGTCGAGGGCTTCTTCGGCGAGGGCGAGTGTTCTAGAGGGGCTAGGTAGCAACCAGGGACGAGGTCGGCACGCTTGGACAAGCCGCTGCAGCGCCGTGGTCTCGCTCGGATGAGACCCGAGCCTGGCGCAGCTCAGAGTGCGGCGACAACCATGCCAGCGCCGTGCTCACCACGGGCGTTGATGTCTAGAGGCCACGAGAGCCTGGCATTTCTTGTCTGGCACGTCGACCCTTGGTCACTCACCTCACCTGTACTCTTGCTTTGGCTTGGTTCGGTCTGAGATGAATGGTAGGATCAACAACAGTTTCTGACAGTGAACTAGGGAGGGATCTGGAGAGTTGGAGAGCTAGAGGTAGAGCCAATGGAGTTGTCCAGAGTGTTCTAGGTTGGAAGGACTACGAACTGACAAAATTTGAAGTGGTTTGGTTGAATTTTGAGGGTAGTTCATGTGTAACTTGCAAAACTGGTCTAGAATGGAAACATTGATGTGCTGCTTACTTGGATGATCTTCTGGGGCTGAATCTTGGTGAAGGGGAGTTATTTGTAGGTGTCCTCATGCCACAAAAATTTGAGAGCAATTGGAAAACTCTAGCAAGTACTTCCTTCACAAAGGTCCAAACTGATCAGGAGCAAAAATGATTTATTTTGCTGAAAGTTTGAACTAGGTTATGGAATATTTTTGGATATTGAAGCAAGATATAGTCCAAGGTATTTTAGGGAATTTTTTGAGAATTTTTTGAGCATCTAATCCATAGGTTGCTTCACAACCCATAGTGATGCCCTAAATTCTCAAATAAAAGAAAAGAGTTTTGAAAAATAATTTAAATTGGAATTTGGATCCTTAGGGTACTTGGCAGGGTTTTGGCAAGGTGATAATGCTTTGGATCACTAAGAAAATTCAAGAATGTCCAAGACCAAGTGAAAGATTCAAAATCCATTCAAATTCCAAATAAAACCAGAAAAAGTTGTCAAAAATCAGGGTGCCACAAACCTACCCCCCTTAGGATGAATCTCGTCCTCAAGATTCGGTTGCTCAGGGAACAAATACGGGTAAGCGGATCTCAGAAAATCTTCTCCTTGCCAAGTAGCCTCTTCTTCAGTATGGTGCTCCCGCAGCACCTTGTAAAATCTTATCACCTTACTTCTCATGGTTCTTTCTATCTCCTCCAGGATCCTGACAGGTTTTTCTTCATAGGTCAGGTCCTTAGCCAATTCTAATTCACTCATATCCGCTTGCTTGACTGGGGGTGCAATGCATTTCCTCAACTGTGAGATATGAAAGACATCATGAACGTCAGACAGTGCTGGTGGCAATTCCAACTGATATGCAACTCTGCCCTTCCTAGCAATCACTGGAAAGGGACCGATGTATCTTGGGGCCAACTTTCCCCTTGTGCCAAACCTTTTTACTCCCTTCATAGGAGTTACCCGTAGATAAGCATAGTCTCCGGGCTCAAAAGTTACTTCTCGGTGCTTTGGGTCGTAATAGCTCTTCTGTCGGGACTTGGCTGCTCGAAGTCATTCTTGGATATCCTTAACTTGCCTCTCAGCCTCGAGCATCAAGCCCGTGCCAAAAATGCGACTATCTCCTGTTTGAGACCAGTTCAGCGGTGTGCGGCACTTCCGTCCGTACAATGCCTCAAAAGGCGACATCTTGAGACTTGCCTGATAGCTGTTGTTGTGGGAGAATTCGGCATATGGCAGACTATCCTCCCATTTGGGTCCATGGGAGAGAGCATATGACCGAAGCATATCCTCTAATATTTGGTTCACTCGCTCGGTCTGTCCATCCTTCTGTGGATGATATGCTGTGCTATGTTTCATCATGGTTCCCAAAGCTTGATGTAGCCATAGCCAGAATGCTGAGGTAAATAGGGAACCCCTATCTGAAGTGATAGACTTGGGTACTCCATGCAAACTGACTATCCGGGACATGTAGAGTTGTGCCAGCTGATTTGCGTTGAAAGTAGTCTTTACTGGGATAAAGTGAGCCACTTTCGTGAGGATGTCCACAATGACCCAGATATCATCATTGCCTCTCGTGGACTTGGGCAGTCCCACAATAAAATCCATACATATGTCGTCCCACTTCCACTGGGGCACTGGTAAAGGTTGTAGTAGCCCAGCGGGTTTCTGATGCTCTGCTTTGACCTTGTTGCAAATGTCACAGCAGGCGACATAGTATGCTATATCTTTCCGCATTCCAGACCACCAAAAAGTTTCTCTCAAGTCCTGATACATTTTAGTACCTCCCGGGTGGATCGAATATGCGGACTCATGTGCTTCCTTGAGTATTTGTTGCCTCAAGTTGTTCTGACTTGGCACACAAATTCGTTTCTCGAACCACATGGTAGCCTGTTCATCCATGCGGAAGGATTTGGCCTTCCCTTGCTGAATTAACTCCTTGATTTCTCGAATTTCTTCATCTGACTTTTGTGCTTCCTTGATTTCCTCCATGAGGGTTGGAGTGATTTCCAATATATCCGGAGTCATTGGGCCGCATAGCACCACATTGATCCTGACAAATTCTTCTTGTAAGCTCGGATGCATATTCCCAACTAGTGCATTCACAACAGCTTGTTTCCTGCTCAGGGTGTCAGCGACCACATTCGCTTTCCCTGGATGATAGTTTATCCCAACATCATAGTCCTTGACTAGCTCAAGCCATCTTCACTGCCTGAGGTTCAGGTCAGGTTGAGTGAAAATATACTTGAGACTCTTATGGTCGGTGTATATTTCACATCGTTCCAATGAGGTAATGCCTCCAAATCTTCAGGGCATGAACCACAGCAGCTAGCTCCAAATCATGTGTGGGATAGTTCTCCTCATGAGGTCGTAGCTGTCGTGATGCATAAGCTACAACCTTCCCTTCTTGCATTAGCACGCATCCGACTCCACGCCTGGATGCGTCGCAATATATGTCGAAACTCTTGTGAATGTCTGGAAGGACTAAGACAGGGGCTATGGTTAGCCTCGTCTTTAACTCCTGAAAACTGCTGTCGCACTCAGCTATCCAGATAATTCTTTGGTTCTTTTTCAACAATTCTGTCAGTGGCTTGGCTATTTTAGAAAAGCCTTCAATGAAACGTCGGTAGTAGCCTGCCAAGCCCAGGAAACTGCGGACTTCGGTCACCGTGGCTGGTGTCTTCCAGTTCAAGACCGCAGTAACCTTACTTGGATCAACGGCTATTCCCTTCTCTGATAGAATATGTCCAAGGAATCCCAGTTCTTTCAGCCAAAATTCACACTTACTAAACTTGGCATATAAGCGATGGGTTCTCAACATTTCCAGGACAGCTCTGAGATGTTGCTTATGTTCCTCTTCATCCTTGGAGTATATCAGTATGTCATCAATGAACACCACTACGAACTTATCCAGAAAGTCCATGAAAACTTTATTCATCATACTCATGAAGTAGGCTAGAGCATTGGTCAATCCAAACGCCATAACTGTAAATTCATATAGCCCATATCGAGTGGTGAACGCTGTCTTGGGGATATCCTCCTTTTGGATTTTCAATTGATGATATTCCGTTCTGAGGTCGATCTTGGAGAATACCCGTGCTCCATTCAATTGATCGAATAAGTCATCAATTCGAGGGAGTGGGTACTTGTTCTTGATAGTGACCTCATTAAGCTGGCGATAGTATACGCACATTCATAGACTTCCATCCTTCTTCTTGACAAATAATACTGGTGACCCCCATGGCGAGATGCTTGGACGAATGTATCCTTTCTGTAGCAACTCGTCCAACTGCTTCTTTAACTCTGCCAGCTCTGGACCTAGTATACGGTAATATTTCTTGTATATTGGAGTTGTACCAGGAATCACTTCAATGGCAAACTCCAATTCTCGGTCGGTCGGAATTCCTGGTAATTCCTCGGGAAACACATCCGGAAATTCACCCACTTTCGGAATCAGATTCATATCTGTAACAGTGGTCTGATATGCCGTGCCCTTTCTTGTTATCATTCTGCTGGCCAGGAATTGAACGGTCTGTCCAGCGGGGTTCACCATTGTCACCGTTCTGGTGGCGCAGTTGAGACACACTTGGTGCGGTGCCAACCAGTCCATTCCCAGTATTATGTCCAGTCCTGGGGATTCAATAGCAACAAGGGTAGCTGGAAATTTGACTCCATGGATTGAGATTTCCAGATCCTTGTATACTATATTTGTTCTGAGCATTGAGCCAGGGGATTGTACCACCATGATTTTATCCAAAAGTGAAGGAGAAAATTTATGCAAGGTGGCGAAACTCCGCGAAATAAATGAGTGGGAAGCCCCAGAATCAAATAAAATTACTGCAGGTATGTTATGGACAGAAAACATACCAAGGACAACGTCTGGAGCTTCGCAGGCTTCTTCGGCAGAGATGTGATGGACGCATCCATGGCTGAAGTTTTGGTTGGGATGGCGTCCAAGGTGATTGACTTGTGGCTTGTGGTCAGCTGATTGCTTTTTGTTATTAGTAGGACACTGTTTGGCGTAGTGTCCACTCTGGCCACAAGTGAAACAAGTGTTGTTGCGACGACAGTATTCTATGACTGGCTGGTTGCCGAAGGTCTTGCTCTGGTTGACTGGCTTGTTAGTGTAGTTGCCACCATTGTTCCACACAGGTTTGGTCTCAGATGGCCCTGACTGCCAACTGCGCAGCTTTTGTGCATATGGTTCCTTGTTGTCCTTTTTGGGCTCGAACTTCCTCTTACGATCATCATTCCCAGACTTGTGCTCTCGTTCGGCGATGAAGGTCTTATTCACCAATGTCTAGAAATTGGGGAAATCCAACATGCATAGCTGACATCGGAGGGCGTGATTAAGTCCTCCGAGAAACCGGTCTATTTTCCTTTCTTTGGTGGCCACATCATAAGGAGAGTACCGGGCCAAGTTGTTGAATTTGTTTAGGTATTCTCCCACAATCATGCTGCCTTGTGTGAGGGCCAGGAATTCCCTCTGCTTCACTTTCATGATACCTGTGGGGATATGATACTTGCGGAACAGCTCTTTGAATTTCTCCCAGGAAATCTCTTCAGCAGGCCACATTAACTTGGTGTTGTCCCACCATATGGCTGCCGGGCCTTCGAGATAATGGGTGACAAATGGGACCTTATCTGCTTCTTCACAACGAGCGATGTCCAATTTCTTTTCCATGGTTCTCAACCAGTCATCAGCCTCAATAGGATCCACAGCCTGACCAAAGCTGGGTGGTTTGGTGGGTTGGAAGTCAGTCAGTTTAGAACGCACCCCATTGCCATTATTCTGACCTACTATTGTCTACATACTCTTGAGAATTTCCATGAGGTCTTGGTTTCTCTTTTCCTCAAACATTCTCATTATCTGATCTGTGGTTGGTGCTTGAGGTGGTGGTGGTGGTAAGTCTTCGGGTGGTTGCCCTGCCTGCCTGGCGGATCGACGGACGGGGTTTCCATCGCCGCCTTGACTGCTACTTCCTCTCTTCATCCTAATTTTTGTTCCCATGGCAAAGACCGAATCGATGAGCAACATCCATAAGGAGAAATATAGTAATATGACATCGAAGAAAATTCATGGAAAAGGCAAATAAAGAGAACAACATAATTATACAAGATAACCCAACGTCATACATGGCAAGCTAGTAGGGGGATATCATGGCTAAACTGCTCATACGGCAGTTGACATATGCAAAGATGCATGCATTACTACTAAAGCTCCAGTCTAGTGGCATTGGTGACACGAACACTACCCATCTGAAGAGTCCTTGTCATCAGATCCTGAGTCAGAATCAGAACTGATGATGTGAGTCACCGGATCAAAGGAGACACGATGTCACTGCTGGGACGGCTCTCCTTCCACGGGAGAAAGAGCACGTCGCCTCAGCATCGGCGGAGCAGGAGTGGCTAGCAGTGAGGCCCACTCTGCTGGGGTCTCAAGTCGACTACCAGACAATAAGCCTGATGGTCCAGAAGAACCAGAAGGGGTATCAAGCACACGTGAAGGTGGAACTGGTGGTGAATAACTAGGTGGCACTACGGGAGGAGGTGTGGGAGTCACTGCTGCAAGTGCCCCCTGAACACGACACAGCTCCTCAGCCAAGGAAATGATCATACGGTAACTGGCATTCAGGTAGCGAGACAAAACACCAGTCGCATGATCACACGCCGGGTCTACAAGTGAGAAAAGGACTCGCCCTGTCGTAGGCGACAGGGTGGGATAGTGGAGGAAACCAGGATGGGTCTGCATCTCAGCCTCGTGGAAGCGCAAGTCAGTAATAGCCTCCATGGCAGCAAACTGGATCGCCAGCTCCGGAGTAGAAGCCACTCCGCCCTTGGAAGAGCGAGAAGAGCTTCCGATATCCGAAGTCACGGTCAGGTAAGCCACTGCATGGTACTCATATACCGACTCGCCCAACTGCTCTCGAAACATCTGATATACCGGGTCATCACCGTAGGGATACAGTCGAAGCCAGACGCTACGAAGCAAAACCAGAAAAGTGTGGGCTTCGGGCTCATGATGGTAGTGATAGGGAACTGGTGCCATCTACACTCACAAGATCAAGAGTTAATAACATAATGAATTATGATGCATGATGCATGACATGCAACAAGCAAGATGCACACTCAAGGTCCTATGCTAATCGCGATCCTAGCGCGGGTTACCTAGAGTGTCCTACAGTCAGCATGGCTTTGATACTAAGCATTGTGGCACCCCGGCTCAGAGAACCGGTTTACCAGTGTTTCCAACCCAGAGATCATGTCTTCTCGAAACACACAACAACTTGGAACAGAACATAGCTGAACTTTTATTGATGAAAGTCAGTACAAGCTCACATATATTACATGATCATCGAGGCCAAAAGCACATCTAGTGCTACGACAATATCTACATTATTTATCTAACATATCAGGGCCTCGGTATTACTACGGAATACTACAGCGGAGAACTACAGCGTAGCGGAACATGATAGAGACTCCATCCACAGGGACACTGCTGTGGACACATCCTAGGCATCGCAACATGGACCTCGAGACCTCCATCTTAGTCTTCTCCTGCATCTGGCATGATACGCCAAGTGAGTACTTTGAATGTACTCGCAAGCACATGACAACCAAATATGCAGCAAATAATAGCACGGCAAATCAACATGTTAAGTCTTAAGTGATTCACTTACTGTCACCAACTTACTTGTCTCTGGGTTGCCTCACAACCCTCGGAATACTCGATACCAACGAGTACTTCCGCTCAAAAGACAAGTTCTTCCATCATTACCATAGTTATTAGGGTTGATCACCTAGAGAGGTCTGGTTGGGCTGTCCAATACCGTGGATGCGGCTATTCGAATAGATTTTACACTCTGCAGAGGTTGCGCACTTTACCCACACTATGGAGCACTGACCTCGTGATCCCATTCGGGTGGACCAGTATTGCTCCAACGAAACCTGCCTGACCCGTGACTCTTTCATCGTACCACCGGCAATCACACTCCCCCGGAGTCAAGCCTTGGGTGGCCCCGTGACACCTCATGACACCTGCCACCGTCATGGCCTAACTAAACTGTCCCAACAGGGACGCCGGCAAACAACTCAACTGGGCTCACAGGGTTATCGCCGTCTACCTGATGAGGGCAGCACGCACGCATAACCCTCCCTCTTTGGAGGTACCGGTGAAAGAGCACCGAGCCAGACCAAGTCAAGGCCATCCCATACCGGCAAATGTGGCTGCACGGGTAAGCCCGGACAGGTGACTCTTGATCAACCAACTAAGTTTTACTTAGCAAGCAAGGTTAATCATCATATCCATTTGAGTTATCAACATAAGGTATTTGAATACTTTCCTTTGAATTATCAAAGATAATTTAAATGCAAGAAATGAATATGAAATATGCAATGCTATGAGATGCTTCATAATATGGATGTCCTGGCTTGCCTTGATCAGTTGGGTTGTTCAGGAACTCCTGGTCTACAAATCCACAAGAATCTCCTTCTGAAAATATTTTTAAATAGCAAAAGAAAATGTCACATAAAGCCTTTTTATTCACCAACAATTCTGTGAGTATTGGAAAAATACCAAACTTGGTGGAAAAATAAAGGACTTTGATACAAACACAATGCAAAAAAGAATCAGGTCAAATGGACCTTCCTGTAAAAAGTTATTAATGGTCAAAGTAGTTGGTCAACTCTGTTTAATAAAAATCAAAAAACAGAAAACAGAAGAACGGCCACGTCGAAGGCGTAATCGGAGAGTGTGTCTCCACTTACCCCTTCGCGTGCGCGCCCACAGTGGCTGACGGGTGGGGCCGGGCCCGTTTAACACTGAGGGAGGAGAGGAAGCAGAAGAAGGGGGCGGCTCACCGACGGTGATTGCCGGAGTTAGCGACAGCGGTTGGGCAGGGAGACGACGGGGATGGTTCGGCCGGTCGACGACGAGCACACCCGTACCCGTAGCTCCTCCGGAGATGGCCAGACGGCGTCGCGCCCTTCTTCTCCGGCGGGTGGTGGCTACGGTGGTCGTCGGGGATGGCGATTCAGGCAGCAATTCGACTGGGTGGCGGTTCTGGAATGACCAGTGGAACTTGCTGAGGGCTACGGTGGTCTCAGGTGAGGCGGAGGAGGAGTGGTGGTGGCTACTGGCAGAGCTGAGGTGGCGGAGGCGCTCCGGTGAAGCTCCAGGCCAGAGGGCCTCTCGGCCTTGGATCTTGCTTGGGGGAGGCAATGGAGGATGGAGGGAGAGGGGTGAGGAGCTAGGCAAGGCCGGGCATGGCTATTTATAGCCGGGAGGAGGGGTGCGGCGATCTCTCTGGATCGGCGGCGACGTGGCTTCGCCACTGCAGCAAGGACGGCGAGCTAGCCGCCGCGGCACGGGGTGAAGAGACAGGAGCGAGCAGAGGCACTTAATGCGAAGAGATAGCTCGGGGGGAGAAGACGAGCGGCGCCGCAACTGTGGCCGCACGGGCAGAACAGTTCTCGTGGGCGTGGCGGCCGCCGAGGGCTTCTCTGACAAGGGCGAGTGTTCTGGAGGGGCTAGGTGGCAACCAGTGACAAGGTCGGCACGCTTGGACAAGCCGCTGCAGCGCCGTGGTCTCGCTCGGATGAGACCCAAGCTGGCGCAGCTCAGAGCGCGGCGACAGCCATGCCAGCATCATGCTCACCACGGGCGTTGATGTCTAGAGGCCACGAGAGCTTGGCATTTCTTGTCTGGCACGTCGACCCTCGATCACTCACCTCACCTGTACTCTTGGTTTGGCTTGGTTCGGTCTGAGATGAATGGTAGGATCAACAACAGTTTCTGACAGTGAACTAGGGAGGGATCTGGAGAGTTGGAGACCTGGAGGTAGAGCCAATGGAGTTGTCCAGAGTGGTCTAGGTTGGAAGGACTACGAACTGACAAAATTTGAAGTGGTTTGGTTGAAGTTTTAGGGTAGTTCATGTGTAACTTGCAAAACTGGTCCAGAATGGAAACATTGATGTGCTGCTTACTTGGATGATCTTCTGGGGCTGAATCTTGTTGAAGGGGAGTTATTTGTAGGTGTCCTCATACCACAAAAATTTGAGAGCAATTGGACAACTCTAGCAAGTACTTCCTTCACAAAGGTCCAAACTGATCAGGAGCAAAAATGATTTATTTTGCTGAAAGTTTCAACTAGGTTATGGAATATTTTTGGATATTGAAGCAAGATATAGTCCAAGGTATTTTAGGGAATTATTTGAGAATTTTCTGAGCATCTAATCCATAGGTTGCTTCACAACCCATAGTGATGCCCTAAATTCTCAAATAAAAGAAAAGAGTTTTGAAAAATAATTTAAATTGGAATTTGGATCCTTAGGGTACTTGGCAGGGTTTTGGAAAGGTGATAAGGCTTTGGATCACTAAGAAGATTCAAGAATGTCCAAGACCAAGTGAAAGATTCAAAATCCATTCAAATTCCAAATAAAACCAGAAAAAGTTGTCAAAAATCCGGGTGTGACACCGGCGGAGAACCCGGCGACCTTAGACACTGACGTCCGGGTCCTACGGAGTCTGTGCAATCAAGGACTGCAAGTGCGAGTTTTATGTCAGTACGGAGTCCTTCACGGAATTTCTCCTGCTTGCGTGTGTTGGTGTCGACGTCATCCGCAGCATAGCGGGACAATTCAAGAAATTTCCTCTGGTATTCATCCACAGTCATTGTGCCCTGTGAGAGTTTGCGGAACTCCTGCTTCTTCTGGTCGATCAGACCTTGAGGAATGTACCGTGCACGAAAAGCTGACTGAAATTCCTGCCAAGTGGTTACAGTCTCTACAGGCAACATACTCTTGTGGCTTTCCCACCATTGAGCAGCTGATCCCCTCAGGGGAGAGTGGGGGGGATCGAGCGCCCTCTCCTGTGACGGCGCTGGAGGGAGAGGGTGGGGATCGTGGGGGGGAAGTGGGGTTGGGCTCTAGGGTTTGGTTGGGGGGGAGTGGGGGTTATGGGGGAGAGAGGTGGGCCAGCCTGGGCCGGTCTGGTCGGCTGAGCCGACTGGGCCAAGAGGCCCAGTGGGTGAGGGGCCTTTTTTTTATTTTTTTATTATTTTTTTTTCTTTTCTCAGTTTAGCAAATTGTTACGCCTCAAAATGACTTTTGTAAAATATGAGACCTAGCCCATAAATCACAGTGCATTATACTCCAACTCCAAAAACTAGTTTGGGCAAAACATAATTTCATATTTGTTTTAAATAAATTAAAAGGTTACTAAATGTTATTTTTAGCCACTGTTTTAAGTTGTTTGAGTCACTTACCCAACTCCAATGATGTTGGTTACAATTTTAGAATTGTCTCTAGAATATTTGTTATCTATTGAACATTTTAGTTTTTATGTTGGACAACTTTTATATTTCACTTTCATTTAAATTTGAATTTGAATTAGGAGTTGAAATGCATTATGATGCAAATGATGATCATGCACTGTTAAACATGATGACTTGTCATTATCAAAAGGGTGATTACTGTAGTTAACCACCGGGGGTGTTACAAATCTCCTCTACTAACAAGAATTCTCGTCCCGAGAATTAAGAGGTAGAAGGAAAAAGTTCGGGGTATTCCGCACGAAGATTATCCTCGCGTTCCCATGTGGCTTCATCTTCGGTATGATTCGACCACTGCACTTTGAGGAACTTGGTAACCTTCTGACGGGTCCGACATTCAGCTTCATCGAGAATGCGGATCGGATGCTCCTTATAAGATAGGTCATCTTGCAATTTGAGCACCTCGTGATCCACTGCTCGGTGCGGAGATTCCTTGAAGCATTGACGAAGTTGCGACACATGGAAGACGTCGTGGATATGAGAGAATTGCGGCGGCAATTCCAATTTATACGCCACCTGACCACGCCTAGCAATAATGCGGAAAGGGCCAATGTAGCGTGGAGCTAGCTTGCCCTTGATTCCAAAACGGTGAGTGCCTTTCATAGGAGTGACACGCAGATAAGCTTGATCACCAGGTTGATAAGTCAAACCCCATCGTTTGCGATCATAGTAGCTCTTCTGGCGGTCCTGAGCCGCCTTGAGATTTTCACGGACGATACGGACTTGTTCTTCGGCGTGTTGAATAATATTCGGACCCACGAGCGGTCGTTCCCCAGTTTCTGACCAATTCAGAGGGGTTCGACACTTACGTCCATAGAGTACTTCGAAGGGGGCCATCTTCAAGCTGGCTTGATAGCTGTTGTTATAAGAGAACTCGGCATACGGGAGAGATTCTTCCCACTTCTTGCCGAATGAAATAACACAAGCCCGAAGCATGTCTTCAAGCACTTGGTTGACTCGTTCGACTTGGCCTTGGGATTGGGGATGATAAGCTGAACTCCAGGTAATATGAGTTCCCATAGCTGTTTGGAAACTTTCCCAGAATTTGGAAGTGAAAAGGCCTCCACGGTCCGAACTGATCTCCTTCGGAATACCGTGGAGTGAAACAATTCTGGAGATATACAATTCTGCTAACTGACTAGCAGTGATAGTCTCTTTGACGGGCAGAAAGTGTGCAACTTTAGAGAGTTGGTCGACGATGACAAGAATAGCATCATGACCCTTCTGTGACCTGGGAAGTCCTATAACGAAATCCATCTGAACCTTATCCCATTTCCATAGAGGAATAGGAAGTGGTTGCAGAATTCCAGCTGGTTTCTGATGTTCTGCTTTAATGCGACGACACACATCACATTCAGCAACATATCGAGCAATGTCTTGCTTCATTCCAGACCACCAGTACCTTTGACGGAGATCACGATACATCTTGGTGCTACCCGGATGAATAGACAGCGGGGTATCATGTGCCTCCTTCATGACTTTGTCAGTCATGAGTTCGAAGCGAGGTACGACAATGCGGTTTCTGAAATACAAGGTTCCATCTTCAGACAGCGAGAAATCCCTGTACTTTACAAGGTGAAGGTCTTTCCTCATCAGATCAATTTCAGCATCTTTAGCTTGCGCATTCTTAACAACTTTCTCAAGATCTGGTTGTATCACAAGGTTATTTAGAGAGCCCTGTGGAACAATACGCAGATTCAGCTTGCACAATTCTTCAAAAAGACGAGGTTGAGCTCGCCTAACCATGAGGTTGTCGCAATAGGACTTGCGGCTTAAGGCATTAGCCATCACGTTAGCCTTGCCAGGGGTATAGGATATACCCAAATCATAGTCCGCAATGGCCTCCATCCATCTTTGCTGACGGAGGTTTAGAGATGGCTGAGTGAACAAGTACTTCAGACTTTTATGATCCGTGTAGATCTCGCAACGATTACCGAGAAGGTAATGTCGCCACAACTGCAATGCATAGATCACAGCAGCTAGTTCTAGATCATGTACCGGATAATTTTCTTCATGTGGGCGCAACTGACGAGAGCCATAAGCAATCACTTTACGCTCTTGCATTAGGACACAGCCTAATCCTTCACGGGATGCGTCACAATAAATCACAAAGTCTTTGCGGGTATCTGGAGGAGACAGTACTGGGGCAGATGTCAGCTTGTCTTTGAGTGCTTGAAAACTTTCCTGACATTTGTCTGTCCATTCAAATTTAACGCCCTTGTGGAGCAGATTAGTCAAAGGCTTAGCAATCTTAGAAAAGTTCTCGACAAATCGACGGCAATAACTTGCAAGGCCGAGAAAACTTCTCACTTGCTTGACGTTCTTCGGAGGAGTCCAGTCCAGAATAGCCTGAACTCGTTCTGGGTTAACAGCAATTCCATCTTTGGAAATCACATGACCAAGGTAGGTTACTTCAGATAGCCAGAATTCACATTTGGAGTACTTGGCATACAACTGGTGTTCTCGGAGCCTTTTCAGTACAAGACGGAGGTGTTCGGCATGTTCTTCCTTGTTCTTCGAATAAACCAGAATATCATCTAGATAAACCACGACGAACTTGTCGAGGTAATCCATGAATATATAATTCATCAGGCGGGAGAATTTGGCTGGAGCATTTGTTAAGCCAAATGACATGACAGTGTACTCGTAGGAGCCATAACGAGTAACAAATGCAGTCTTGGGAATATCCTCTTCACGAACACGGATCTGATGGTATCCCAATCTCAAATCAAGCTTAGAGAATACTGAGGAACCGGCAAGTTGATCATACAAATCATTGATCCGAGGAAGCGGATATTTATTCTGGATTGTAGCTTGGTTAATGGGTCGATAATCCTGAACCAATCGGTTAGTTCCATCTTTCTTCTTAACAAAGAGTGAAGGTGCTCCCCAAGCAGAGGAACTAGGGCGGATGAAGCCTTTCTTAAGTGACGTGTCGATTTCTTCCTTAAGCTCGAGAAGATGATGCGGAGGCATCTTATAAGGATGCTTCGCAATAGGGGTAGTGCGTGGCTTCAGGTCGATGACAAACTCAACAGCTCTAGCAGGGGGTATTCCTGGAAGTTCTTTTGGAAATACATCTTGAAAATCACGAACAATTGGAACGTTCTCGATGCCTTCAAGAGGTGAAGCGTTCAATGCATTTAGAACATATATCTGAGCTTCGGCGTCCTGCACTGTACGAGCTGAGTATCTGACAGTCTGACCGGAAGGGTGTGTGAGGCGGACTGTTTCAGTGGCACAGTCAATCAAAGCTTTATGGGGCTTCAACCAGTCCATACCCAGAATAATGTCTATGTTGGAGGTCTTGAGAGCAATGAGTGAAACGGGGAACATCAATCCTCCGATCACAATGTGGTTACCGTGGCTAACCATGGTAGTTTGCCAATTAGCCCCAGGTGAATGGATTACTAATCGGATGGACATCTCCTCGAAAAGTATATCATGGCTTCGCGCAAAAATTTCGGACATGAAGGAGTGCGATGCTCCAGAATCAAAGAGGACTGAAGCTGGGATTGAATTCACTAGAAGGGTGCCCATCACAATGTTGGGGTCCTGTCGAGCTTCTTCCATGTTGACTTGGTCGACATGAACACGCTGACTAGCAGGTAGTCTGGTTCCAACGTTCCTAGAAGGATGTTTTCGACGGCTCTTCCTGCAACCAGCAGAAGGACGTGGTGCATCCTGACGAAAAGCCATAGCATCAGGCGGTCCAGCATGAACCGATAGCTGTCTCGGCGGTGAAGGCAAACGAGGTGCAACATAAGACGGCCTTGGTGTTGGAGCAGGTCGGTGGTGTACATTGTGCGGGATCCACACTCGACGCTTCTGAACAGGCTGACCCGAGGATGAGCCAGCTCCATGAGTGCGCTTGAGCGACTCCTGGCATTCAGTCAGAGCTGTTTCAATTTGGAAAGATTTGCTGACAAGCGTTGCGAAGTCTGTGCAATCAAGGACTGCAAGTGCGAGTTTTATGTCAGTACGGAGTCCTTCACGGAATTTCTCCTGCTTGCGTGTGTTGGTGTCGACGTCATCCGCAGCATAGCGGGACAATTCAAGAAATTTCCTCTGGTATTCATCCACATTCATTGTGCCCTGTGAGAGTTTGCGGAACTCCTGCTTCTTCTGGTCGATCAGACCTTGAGGAATGTACCGTGCACGAAAAGCTGACTGAAATTCCTGCCAAGTGGTTACAGTCTCTGCAGGCAACATACTCTTGTGGCTTTCCCACCATTGAGCAGCTGATCCCCTCAGGTGATACGTCGCATAGGTGACGTAACTGTCAGGGATAACATTGGCTGACTTCATCTGGAAGGCAATGTCACGGAGCCAATCATCAGCATCCATTGGATCAGTCGAGCTGCGAAAAGTGGACGGATTGAGGCACACGAATTCTGACAGTGTTATTGGTGTAGGCTGCTGATGAGCATTCTGGTTTGGGAACTGAGCTAATATCCCGGTCATAACCTGACGGTTCAGTTCAAACTGCTCCATCATTGCGGCAATATAGGGTGGAGGTGGTGGATCATCAGCCATCCTGCCAAATCAACAGGGGCAGTTTAGCAAGAAAGACTGCATGTGTAAGGAGTGATTCATGAAGTAACACGCACAACAGAAGGAAGTGCAATAGATACTTCATCATATTCGCACCAGACATTCGAATCCACACATAGCCTCGGTTAGCATCCGGCATTACGACAGTTGAAAGGGGAAGGCTAGACATCTAGGCGGCGCGCAGGCACGCGGTATAGAAGTACACAATGAGACATAGCAAAGGCTACATCAACGTCGGAGAAAACTATTGGGGCGAGGAATCTGCAAGTGAAACACAGGGTGCCCTTGATAAGAGGATCTTGCAAGCAGAACCTGGCCCAAAATCTTGAAGCAAGGGGTAAATAACTTCAGAACTCCGGGTGGATGTGAGCACGAGAACCTAATGTTGGAGTTAGTAAAATTTTAACCCGAATAGAAGAGAGATCAGAGTCCCAGAGTAAAGGTCGAGGAGTAAAAGATACTAATACAACCCAATTGGCGACGTGGGCCCGTAAGCCACACAGCCAAGTTAGTAAATTAGTTTTGGACCACTAGACTCAACTTCGGCCAAGGAGTTGAAAAGGGGGTTTCCTACAGTCAGTCGGCTCTGATACCAACTTGTGACGCCCTCGGCTCAATCGTGCACTAATCATTCACGCAAATGCACATGATCAAGCCTAAGGACTCACGGGAAGATATCACAACACAACTCTAAAACATAAATAAAGTCATACAAGCTTTATATTACAAGCCAGGGGCCTCGAGGGCTCGAATACATAAGCTTGCGAACAAGCGTCAGCGGAAGCATCAGATATATGAGTACAGATATGAAATAAAAACAGAAAGGCCTTTAGAAAGGTGGAGCAAAATAAAACACTACGATCGAAAGGCGAAGGCCTCCTGCCTGGGACCCTCCGATCCTACTCCTGGTCGTCAGTCAACTCATAGCAGAATCCATCCTCTGGGAAGTAGTAGTAGCGATCGTCGGCAGGGCAGCTGTCTCAGGGGCTCCGTCATCTTGGTCACGACAAACTGATATGGGGAGAAAAGGAAAACAAAGCAACCGTGAGTACTCAGAAGTACTCAGCAAGCAAGGATCTACACTACATATGCAACATTTTCAAGGGGAGGCTATATATGTGGACTGGGCTGCAGAAATGCAAGAATAGAGAGAAGGCCTAGTCCTATCGAAGACTAGCATCTTCAGAGGTCTTGCAGCAGTAGAAGAGAGTAGAACAGTACAATATAATGTAGCAGTATCATTAAGTCTCATCCTCACCCAGAGATCCTTTCTCGACTCCCTGCGAGAAAGCAATCCCAGAGCCATACAGTCATCAACCTCGTCCTGAGATCCCTTCTCGGCTCCCTGCGAGAAGCAATCCCAGAGCCATAGTATCCAAGTATCCAGTTCTAAACTTGTATCAATCAGGATACAACTCCGAGTGTCCTTTGCCGTAGGACAGGCTATCGATAGAAGTTTTCTTCCCTACAGGGGTGCACCAACTTACCCAACACGCTCGATTAACTCCGGCCGGCCACACTTTCCTGGGTCATGCCCGGCCTCGGCCAAACGACACATCGCAACCCTACCTACAGCTCAGCAGAGAGGTCCCCGCCGGTCTACATCCTAAGCGCAAGGGGGTCTTGGCCATCGCCCCTCGCCCTCCGGGTCGTTGCGCACATGGCTCAGATCCAAGCACCACTGCAATGGCGCCAATCACTCCATGCCGCACTGCTGAACTGGACATCTGACAGAGCTTTCGGCTGATGCATACGATGCAGAACGCCCATACTATGCCCACGTGATGGTTAGTGCTATCAGACCAGAGGCCTGCTCGGATCAAATATCCAAATCGTTAGGACTAGGGGCTTGCGGTAACGAGCAGAGACTCACGAAAGATGTGACCCCGTCGCCCCGTCTCGAGGACTTGCTGCAAGGGTTAAGAATGCCCGGCCGCGCCTCGTATTCAGCACTCAGGCACCATACAGGCACCTGTCTTCACAACACTCGCCTCTCAGGCGCACGCGGGTACCCCTCAGGGTCGACCCGCCTATCCAAGTAATAGTGTAAAGTCCAAGTATCCGTGTGTCCATAACATCAGGGGAATCTGAGGTATCACCCTCGTTGGATTCCTACTCGATGTGTCTATCAAGGTGAACTCGGAGGATTCACCCTCGATGGGTTCACACTTGATATGTTGCACGACAGCGTCGTTACCGGAAGTGGTGAAGGAGGAATCACCCTCGATGACCACGACCGAATTGCTACTCTACAGAGTTAACATCAGAAGTGCTACAAGAGGTTTCACCCTCGGCACTCGATAGTAACGCTGCAGTGTCGTTATAACTAAAGGGGGTGATGTGCGGTGTCGGGGCCTGGTCTTCAATCCCGTTGATCGGGTCTTCTGACGATCCAGCGTGGCAGTCGGGATAAGTGGGGTCACTGATAGGTCTCTACCCAGCCTAGACTAAACAGTTTAGGATATGCAGGTAATTATCAACAGCAAGTTACAATAAACAGGCTATGCATCAGCATAGGTAAAGCAGTAGCAGCAGCAATTCTAATGCAAGCATGAGAAATAGAATGGGCGATATCGGGATGATCAAAGGAGGGGCTTGCCTGGTTGCTCGGCGGCAAGGGCAAGGTTGTCAACGGTGTCTTCAAGATCCGGAGCTGTGTGGGTCTCGGGGGCGACGTCGGTGTCGGGGGCTACCAAGAGAGAAGAGGGGGAGGAAACAGTATAAATATAGAGCAAACATGAGCATGACAAATACGATGCACGGTGCTAGGGGTAGTCTAACGCAGCATTACACGTATCAGACGGAGCGGGAGAATATCTGACGATATTTCCCGAGTCTTTGGAATTATCGGACAGACGATAAGAGGGGAACGGTTGCACGTTCGGATAGTTAGGGACGCGTGACGGACGAACGGACCGCGTGTCCAAATTCGTCTCGTCGTTCTGAGCAACTTCCATGTATAAAGTTTTTCGATCGGAGTTACGGATTAAAAGATATGATTTTCTAAAGTTTTTATTAATTTCTGGAATTTATTTAATTTATTAAATCAACATTATCCAGAACAGTGTCTTGCTGATGTCAGCATGACGTCAGCATGACATCAGGACCAGTGGGTCCCACCTGTCATACTCTGTTAGGTTTAATTAGGCTTTAGCTAATTAATTACTAATTAATTAAACTAACTAATTAATTAGACTAATTAAACAGGATTAATTAAATTAATTAATTCACTAATTAATTAACTAATTATTAATTTTATTATTTATATTTCTATTTTCATTTCCTTTTTTTTATCCTGGGGCTAGGCCCCACACGTCATCGGGCCAGGGGGGTTGGGCCCCACCTGGCAGTGGCCCAGGGAGGTCTTGCGGGCGCGCGGGCGCGGCGGTGCGGACCGCGGCGAGCGGCCAGCGTGGGGAGGCGGACCGCGGCGAGGGAGGCCGGAAGCGGGCGGCGAGCGCCGACGTGGGGGGGCCGGTGGTCAGGGGCGGCCAGCATGGCCGGCGGCGTGGGCGTGGTGGCGCGCTGGTGTGTGCGGAGGCGTGCGCGGGTGCATGCAAGCAGAGAGAGGGGGAAGGCGCGGTCGACGCGCGCGGCGAGGTGAGGCGCAGGCGAGCGCGGCGCGAGCGGGCGGGGATGCGCGGGCAGGGGCTGGGCGCGGGTGGCGGAGCGCGCGGCGCGACGCGGGCGTGGCCAGCCGTGGCTCGAGCGACAGCGGGGTCGCGCGGCGGCGATGACCGCGTCGGCGACAGGGGGAGGGGAAGTCGGGGTTCTCACCCCTCGTTGCCGGTGTACGCCGGCGAGGCTCGGTGTAGCCGAGCCGGTGAGGGGGCGAGGAAGTGGCGACGAGGTCAAGGACGAGGACGGCAGAGGCGGGCGACGGAGAGAGGAGCTGCGGGCGGAGGTGGCGGTCCTCGGGCGTGCTCCAGATCGGGTGAGGGAGTGGGAGGAGGGGATCGGGCGACTGGGGAGAGTGGGGGGGGGATCGAGCGCCCTCTCCGGTGACGGCGCTGGAGGGAGAGGGTGGGGATCGTGGGGGGGGAAGTGGGGTTGGGGGTTTGGTTGGGGGGGAGTGGGGGTTATGGGGGAGAGAGGTGGGCCAGCCTGGGCCGGTCTGGTCGGCTGAGCCGACTGGGCCAAGAGGCCCAGTGGGTGAGGGGCCTTTTGTTTTTTTATTTTTTTATTTTTTTATTTATTTTTTATTTTTTTCTTTTCTCAGTTTAGCAAATTGTTAGGCCTCAAAATGAATTTTGTAAAATATGAGACCTAGCCCATAAATCACAGTGCATTATACTCCAACTCCAAAAACTAGTTTGGGCAAAACATAATTTCATATTTGTTTTAAATAAATTAAAAGGTTACTAAATGTTATTTTTAGCCACTGTTTTAAGTTGTTTGAGTCACTTACCCAACTCCAATGATGTTGGTTACAATTTTAGAATTGTCTCTAGAATATTTGTTATCTATTGAACATTTTAGTTTTTATGTTGGACAACTTTTATATTTCACTTTCATTTAAATTTGAATTTGACTTAGGAGTTGAAATGCATTATGATGCAAATGATGATCATGCACTGTTAAACATGATGACTTGTCATTATCAAAATGGTGATTACTGTAGTTAACCACCGGGGGTGTTACAGAGAGCCCCGAACTTGGGTACGTCTCATGTGCGATCAAGCTCGTGCTCACTCCCGCTTCCATGGCCCGACGACGTCCTCTTGGCTCCACCCATGATAAGCCACCCCCTGGCATCCGACGTGAGAATACCATGACATTACTATTGCTATTGCTACTGTCACAACTGCTACAAAATCATTGCTATCACTGTTACCATTACTATTACTGTTACCACTGCTATCAAAACTATCATATTACTGTGCTACTGATCACTTTGCTGCAGATATTTAATCTCCAGGTGTGGTTGAATTGACAACTCAACTGCTAATACTTCCAAATATTCTTTGGCTCCCCTTGTGTCGAATCTATAAATTTGGGTTGAATACTCTACCCTCAAAAACTCTTGCGATCCCCTATACTTGTGGGTTATCACTCAGTGCCAAAAAAATTCTAATATTGTATAAAAATTCATACTAAAATTTCAGGACATTTGGAGAACTTTTATTTTCTGGTCATTTTTTATTGCACGGATAATTCAGAGAACAGAAAAATAATAGCATTTCTACTTTATTAATTTTAAATAACAGAAAGTAAAAAAGTGGGTACAGAAAGTTGTGCCTCCTAAATTCATCCATCACATGGCCGTCAAAAGGTATTGATTAATAGGGTTGATCAAGTCTTATTAACAAACTTCTTCCGAATGACATGAAACCGGAGAATTTTCGAATAACACTAGGTTACCTCAAAGGGGATATACATGTCGCAAACAATAAGAATATCATATTTCTTTTTGATAGTAGGAATAGGGAATTTAAAACCTCCAATAACAATTGTTGGAATTTCTCCGATAGAGTTGATACTATTCACTTGAGGTGGTTTCTTTGGAAAGTGTACCATATGCTCATTACCATTAACATGAAAAGTGATATTGCCTTTATTGCAATCAATAACAGCACCTGCAGTATTCAGAAAGGGTCTACCAAGGATGATCGACATACTATCGTCCTCGGGTATATCAAGAATAACAAAGTCCGTTAAGATAGTAACATTTGCAACTATGACAGGTACATCCTCACAAACACTGACGGGTATGGCAGTTGATTTATCGGCCATTTGCAAAGAGATTTTAGTTTGTGTCAACTTATTCAAATCAAGTACTCGATACAAAGAGAAAGGCATAACACTAACGCTGGCCACAAGATCACATAAAGCAGTTTTAACATAGTTTCTTTTAATGGAGCAAGGTATAGTTGGTATTCCAGGATCTCCTAGTTTCTTTGGTATTCCACCCTTAAATGTGTAATTAGCAAGCATGGTGGAAATTTCAGCTTTCGATATCTTTCTTTTATTAGTAACAATATCTTTCATATACTTAGCATAAGGAGACATTTTCAGAATATCAGTCAAACGCAAACGCAAAAAGACAGGTCTAAGCATTTCAACAAAGCGATCAAATTCTTCATCATCCTTTTTCTTGGATGGTTTAGGAGGAAGGTCATGGGTTTCTGAACCCATGGTTCTCTTTCTTTACCATGTTTCCTAGCAATGAAGTCTCTCTTATCATATCTTTTATTCTTAGGTTGTGGGTTATCAAGATCAACAACAGGTTCTATCTCCACATCATTATCATTACTAGGTTGGGCATCAACATGAACATCATCATTATCATTATAACTAGGTTCTTCTTCATCACCAGATTGTGTCTCAGCATCAGAAATAGAAATATCATTGGGATTCTCAGGTGTGTCTATAGCAGGTTTACTAGAAGCATGCAAAGTCCTATCATCTTTCTTTTTCTTCTTAGATGAAATAGGTGCATCAGTATTAATTCTTTGAGAATCTTGCTCAATTCTCTTAGGGTGGCCTTCAGTATACAAAGGTTCCTGAGTCATTCTACCTCCCCTAGTCACAACTTTAACAGCTTGATCATTCATTTTATTATTCATCTCATCAAGCAAATCATTTTGTGCCTTGAGAACTTGTTCTACTTGAGTTTTTACCATGGAAGCATGTTTACTAAAAACCTTGAGATCATTAACAGTTCTAAACATATAGTCACTCAAGCGTTCAATCATATAAGCATTTCATTTCAATTGTCTACTAACATATGCATTGAAGTTTTCTTGTCTAACAATAAAGTTATCAAACTCATCCAAGCATTAACTAGCAGATTTATTATAAGGAATATCACCTTCGTCAAATCTATAGAGAGAATTTACCTCTACTACCTGTGTCGGGATATTAACACCATGTATTTCTTCAATAGGTGGTAAATTCTTAACATCTTCAGCTATAATACCTTTTTCTTTCATAGATTTATTTGCCTCTTGCATATCTTCAGGACTGAGCAATAGAATACCTCTCTTCTTCAGAGTTGGCTTAGGAGGTGGTTCGAGGAGAGTCCAATCATTATCATTGCTCAATATATTATTCAATAATTCTTCAGCTTGTTCAACAGTTCGTTCCCTGAAAACACAACCAGCACAACTATCTAGGTGGTCCCTAGAAGCATCGGTTAGTCCATTATAAAAGATATCAAGTATTTTCATTTTTCTTGAGAGGATGATCAGGCAAAGCATTAAGTAATTGGAGAAGCCTCCCCCAAGCTTGTTGGAGACTCTCTTCTTCAATTTGCACAAAGTTAAATATTTCCCGTAGGGCAGCTTGTTTCTTATGAGCAGGAAAATATTTTTCAGAGAAGTAGTATATCATATCCTGGGGACTACGCACACAACCAGGAGCAAGAGAATTAAACCATATCTTAGCATCACCCTTTAAAGAGAAAGGAAACAATTTAAGGATATAGTAATAGCGATTTTTTCACTCATGAGCAAATAGGGTGGCCATATCATTCAGTTTAGTGAGATATGCCACAACAGTTTCAGATTCATAACCATGGAAAGGATCAGATTCAACCAAAGTAATTAACTCAGGATCGACAGAGAATTCGTAATCCTTATCAGTAACAAATATAGGTGAAGTAGCAAACTGAGGATCATAAGCATTATTCATGGTAGAAGTAGCATCATCAATTACTTGCAACACATCAGAATCAATAGCAGGTGTAGGTGTCGCAAGCTTACTCAAAACAGAAGGTGAATCAAGTGCAGAGCTAGATGGCAGTTCCTTACCTCCCCTCGTCCTAGAGGGAAAAATCTTGGTTTTGGTATCTTTCAGATTCTTCATAGTGATCAACAGATATAAATCCCAAGTGACTCAGCAAATATAGCTATGCTCCCCGGCAATGGCGCCAGAAAAAGGTCTTGATAACCCACAAGTATAGGGGACAGCAAAAGTTTTCGAGGGTAGAGTATTCAACCCAAATTTATTGATTCGACACAAGGGGAGCCAAAGAATATTCACGAGTATTAGCAGTTGAGTTGTCAATTCAACCACACCTGAAAGACTTAATATCTACAGCAAAGTTTTTAGTAGCAAAGTGGTATGGAAGTAACGGTAACAATGGTAACAGTAGCAATAGCAATTTTGTAGTGATTGTAACAGTAGCACGGCGAAAGTAACTTAGCAAAGATCAATATGTGAAAAGCTCGTAGGCATTGGATCAGTGATGGATAATTATGTCGGATGGCATTCATAATGCAACAGTTATAACCTAGGGCGACACAGAACTAGCTCCAATTCATCAATGTAATGTAGGCATGTTTTCTGTATATAGTCATACGTGCTTATGGAAAAGAACTTGCATGACATCTTTTGTCCTACCCTCCCATGACAGCGGGGTCCATAAGTAAACTAAGGGATATTAAGGCCTCCTTTTAATAGAGAACCGGAACAAAGCATTAGCACTTAGTGAATACATGAACTCCTCAAACTACGGTAATCACCGGAAAGAATCCCAATTATTGTCACCTTGGGGTATGCGGAACTTGCAAGATAGGATCAAGAACTCACATATATTCATGAAAACATAATAGGTTCAGATCTGAAATCATGGCACTCGGGCCCTAGTGATAAGCATTAAGCATAGCAAAATCATAGCAACATCAATCTCAGAGCATAGTGGATACTAGGCATCAAGCCCTAACAAAACTAACTCGATTACATGATAAATCTCATCCAACCCATCATCGTCCAGCAAGCCTACGAAGGAATTACTCACTCCCGGCAGTGAGCATCACGAAATTGGTGATGGAGGAAGGTTGATGATGACGACGACGTCAATTTCCCCTCTCCGGAGCCCAAAACAGACTCCAGATCAGCCCTCCCAAGGAAGAACAGGAGGTGGCGGCGACTCCATATCGTGAAACGCGATGAATCCTTCTCCCTGGGTTTTTTCCTCCATGAATAGGAATATATAGAGTTGGAATTAGGGTCAGAGGAGGTCTAGGGGGGCCACAAGCCTGGGAGGCACACCCTGTGGGGGTAGGCGTGCCCCTAGGGCTTGTGGCCTCTGGGTAGCCCCCCTTGGGTATCTTTTTCCACCAGTATTTTTTATTTATTCCACAAAAAAATTCTCTGTAAATTTTCAGGTCAATCCGAGAACTTTGATTTCTGCACAAAAATAACACCAAGGCAATTCTGCTGAAAACTGCGTCAATCCGGGTTAGTTTCATTCAAATCATGCAAATTAGAGTCCAAAACAAGGGCAAAAGAGTTTGGAAAAGTAGATACGATGGAGACGTATCAACATGCTTCACTGTAAGTCTATATAAAACCATATGCTTTGATCACCTCATGAAAGTGTATATTGCAACTCTGAGATGCTTACACCAGTCCATAGATGGATCGTTGGAGCTTGCACACTTTGTTAGCACCCTTAGGATCGACAAAACCTTCTAGTTGTATCATATACAAATCTTCTTTAAGAAATCCCTTAAGGAATGCAGTTTTGACGTCCATTTGCCAGATTTCATAATCATAAAATGCGGCAATTGCTAACATGATTCGGACAGACTTAAGCATCACTACGGGTGAGAAAGTCTCATCGTAGTCAACCCCTTGAACTTGTCGAAAACCTTTTGCGACAAATCGAGCTTTGTATATAGTGATATTACCATCCGCGTCCGTCTTCTTCTTGAAGTCCATTTATTCTCAATGGCTTGCCGATCATCGGGCAAATCCACCAAAGTCCACACTTTGTTCTCATACATGGATCCTATCTTAGATTTCATGGCCTCAAGCCATTTGTTGGAATCTGGGCTCATCATAGCTTCTTCATAGTTTGTAGGTTCGCCGTGGTCTAATAACATGACTTCCAGGATAGGATTACCATACCACTCTGGTGCGGTACGTGTTCTGGTCGACCTACGAAGTTCAGTAGTAACTTGATCTGAAGTTTCATGATCATCATCATTAGCTTCCTCTCTAGTTGGTGTAGGCATCATGGAAACGGTTTTCCCTGGTGTGCTACTTTCCAATTTGAGAGAAGGTACAACTACCTCATCAAGTTCTACTTTCCTCCCACTCACTTCTTTCGAGAGAAACCCCTTCTCTAGAAAGGACCCATTCTTGGTAACAAAGATCTTGCCTTCGGATCTGTGGTAGAAGGTATACCCAAGGGTCTCTTTAGGGTATCCTATGAAGATGCACTTCTTCACTTTGGGTTCGAGCTTATCAGGCTGAAGCTGTTTGACATAAGCATCACATCCCCAAACTTTAAGAAACGATAGCTTAGGTTTCTTGCCAAACCATAGTTCATATGGTATCGTCTCAACGGATTTAGATGGTGCCCTATTTAACGTGAATGCGACTGTCTCTAATGCATAACCCCAAAATAATAAAGGCAAATCGGCAAGAGACATCATAGAATGCACCATATCTAATAAAGTACGATTACAACGTTCGGACACACCATTTCGTTGTGGTGTTCCATGCGGCTTGAGTTGCGAAACAATTCCACATTGTTTTAAATGAAGGCCAAACTCATAACTCAAATATTCACCTCTGCGATCTGATCATAGAAATTTTATTTTCTTGGTACGATGATTCTCCACTTCACTCTGAAATTCGTTGAACTTTTCAAATGTTTTAGACTTGTGTTTCATCAAGTAGATATACCCATACCTACTCAAATCATCTGTGAAGGTCGGAAAATAACGATACCCACCGCGTGCCTCAACACTCATTGGACCGCATACATCAGTATGTATTATTTCCAATAAGTCATTAGCTCGCTCCATTGTTTTGGAGAACGGAGTTTTAGTCATCTTACCCATGAGGCATGGTTCGCAAGTATCAAATGATTCATAATCAAATGATTCCAAAAGTCCATCCGCATGGAGTTTCTTCATGCGCTTTACACGAATATGACCTAAACGGCGGTGCCACAAGTATGTTGCACTATCATTATCAACTTTGCATCTTTTGGCATCAATATTATGAATATGTGTATCACTACGATCGAGATTCAACAAGAATAGACCATTCATTAAAGGTGCATGACCATAAAAGAAATTACTCATATAAATAGAACAACCATTATTATCTGACTTAAATGAATAACCATCTCGCAATAAACAAGATCCAGATATAATGTTCATGCTCAACGCTGGCACCAAATAACAATTATTGAGGTCTAAAACTAATCCCGAAGGTAGATGTAGAGGTAGCGTGCCGACGGCGATAACATCAACCTTGGAACCATTTCCAACGCACATCGTAACCTCATCCTTAGCCAATCTTCGTTTATTCTGCAGCTCCTGTTTCGAGTTACAAATATGAGCAACCAAACTAGTATCAAATACCCAGGCGCTACTACGAGCATTAGTAAGGAACACATCAATAATGTGACGCCCCCGGCCCGATCGCGCGCTAATCATACACGCAAATGCACACGATCAAGCCTAAGGACTCACGGGAAGATATCACAACACAACTCTAAAACATAAATAAAGTCATACAAGCTTTATATTACAAGCCAGGGGCCTCGAGGGCTCGAATACATAAGCTTGCGAACAAGCGTCAGCGGAAGCATAAGATATCTGAGTACAGATATGAAATAGAAACAGAAAGGCCTTTAGAAAGGCGGGGCAAAATAAAACACTACGATCGAAAGGCGAAGGCCTCCTGCCTGGGACCCTCCGATCCTACTCCTGGTCGTCAGTCAACTCATAGTAGTATCCATCCTCTGGGTAGTAGTAGTAGCGATCGTCGGCAGGGCAGCTGTCTCAGGGGCTTCGTCATCTTGGTCACGACAAACTGATATGGGGAGAAAAGGAAAACAAAGCAACCGTGAGTACTCAGAAGTACTCAGCAAGCAGGGAACTACACTACATATGCAACATTATCAAAGGGAGGCTGTATATGTGGACTGGGCTGCAGAAATGCCAGAATAGAGAGAAGGCCTAGTCCTATCGAAGACTAGCATCTTCAGCAGTCTTGCAGCAATAGGAGAGAGTAGAACAATACAATATAAGGTAGCAGTGATAATAGCAACCTCACCCAGAGATCCTTTCTCGACTCCCTGCGAGAAAGCAATCCCAGAGCCATAAAGTCATCAAACCTCGTCCTAAGATCCCTTCTCGACTCCCTGCGAGAAGCAATCCCAGAGCCATACATACAGGTCTCATCACAGGTATCCAGTTCTAGTTGTATCGATCGGGATACAACTCCGAGTGTCCTTTACCGTAGGACCGGCTATCGATAGAAATGTTCTTCCCTGCAGGGGTGCACCAACTTACCCAACACGCTCGATTAACTTCGGCCGGACACACTTTCCTGGGTCATGCCCGGCCTCGGCCAAACGACACATCGCAACCCTACCTACGGCTCAGCAGAGAGGTCCCGGCCGGTCTACATCCTAAGCGCAAGGGGGTCTTGGCCATCGCCCCTCACCCTCCGGGTCGTTGCGCACAGGGTGGATACCAGCATCGCCTCGGGTGGCCGACACGATCCGACCGTGCCGCCATGCTGAACTGGACGTCTGACAGAGCTTTCGGCTGATGCATACGATGCAGAACGCCCATACTATGCCCACGTGATGGTTAGTGCTATCAGGCCAGAGGCCTGCTCGGATCAAATATCCAAATCGCTAGGACTAGGGGCTTGCGGTAACGAGCAGAGACTCACGAAAGATGTGACCCCGTCGCCCCGTCTCGAGGACTTGCGGCAAGGGTTAAGAATGCCCGGCCGCGCCTCGTATTCACCACTCGGGCACCACACTGGCAACCCGCCTTCACATCACACGCGGGTACCCCTCAGGGTCGACCCGCCTTTCCATGTAACATTGTAAAGTCCAAGTATCCGTGTGTCCATAACATCAGGGAATCCGAGGTATCACCCTCATTGAATTCCCACTCGATGTATCCGTCAAGGTGAACTAGGAGGAATCACCCTCACTGGGTCCACACTTGAGGTGTTGTACGACAGCGTCGTTATCGGAAGCGGTGAAGGAGGAATCACCCTCGATGACCACGACCGAATAACTACTCTACAGAGTTAACATCAGAAGTGCTACATGAGGTTTCACCCTCGACACTCGATAGTAACGCTGCAGTGTCGTTACAACTAAGGGGGGGTGATGTGCGGTGTCGGGGCCTGGTCTTCAATCCCGTTGATCGGGTCTTCTGATGATCCAGCGCGGCAGTCGGGATAAGTGGGGTCACTGATAGGTCTCTACCCAGCCTAGACTAAACAGTTTAGGATATGTAGGTAATTATCAACAGCAGGTTACAATGAACAGGCTATGCATCAGAATAGGTAAAGCAGCAGCAGCAGCAGCAATTCTAATGCAAGCATGGGAAATTAGAATGGGCGATATCGGGATGATCAAAGGGGGGGCTTGCCTGGTTGCTCGGCGGCAAGGGCAAGGTCGTCAGTACTGGAACCAATCACCGGAGCTGCGTCGGCACCGGGCTCTATCGAGAGAGAAGAGGGGGAGGAAACAGTATAAATATTAAGCAAGCAAGTGCTACACAAAGTATGACATGACAATACGCAGTGCCGGGTGTGTCCTAACGTACGGTTGCACGTCACTGAGGAAGGAGGGATCCATCCGGGAATGTTTTCCTGGTTCCGGACATTTGTTAGACAGATGACCGGAGGGGAACGGTTGCATGTTTTGATAGTTAGAGACATGTGGCGGACGAACGGATCGCGTATTCGGATTCGTCTCGTCGTTCTGAACAACTTTCATGTAGAAAGTATTTTCATCGGAGTTACGGTTTATTTTATATGATTTTCTAAAGATTTTATTAATTTCTGGAATTTATTTTTATTATTTAATTTCGAATTATCCAGAATAGTAACTGATGACATCAGCATGACATCATGCTGATGTCAGCAGTCATTAGGGTTAAGTTAATTAATTACTGCTTAATTAAACTAACTAATTAATTAGACTAATTAATTAAATTAATTAATTTTAATTATTTTTATTTTTATTTATATTTCTCTTCTTTTTTTTTATTAAAACGTTCTGGGGGGCCCACTGGACAGTGGCACAGCCGGACTCGTCCGCGCTGTGCCCGTCCAGAGCCGGACACGTCCGCGCGGTGGGGGTCAACTACTTGGGGCGGGCGAGCGAGCCGGGCGTGGCGCGGGCGAGGTCAGCGCGCGGCTGCGGGGAGCCGGAGGCGAGCGGGGCTGCGGCGTCGGGCAGCTGCAGCGGTCGCTGCAGGCGCGAGCGAGGCAGAGGCGGGCGCGAGCGCACAGCGGCGACAGAGAAAAGGGGAAGGGGCGAGCTCACGGGCGGCGTCGATGCACGGGGGCGGCGAGGCTCGGGGTCGGCCGGTGGGGAGGAGGACGAGGAGGCGGCGTGGCGCGGTGGCGACCGTGGGATGGCTCCGGCGAGCGGCGTCGAGGAGGCGGGGGGGGCGCGGTCGTCGGGGCGGTGGAGGACGACGGGGTCGGCGACGGGGTCGGGGCGCCGTTGCCCCGATCCAGAAAGGGTGGGGGGGAGAAGACCGAGTGGGGGGGAGTGGATGGGGGGATCGGGGGTTGGGCTAGGGTTTCGGGTGGGGGTGGCCGGCTATGTAGGCGCCGGCTGGGCCGGCCTGGCGGCCCGGTGGCTTGCTGGGCCGAGGCCCAGTCGGGGGGGGGGGTTTCTTTTTTTTTCCCTTTTTTTGTTCTGTTTTCTTTTTATTTATTCTCATGTCTCCGTTTAGTAAAAAGTTAGGCCTCAAAATGACTTTTGTAAAATATGAGACCTACCCCGTAATTCACAGTGCATTATATCTTACCACCAAAAACTATTTTGGGCAAAACACAATTTCATATTTAATTTATATTTAATAAATGGTTATTAAATATTATTTTTATCCACTGTTCGAGGATGATTGAGTCACTTATCCAATTCCAATAAGGTTGGTTTCAATTTTAGAAGTGCCTCTGGAACGTTTGTTATTTATCTGACATTTTAGTTTATGATTTGAATAACTTTTATTTTCCACTTTCATTTAAATTCGAATTTGACTTAGGAGTTGAAATGCAATATGGTGTTAATGATGGTCATGCACTGTTGATCATGATGACATGGCATAATCAAAAGGGTGATTACTGTAGTTAACCACTGGGGGTGTTACAAATAACATGTATATCAAATATACCTTTGTTCACTTTGCCATCCTTCTTATCTGCCAAATACTTGGGGCGGTTCCGCTTCCAGTGAACATTTCCTTTGCAGTAGAAGCACTCAGTTTCAGGCTTGGGTCCAGCTTTGGGCTTCTTCACGGGAGCAGAAACTTGCTTGCCATTCTTCTTGAAGTTCTCTTTCTTTCCCTTGCCCTTTTTCTTAAAACCGGTGGTCTTGTTAACCATCAACACTTGATGCTCTTTCTTGATTTCTACCTCCGCGGCCTTAAGCATCGCGAAGAGCTCGGGAATTGTTTTCTTCATCCCTTGCATATTATAGTTCATCACAAAGCCTTTATAGCTCGGTGGCAGTGACTGAAGAACTCTATCAATAACACTCTCAGCTGGAAGATCAATTCCCAACTGAGTCAAGTGGTTGTGGTACTCAGACATTCTGAGTATGTGCTCACTGACAGAACATTTCTCCTCCATCTTACAGCCAAAGAACTTGTTGGAGACTTCATATCTCTCAACCCGGGCGTTTGCTTGAAATATCAATTTCAGCTCTTGGAACATCTCATATGCTCCATGGTGTTTAAAATGCTTTTGAAGTCCCGGTTCCAAGCCGTAAAGCATGGCACACTGAACTATCGAGTAGTCATCAGATCGAGCCTGCCAGGCATTCACAATGTCTGGATCAGCTCCTGCAGTAGGTCTGTCACCTAGCGGTGCATCAAGGACATAATTCTTCTGTGCAGCAATGAGGATAATCCTCAAGTTACGGACCCAGTCCGTGTAGTTGCTACCATCATCTTTTAACTTAGTTTTCTCTAGGAACGCATTAAAATTCAAGGGAACTGTAGCACGGGCCATTGATCTACAACATAGATATGCAAAAACTATTAAGACTAAGTTCATGATAAATTTTAGTTCAGATAATCAAATTACTAATGAACTCCCACTTAAATCAACAACCCTCAAGTTGTTTAAGTGATACATGATCCAAATCAACTAACCCATGTCCGATCATCACGTGAGATGGGGTAATCTTCAATGGTGAACATCTCTATGTTGATCATATCTACTATATGACTCACGTTCGAGCTTTCGGTCTCTAGTGTTCCGAGACCATGTCTGTACATGCTAGGATCGTCAAGTTTAACCCAAGTATTCTGCATGTGCAAAACTGGCTTACACCCGTTGTATGTGAACGTAGAGTCTATCACACCCGATCATCACAAGGTGCTTTGAAATGACGAACTTTAGCAACGGTGCATACTCAGGGAGAACACTTTTATCTTGAAATTAAGTGAAGGGATCATCTTATAATGCTACTATCGTTCTAAGCAAAATAAGATGCATAAAGGATAAACATCACATGCAATCAAAATATGTGATATGATATGGCCATCATCATCTTGTGCTTTTGATCTCCATCTCCAAAGCAACAGCATGATCTCCATTGTCACCGACACGACACCTTGATCTCCATCATTGCGTCGGGGTCGTCTCGCCAACTATTGCTTCTACGACTATTGCTAACGTTTAGCTATAAAGTAAAGCAATTACATGGCACTTCAGTGATTGACACACACGTCATACAATAAATTAAAGACAACCCTAAGGCTCCCGCCTGTTGTCGAACTCATCAACATGCAAGTCATGAACTTATTACAAAACATGATCATCTCATACATCAACATATATCACATCACATCTTGACCATATCACATCACAACATGCCCTGCAAAAACAAGTTAGACGTCCTCTACTTTGTTGTCGCAAGTTTTACGTGGCTACTACGGGAAACTAGCAAGAACCGTTCTTACCTACGCAAAACCACAACGGTGATTATCAAGTATGATGTTTTAACTTTCTACAAGGACCGGTCATAGTCAAATTCGATTCAACTAAAGTGAGAGAAACCGACACCCGCCAGCCACCTTATGCAAAACAAGTTGCATGTTAGTCGGTGGAACCGGTCTCATGTACGTGGACATGTAAGGTTGGTCCGGGCCGCTTCATCCCACAATACCACCGAATCAAAATAAGACGTTGGTGATAAGCAGTATGAACATCACCGCCCACAACTCCTTTGTGTTCTACTAGTGCATATCATCTACGCATAGACCTGGCTCATGATGCCACTATTGGGGAACGTTGCATGGAAAACAAAAAAAATTCTACGCACACGCAAGATCAATCCATGGAGATGCATAGCTACGAGAGGGGAGAGTGTGTCTACGTACCCTCGTAGACTGTTAAGCGGAAGCATTTATCAACGCGGTTGATGTAGTCGTACACCTTCACGATCCGTTCCGATCAAGCACCGAACGCACGGCACCTCCGCGTTCAGCACACGTTCAGCTCGATGATGCCCTCGCCTTCTTGATCAAGCAAGACGGGCGAAGTAGTAGATGAGTTCTAGCAGCACGACGGCGTGGTGACGGTGGTGATGCAACTATCTTCGCAGGGCTTCGTCGAGCACTATGAAAATTATGACCGAGGACGAACTACAGGTAGAGGGGCGCCGCACACGGCTTGGGGATCATGGTGTGTGTTGCCCATCTCCCTCCTCACATATATATAGGTGGAGGGGGGAAGAGGAGGCAGTCCAGGGCGCCCCCAAGGGGCCAGCGGCCAGCCCTAGGGCCTGCCCTGGTCGCGCCCCCCTTCCATATATGGACATGGGGGGGAAGGAAAGGGGTGTTGGCTGCCTTAGGGCGCCTCCCCCTTCCTTCCCTCCTTCCTTGGCGTGTGGACAGGGGTGGTGGGGCCTGCCAGCCCCCTTGTGGGCTAGTGGGCTTCCCCCCTTTGGCCCATAAGGCCCACCACTTACCGGTGGCCTCCCGGAACCCCTTCTGGCACTCCGATAAAACTTCGGTGCATTCTGAAACCTTTCCGGAGACCAAATAGTATTGTCCTATATATCAATCTTTACCTTCGGACCATTCCGGAGCTCCTAGTCATGTTTGTGATCTCATCTGGGACTCCGAACAACATTCGTTCACCAACTCATATAACTCATATAATATTATATCGTCAACGAACGTTAAGCGTGCAGACCCTACGGGTTCAAGAATGATGTAGACATGACCGAGACACTTCTCCGGTCAATAACCAATAGCGGGACCTGGATGCCCATATTGGTTCCTACATATTCTACGAAGATCTTTATCGGTCGAACCTTTATGACAACATACGTAGTTCCCTTTGTCTGTCAGTATGTTACTTGCCCGAGATTCGATCGTTGGTATCTTCATACCTAGTTCAATCTCGTTACCGGCAAGTCTTTTTACTCGTTCCGTAATACATCATCTCGTAACTAACTCCTTAGTCACTTTGCTTGCAAGCTTCTTGTGATCTGTATTACCGAGAGGGCCCAGAGCTACCTCTTCGTCATACGGAGTGAGAAATCCCAATCTCGATTCACGCCAACTCAATAGACACCTTCAGAGATACCTGTAGAGCATCTTTATGATCACCCAGTTACGTTGTGATGTTTGATAATACACAAGGTATTCTTCCGGTATCCGGGAGTTGCATGATCTCATGGTTGAAGGAATATGTATTTGACATTAAGAATGCAGTAGCAATAAACTGAATGATCATATGCTAAGCTAACGAATGGGTCTTGTCCATCACATCATTCTCCTAATGATATGATCTTGTCATCAAGTGACAACTCATGTCTATGGTTAGGAAACCTTAACCATCTTTGATCAACGAGCTAGTCTAGTAGAGGCTCACTAGGGACACGGTATTTGTTTATGTATCTACACATGTATTTAAGTTTCTGGTCAAGAAAATTCTAGCATGAATAATAAACATTTATCATGATTAAGGAAATATAATAATAACCATTTTATTATTGCCTCTAGGGCATATTTCCAATAGTCGGAGGGCACGTTCATCGACACTGTCAAAGTCTGGCAAAAAGAGTGGTTCTATGTCACAGAGCCCCGTGACGAGGCCTGGGCGGCCGCTCCGGAATTCAGATCCGGACCCCCAGCGAGGTTAACCTCATGGACCAAGAAGGGTCTTGAGTGGGGGTCCACTACCGAGGTGGAGGCGCTGCAGAAGCGTGTCTCCAACAAGATAAAGGCAGGAGCCAAGCTGACCAACATGGTCCAGATTATGCTCCATCGCCGCCTCCTTCCTTTCGGCGGCCCCAATGTGGTCCTGGAAGCCTAAAGACCCCCGCACCGTGCGGCGCTTCTACGGCACCACCCACGAGAAGCTGTGGAAGGAGTTGTTTAGGCCACAGAAGACATGGCCGGCCAAGGAGGAGGACATCGGCCTCAATGCCGAGAACCCCGCTAAGGAGGTAACGAAATGTCATCCGTTTTGTGTTCGGATATTTGTACTTCAACTAGGGCCCTTAACCTCTTCCTCTCATTTCCACAGGGCTGGCTTAAGAGGGCCGTGCAGATTGACAGCCCGGCCCCATTGCCCGAATACCCCAGGTCGGCTCAACTGGAGGAGATGTTGACCGTGGCGCCCTATAAGGCGCCAGTGAAGAGAGAGAAGAAGAAGAAGAAGAAGAACGAAACGAGGGAGGCCAGAGAGGGCTTCCGCTCAAGAGCCCATCCGGACACCAAGTCTGGGGACACCCAATCCCCTTCCACACACGAGGGGGAGCAGGAAGAGGAAGAGGAGGAGGAGGAGAGCGACTCCTCCCGTACCAGGAAGAGGGCAACGTCAGCCGACGCCGAGGAGGAGCAGCCTCCCCATGCCTAGAAGAAGAGGAGCAAGGCCAAATTGGTCCTGCTTGATGACAGCTTGGATTCCGATAAGGAATCCACAGCATCCGAAAAGGTCCCGGAGAGGGTTCCCAGGGTCAAGCCCCGCGCCGAAAGGTGAAAATCCGAAGACTTTTTGGGCGCTGGTTCTACTAGCCTGTTACTGATAGCATGTATGTTTTTATGTTACAGCCCGCCGCGCGACCTCCCCACCGACCAGGTCTCGGAGGGGACTTCTCCGCCAGCCGATCTGGTGGAGAGTAGAAACGCATCACACTCCACGCCTCCTCCGACCATCGAGAAGACCAGGGAGGTGCTGTCTCGAAGGACCCCCCCCCCCCCCCCCCCCCCCGCTCCGAACGCGGGTGGTGACGGCAATGTCGTCATGGCCGAGGCTAACGCTTCGGCCGCCGAGGACCAGGAGAAGGAGCTCGGCCAATCCGAGCCTTCCCCGAAGACGGTTCCGGAGCCCCCAAGGTCCTCCGAGGCGTCAAATCCACCCCCACCGAAGGGGGAGCCGGGGCCCCGCCGCCCGTGTCGAACACCGGAGACCGGGTAGTGGTAGAATGGCCGGACATGATGGAGGAGGCTGTAAATAGCTCCTTCATAGTCACGGAACACAGCGCCCTGATGGGCGTGGTCTGGCAAAATGTTCGGTCCATTAACAGTGAACTGAAAGAAGCCTTTAGTGGCCTCCTGACAGGCTTTGAGGTAAGCAATGTAATGCTCTTTTCGTGAAAATATATTTTATGAACAAAATTTGAGGGTCCTTGTATGTAGCAGCCCCCGAGACTCTGGCAGGTTTTGAAAAACCTGGCAGAGGATCGAAGACTATTGAACCAGGAGTCTGAATGTGATGCTCATTTAATATTTATAGGCTTCGGCGTTGGTGGCTGCTGCCAATGCCACCGAGTTAGCCGACATGAACCGGAGGCTCAAGAGCTCTGATGAGGAGCTCGACCTCGTTAACAAGCGGTTTGACGAAGCACAGGGTTAGTCCGTTGGAGGTGTAGTTATTTGAATTTTTTGTCAAGCAAGGTATTCGGGATTATCCCTAAGCAAGAAACGATCAGTGATGATTGCAGCTGTCACCGGGGAGGTCGAGGGCCTCAAGGCTGAGCTGAAGAAGGACAAGAAAGAAGCGGCCGAACAGAAGGCAGCAGCCGAGCGGCCGCAGAACTCACGTTGGTGAGAACCGAACGTGAAAAGCACGAGGCCAGAGTGGCCAGGGTGCAACAGAAGCTCAAGGATGCCGTCACAAAGTGTGAGGACCTTGAGCAGAAGAATAAGGATCATGCCACCGAGCTGGCAAAGATAAAGACGGAGATCCATGAAGCACAGACAGAGACACAAGGTGCCTGAGAGGAGCTTCGTCAAGTTAAGCAAATTGCGGATGGTAAGCCATACTTACTGTAGAGTGTCTTTTGTGGCCACAGATTCGCATTGCTCACACGAGTCTGGCATTCCGCAGGCGCATTTGCGGAGCTTCCGAAAAGTGCAGCGGATGCGGCCAGGCACTATGCAACTCGGGAGGATGATGCCGTACAAAGGCTGTTTTGGGCGCAGTTCCAGATGCCCGAGCACCCCCCCCCCCTCCTAAGCAACCAGATGAAGCAACTAATGGAGCTGCACCGGATGGCGGAGCCGGCCATGAAGGACCTTTGTGTTCGGTTGTGGCCCTCAGAGCCAATACCGAGCAGTTATTTTGGTTTGGTGCATAAGCTGCGTGACGCTGCCACTAGGGTTGATGTTGTGAAGTGCTCAGTGTGCATTGAAGGGGCACGGATTGCTTTCTCGAAGATGATGGTGCACTGGCTGAGGATCAAGCCAGTCGAGATGGCCACCGGACCTCCGCCCATCCGAAAGGAACACAGGCGCCCCAAGCAATATTTCTCTGTTGTCATGGACGGTGCTCGGGCAGTAGAGGCCCAATGTTCGAAGGATGTACTCATCGAGTGATCGTGCCATCGTGTATTAAACTGTGGTTGAACCTTATGCTTTAAAATGTGTTTAGTTTGTATTGGTTTATCATACTTGTATGTGTTTTATTTTGACTCCTGTTCGGCCGTTTTATTCTGAAAGTTACCAGTCGTCGGCTTCAGCCCTCACGTAGATGCTACGAGGGGTGTTCTGTCCTCCGCACTGTGACCCTTAGCCGACGTATCAGTGCCCGAAGGTGGTAGTGTAGGAGGGAAACAAGGCAATCGGACTATGCGGTTTTATTACTTTCACTTAGCCATAGGAGCTTGACTGCGGGGCTGGTGACTAGCCCCCAGTGTATTGTGATATTCGGCAAATTATATATCACTTGGTTTGTTCGAAGACACACCCTTCATATTACATGGTACAATCGCCAGCGACTTTTAGTTTAACACTTGTCATCGGATCGCCGACCAGTTCTCGCATATTATGACAGTCAGTTTTTGGCTTTCTCCACTAAGGTACTTGACCGGACTAGCCGGAAGCGCAATCGCAGTGGTTCTCCCTTTACCTTCTTAGCCGAACGTGCGGAATGTAAGAAGGCAAGCATAGGAGCGGAGTAACCCAACTATTGACCCAAGACATAATTCGGAACTGATGCATATAATGCAATATCCGAGACGTCGAACACATGGGAAAAGGGGTGCCAGACTAGATGCATAGGGCGAGTGTTGCGGTCGAGCCCCCGGTCTATTAGCCGATTTGCATATTAGAGCATATGTGTACCATACTGGTTTAAGATAGAGTCGAAGAGCAGGAAAAAGGAAAGTGCAGTATAGATAACTGTAGAGGGACCGTAAAAGGTTTGCTTTATTTCCAATAAACTCATGACGTCTAGCCATACAATTCGAACTGCCGAAAAAACTTGTGATATGGATACTTTGTATGAAAAAAGAAAGAAAAATTTACAGATGAAAGGTTTACGCAGGGCCTTGACATATGGGTTGATGCCCTTACTGTGCCCTACTGCTAGTCTGCACCTTTGCTTCTGCTGGTAGGAAGGACCCGTGGAGGGGGTGGTTATCCGACGACGGGCCTTTGACAAGGAGCTTCGAGAGGTCACCGTGTTGTTCGGGCTTAATGCCGGATAGGTCCTGGATGGTACCTGTTCGTCATTCGAAGACGTGTTAGTCCATGGTGCGGTTGAACCGAACTCTTGGTGCTTAAGCCCCACAGCTGTCCATGGTATTTTGAGCGCGAAGTTGTGCTGGCGAGGCACGTAACGTGCTGCTGGGGTGGGCGTGTTGTGGGGGTGTATCCCTATGTACGTCGAGCGTAGGGAGGCTCCTTGGGAGGAGACAAGGCTCGAGCTCATTTGCTTGCCACTCGCGCCTTGATGGCGGGCTGGCACTTCGGCCCTTCGGCACCAGTTTGGTCTTTGGCCGCCAGAGCCGCGGTGTGTTCCTTGGTCCGGAGAGAGCACTCCATATTGCCATTGACTGTGATGACGCCTCTTGGTCCAGGCATCTTTAATTTGAGGTAGGCATAATGGGGGACGGCGTTGAATCGAGCGAATGTCGTTCGGCCTAGGAGGGCGTGGTAGCCGCTGCGAAATGGGACAATGTCGAAGATGAAGTCTTCGCTCCAAAAGTTGTCCGGGGAGCCGAACACTACTTCTAAGGTAAGGGTGCCCGAGCAGCGGGCATCAATGCCAGGGATTACCCCCTTGAAGGTGGTATTACTGGGTTTGATCCTTGACGGGTCAATTCCCATTTTCCTTACTGTATCTGCATAGATCAGATTGAGGCTGCTGCCTCTGTCCATGAGGACTCTAGTAATGTGATACCCATCGATAATGGGATCTAGGACCAAGGCCGCCGATCCTCCATGACGGATACTGGTTGGGTGGTCCCTGCGGTCGAAGATGATCGGGCACGCCGACCATGGGTTGAATTTCGGGGCTACAGGCTCTACAGCGTAGACGCCCCGAAGTGCGTGCTTCCTCTCCTTCTAGGGTATATGAGTTGCAAAGATCATATTCACTATTTTGACCTCAGGAGGGAATTGTTTCTGGCCTCCATTGTTTGGCCTGCGAGGTTCCTCATCTTCCTCGCTGCGGGGGCTTTTGCCTATGTCCTCGGCTCTGAGTTTGCCGGCCTGTTTGATCACCCAATAGTTACGGTTGGTGTGGTTGGCGGGCTTGTCAGAGGTGCCATCGATCTGGCAAGGCCTGTCCAGGATGACATCCAACTTGGTGGGTCCGTCCTGGTTTCCTTTAGAGGGCATTTTCTGCGGCCCCGACTTGGAGTTGCGGAATCCGGCATTTACTGTCGTGTCATCAGCATCGGTGCCATTGTGTCGATGCTTATTTTTATTGCACTGTGGCTTCCCGTTGCCATCCCAGACTTCCAAAGTGCCGGGGTCTTCTGGGTTGGTGCTTCTACGAGCCAACCAGCTATCTTCGCCCGCGCAAAAGCGGGTCATGAGGGAGGTAAGAGCCGCCATTGTCCTCGGCTTGTCTTGGCCGAGCTGGCGTGCGAGCCATTCGTCTCGGATAATATGTTTGAACGCGGCTATGGTTTCGGCGTCCGGCAATTGACTATCTGATTCCTTTTGGTCAAAAACCTATTCCAAAATTGCCGGGCTAACTCACCGGGCTGTTGAACCACATGGCTCAGGTCATCGGCATCCGGAGGCCGGACATAGGTGCCTTGAAAGTTAGCTCGGAAAGCATCCTCGAGCTCTTCCCAGCTCCCTATGGAGTCTTCGATGAGGCTGTTCAACCAATGCTGGGCTGGTCCTTCGAGCTTTAATGGTAGATATTTGATGGCGTGGAGGTCATCTCCCCGTGCCATATGAATGTGGAGAAGAAAATCTTCAATCCACACAGTCGGGTCCGTAGTCCCATCGTATGGTTTGATATTTACGGGTTTAAACCCTTCTGGGAATTGGTGCTGCATGACCTCATCAGTGAAGCACATTGGGTGAGCGGTGCCCCTTACTCGGGCTACGTAGTGGCGGACCTCGGCTTCCATCCGGGCCCGGTGTTGCTCCTGAACTCTATCATTTCGGTCGAGCCATGCTTGGTATCCGTATCGCCTATCGGGAGGGTAACCTCTCGATCCATAGATGGATCTTGACTGGCCTGCTCTAGTGGCCAGGTCATGTCGCAGATCGTATTGATATTCCGGCTGCGCTGCCTCCTTACCTTTTCGGTGAGGGGGAACTGGTGGGTGTTCGGCTTCTCCAGCCGGCCTATCCCGGCCTCGAGGGGGCGGTCTGGCTGGTCGCCTTGAGTTCGTCTAGGTGGTGCGGGCTCAGTGGCCTCGTCGTCGAATTGTGGCAACAGCTTCTGCTTTGGGTAGCTTTGGTTTTGTTGCTCATAGTCGTGCCCTTCTTCGGCTGCCAAGACTTTTGTCCATCTGTCATTGAGGGTGTCTTGTTCGGCCTTGAGCTGTTGTTGCTTCTTCTTTAGGCTTCGTGCGGTGGTGATAAGTCGCCATTTAAACCACTCTTGGTCGAGTGGGTCCTCCGAGACTATGAAGTCCTCGGCTCCGAGGCTAACCTCCTCTTCAGAGAGAGGGAGGTAGTTACTGTCCTGGGAGTCATTGAGGTCCTCGGGGTTGAACTCATCCCCATGCTCCTCCGAGCCATCAAGCTGCTGGTCGGGGGCGGGGTCTCTTAGGTCTTCGATATTGTCCGCAGTGTCGTCCTCCCTGTTGTCCATGTTGGTTTCCCTCCTCCTTCGTCCCCTAGATCGTCGGTGCTGTCGTCGGCGTTTAGGCGGCTCCTCGCCAGGCTTGTCTCTTCTGGGGGTGCCATCGCCGTTGTTAGCACCATCGCCATTGTCCTTGGGGGTGTCCATCATGTAAACAGCATAGGTGGAAGTGGTCGTCCACCGGTCGGTGGCGGGGGGATTATGTCAGTGTGGACTGTTGATTCGATATCGTCGTCCATGTCTTCGGCCTCGTCGGAGGCGTAGTCCAGCAGGTCGGTTAAGTCCTCGACGGTGGCTACCAAGTGGGTGGTGGGTGGGACGTAAAATTCCCCATGGCCTGCCTCAAGGTCCCGCTGAGCGCGGGCCAAGGATAGGTCGTCTGTGATGGTCATCATTTGGATCCGATCTAGCACATCGCTTACCAAGGCAAGACTGGTCGGATCAGCTTGTAAGATCCGTTTGGACTTGACCTCCCGTGTGATGATGAAGCAAGGAGCGAATCCGGCCAGGATCGACTCCTGGTCTTCGGATGCCGGACTAGCGCCGGGGCTTGAAGCCAGACCTGTAGCGAGGAGGGAGAGTCCGGCCGGGACCAACTCCTGGTCCAGGGGCATCGAACTCGTGTCGAGGCTCGAAGCCTGACTCGTGGTGGGGAGAGTGAGCCCGGCCAGGGTTAACTCTGGGTCTTCAGAGGCAGCGGTCGCATCTGGGCTCGAGGCCTGGTGCGCGTCGGTGGCCGATACAATGATCGGACCAAGGGGGGATCCAGAAGCCGAGGCTCCGGGATCATCGGGCGTCTCGGACGAGGCTGAGAAGCCAGTGAAGATCAAATCGCCCCGAGAATCAGCGACGTATTCCAGGTTACCGAACCAGATGCGGTGCTCAGGGGCAAAGTTGTCGACCTGATTGAGATGACCGGTCAAATTGGCATGCAGAACAATGTTGCCAAACGCGAAAAGCTGACCGGGGACGAAGATGTCCCCGGTGTTGATGCCATCTCCGATGATCAGGCGAGCCATCGATCCTTCGGCGATCCAACAACAGAACTCTCAGTGAAAGCACCAATGTCGGTGTCAAAACTGGCGGATCTCGAGTAGGGGGTCCCGAACTGTGGATCTTGGATCGATGTAGAACAAGGGATGTGGGACACAATGTTTACCCAAGTTCGGGCCCTCTCTAAGAGGTAAAACCCTACGTCCTGCTTGATTATATTGCTTGTGTATATGAGGATTATAGAGTCGATCTACCACGAGATCAGATGAACTAAACCCTAGGCTAGTAGGATGATGGTCGTTCTCCCCCCTCTACGGACCAAACCCTCTGTTTTATATAGACACCAGGGGTACTAGGGTTACACATAGTCGGTTGCATCAAGGGAACAAGTATGCCGAATCTTCTATCTTGACTTGGAGTACACACCAAGGCACCAAAGGTCTCCGGTCTGGATAGAATGCTGCCCCGTAGCTTGGTCTTCCAGCAGCCATAGTGCGGCCCAACTGTCCGGCCCATGAGAGATAGGCCGGCAACCCGAGGACCCCTTAGTCCAGGACTCCCTCAGTGGGAGCCCCCATGAGGCATCCCAAACCGTCCATGGTGTGGGGGGCCACCCAAGGGGCTTCCTCCCACTTTTTGTGGTTTTTGGGTGAAAAATATCCAAGGTCTTTTTTATGTTTCCCGGTATCGTTTATATCTAGTTCCAACACAGAACATTAGTGTTTTATATATTTATTATTTTCAGTTTTCTTATTTGTAGACTGTATACACAAGTACATCGATTCTAAAAGAAATGAATATGTGTTGACTGAGCTAGGGTACTGAGATATTTGTACAATGTCAGTGGCTAGTCTATCTCCCTTAATTTTGACCTTTCTTGTGGCCATACTGAATTACCCTGTAGCTCGTGCCACTCCTATTTATACATGCACAGGTTTGTTGGATTGATACCAATTATAGTAATTATATGCCACCTACCCACAACACGTAAGCTAGATATCCATTAATTAATCCATCAAATTTTCATCCCAATTTCATACCATATTAGCAATACATCACCAAAGCGGGCCCTAACCTCTACTAGTAAACAAATATATAATCATAAAAAATAATAAAATCAAATGGGTCAATTAACCATGAATCAAGCAACATTAAGGCCTCCTATAATAGGATTAGTTTAGGCCTAGACTTGTGACAGCTATGGTCACCTGTACCAAGTCTTAATAGTAATCGCCTAGTCGTGCATGCCCACTTAGCGCGGTTGCTCGCTGCCGCTCGTGGCGGTCGTTGTAGGTTCGCTCCTCCGGTTTTCCGTTTTCATGGTTTTTTCTTTTCCTTTTTCTTTTCCTTTTCCTTTTCTTTTATTTTTTCGTTTTTCTCCGGTTTTCTTTGGTTTTTTCTTCATTTTACTTTGATTTTCTTTGTTTTATCATAGTTTTTTTCTTTGCTATACTTTGGTTTTCTTTGTTTCTAGTTTTGGTTCTCTTCGTTTTCTTCTGTTGTTTGTGATTTTCTTTTTGTTATTTATCTTTTTTATTGGTTTTGTTTATCGCATCTCTATTTTTTCTCAGTATACAATGTACAATTTAGAGCACGCGTGAAACATTTTCTCGATATGTGTTGGACGTATTTCAAATACATGATGTACATTTTTTAAAATACATGTTTCAAACACTTATTTGAATATATTGTAACATTTTCTAAATACACGTTGTATATTTTCAATGGAAAGAAACAATTTTTAACTACGCAGACATTTTTTACATTTGTAAACATTTTTAAAAAATTTATGGAATTTTCTGGAAACAAGTGATTATTTCTTTAAAATGCCACGTACATTTTTTTAACCTATACGATTTTTTTACATTGTATATAACATTGTTCTTAAATGTCATGGCCATTTATTTGAAACACGGGAATATTTCCATAAAATGTCACTTACATTTTTTGAATGGTACCAAACATTTTTTACAGTGTATACACATTTGTAGATTTTCCTTTTTTTTTAAAACTCGGGAACATTTTTCATTGGGACGAATATTTTATTTTTGAAAGTTATCAACATTTTTAAAAATTGTGCTAACATTGTGTTTATACTATGTTGACATCTTTTCAAATTTGCGGGTTTATATTACTTAACTAAATTTAAGCATTTTAAATATATGCATTTAAAATAAAAAAAGAAAAAGAGACAAAAACAAATAAATTCGAGTGATGTCAGTATGACATCTGTGAGTGTGACGACCAATGTCTCTACCAATCCAGCCCACCACGTGCTCCCGTTCAGGCGACGTGAGCTACTATCTCGCTACAAGCGAGACATAGCCACGCCCTACAAGATTACCGTGTACGAAATGCAGCCCATGCAACTTTGGGAATGTGTCACTTACGTAGTAACCTGGTCACAGCATAACCTCGAAATTGTTGTGTTTTAAAATGCCACGCCCTACAAGATTGCCGTGAACGACTTGTTGTGTTTGATTAAAAGGGAGTGATTGATCCTAAAAAAAAATATAGCCTGGTCACAGCATAACCTCCAAACAAACAAACAAAAAACTGGTCACAACATGTGTAGGGACCACCGGGCCAGGGGCATGGTACCATGCCCCTCTCATCAGCATGCTCGGCACCACAAGTTGGAATCACCACCCCTTGCTTGCGAGTTGCGAGTAACATCGTTTGCCTTTTGAGAATCGCCATTCTCGGCCATGGCGTGGCTCTCGCCGCTATTGCATCCCTGTGCATGTCAAACTACCGCTCCGGGTTTTCGCTCTGGCGGCAAACCTGGATCTAAGCGGTTTTGCCGCAAATTTTGAGTAATCACAAGTCATGGGTTAAAACTTGACCTACACATTTCAATATTCGAAGTCAAAAGAAAAAAGAGGAAAAACAGATAGGAGGGCTAAGGTAGTGCCATTTGGCATAATTCCAAAATGTCGTAATGGAGTAGCATTTCCAGAGCCACATTTGTCACAAAGACAAATTAAGTCAATCTCCTGGCACTTGAGACAGGAGTAGCTAGAAATATTTGACTCAAATTCAGTTGTTGAACCAGTCATGTGTAATTGTATATGCAATGAAATCTATCTTGATTTTCCAAGCACAAGCGTACAAAATGAGGATGACCAAACCTTAACTGGAAAGTTATAGAATCGGTCCGGCCGTCTGCAGGCCGGAGCTAACCAACAAACAACTTGACCAGAAAAACAAGTGTCCCGGCCGGCAGGATGATGGAAAGAAACACTTAACAACAGCATCACACACATCATCATACAGTAATGTGTACTAAGTTAGTGACATACACTTGCATTTCTCCATCGATGCTTGACCTTGGCTACCTTTGCGTCTCCGATCTCCCCAAGACTAGTACTCTCTCTAGGTGCATTCCAAGGCATAAACCCTAGTTTTCTCCAGCGAGTAGCTTAGCCGGATCGATTGAGTTCAGGCATGGAGCTGGGTGATGAGGACAGGAAGGAGGAGGGTGGAAGAAGGACCATGCGTAGCGGCGGCGACGGCTACGACGACAGGCAGCGCCCCTACGACGGCGACGACAACGACGAGGGGACGAGGCAGCCGTACAAGTGCGCGTTCTGCAGGAGGGGGTTCCCCACGGCGCAGGCGCTGGGTGGGCACATGAACGTGCACCGGAAGGACCGGCCGGCCACTAGGGCGGCGCCAAGGGGCGCGGGCGTCTGCGGTCAGGAGTCGCCGGCGGTCATCGACGCGCTCTTGGCGTACGGAGTGCTGGTTCATCCGGAGGCGAGCGGCGCCGCTGGAGGGAGCTCGAGGATCCGTGCCCAGCGGCCGCCGCGGGAGCTTCGGCTGTTCGGCCATGTCGACGACGCCGGTCGTGGCAAGGAAGACCAAAGCTGGAGCGCCAGAGATCGAGGAGGGTGCCACGAAGCCAAGGATGATGCTGGCGAACAAGAGGAGGAGGAGGAGGAGCTGGATTTGGAGCTGAGACTCGGTGCTGCGGGTCAGTGATGCGATCGACTTGCTTCCATGCATCTTCTTACTCCACCATTTTTTTGCTCGGCAATATGCATGGTATCGAGCCCGATTGAGTTCTCAGTTTTGGGTTTGGAAATTTCAGCGCTGAACAAGTTCTTCTGTCAGTAATTAAAGCGACTTGTGAAGGTGGTGATGATGAACAGATGAACACATATATACGACAGCGCAACATTGTGAGGGTTTTGCTTATGATCGATGTTTTTTTCCTCATAGAAAAAGATATGCTTTGCACTAGTAATTAGATCTATATGAATGCACAAACTATTGTGCATTGAGCTAAATAACTGATTAAGGTTCACATATAAGGATTGAAACTGCCTTGTGTATGATGATTTTTCATACGATTTTCTTACGACAAGGGACAGGCCCGTTCCCCAAGGTTTGGGCCCACAGCACCAGATCAATCAGATCGTACGAATTTTTATCGTACGTATAGCAGCTCTCTATGAAGATTTTGAAATCTGGTTCTCAAAAAGATTAGGACAACGCTAACGCTCACACGTGTGGTGGGAGCGAAACCCGCCGACACGCCCTAAAACACACAGACTGCGCCACGTCACCGCATGCATGTATGTGGGAATCTTTTTGGATTTTCAGTTTTTAAAATATTTTATCTCTTAAATGAAAAATCCGATTGAAGATCCGTTTTCACCATTAAATCCCTCGCGATGAGATCTTCGAAACTACTCCCTCCGTTCCTAAATATTTGTCTTTCTAAAGATTTCAAATAGACTACCACATACGGATGTATATAGACATATTTTAGAGTGTAGATTCACTCATTTTGCTCCGCATGCAGTCACTTGTTGAAATCTCTAGAAAGACAAATATTTAGAGGAACGGAGGGAGTAGATCTATATCAATATATTTCGATGAATTTTTTATTTTGGTTAAAAGTTGCCATGTCTATTGCATATGAATTGCCATGGTGTTTACACTGAAGTTGCCATGATATGTTTCTGCTATTTTATTCTACATTTAAAAGTAAACTTTGACATTTATAAAATGGGGAATCAAGAAACTAGACTTGGCATGAACCATAAACTAAAATTGTCATGATACATACACTTAAAATTGCCATGGTTCATACAAAAATTAATTTTTATGGTCAAAGTACTGGAGTTGCCATCATCAAAATACTAAAATTGCCATGCTCTACAAACTGAAATTGCCATATGGCAACTTTAGTTTAAGCACTATGACAACTACAGTGTAAACATCATGTCAACTTTTGGGCAAAAAAAATTTCATCGAAACATATCAACATGGGGTCTAGTTTTGAAGATCTCGTCGAGATGGATTTAATGGTAAAAACAGATTTTTAATTTGATTTTTTAATTAGGAGAGAAAATATTTTTAAGCCGAAAACCAAAAAGATTCCTGCTAATGTCATCTGTTCACATGTGGCAAAATGAGTGGTAAAGGAGGCGTGTGGGCGATGTGCAAGATGCCACACATGTGGGTGTTAGTTTTTTCCAAAGATTACTATGGTATGACATGGAACTAGCTATTCCGATGCTGCCAAATATCCGACTATAGTATGTCCTCCTATCCATATTAGCAACGACAATTAATATGAATCGGAGGGAGTAGGTACCTTGGATTTGGGATTTTATTTGGGACCTATACATTTGGGTGAATAAGATATTACAGTTGGTTTCGATATTCATGGGAGGTGTGATACTAATTCTTTGGAAGAGTTGTTGAACCTACTTCTCCGTATTCAAAAAATTATGCACTATAATGTCATGAATGATGATCTACAAATAACCATTTTGTTCCCTAGTACAATGCATTATGTTTGGTTGGATGCTGGCAATTTGGGGTGCGTCGGGTTGAAGCACATGGAAGGATGGTTTACGGTAATCCAGAATTTTAGGGTTGTGATGGCCAATTTGAGTGTCTGGTTAAATGAGTGGATGGGACAGTCTTTTGTTTTGGTTGAAGAGATGAGAGTTGAATCGGAGAAACATAACTTTTGTTTGGTTGGAGGACTGGAATAGATAGTGAGTTGTGGTCACATCTTTTATATGCATGGTGAGCTTACCTTGTACCACATCAACGGACGCACCAAAAAATATATAATTGAACTAGCAGATTTCAATTTCAATGTAGGGTATTTTTATCTGTACCAAATAATGTAACGCGCCATAATACAAAACTGCATTAAATATTAATCTAATGTCTTAGTTAATCAAAACTAAATACATGCACAATCAAGTATTGGATGCATAAAGCTATTCTATAGTTGCATGCCAAATATCTAATCGAGATACCCGGCAAAACAATCTCATAAAAACTAATTAAAACATACTTGCTAACATCCTTCATGTGGCCCCTGCAAAAACAAACATCCTTCTTGTGGAAAGACAACCTTTTAATGTGTATGCTCTTCAGTAACTGCCCCATCCACAGTATAAACCAAATCAAATAGGTGATGGATCAGATACCTGGATAGATCAAACAACAGCTAGTGGATGCAATGAGCTCCTGCAATTCGGAATAGCTGGTTGATTTTCATAAAATTAGACACACTGAACTACTGGTCGAGTTTGATAAAAGTAAAGATTATTTTTCCAAAATATAACGACAAGGTTTCATAGAGAAATTATATGGTGGACAGTGATATGACTTGATAAAATATAAGATTTTTTGCAATTAGATAGCAACTAAACATACAACGAATGCAATGTTGAAAGCTAGATGTGTAGCAATTTAGAACGATATTAGGTGTGTCTGGGTTTAGTGCCCGAACTTGCCAGTGGTGTTTGAACTTGTCATGGATGTTCAGTTTAGTGCCCGAACTTAAAAAATACGCCGAACTAGTTCTAAAATTTGTCATGGGCGTGCAAATACGATGCTAACTCCATTCGTATACGTAGCATGCACGTTGCATCGTATATAGCTGACGTGGCATGGAGCCCACTTATAAATACCAAACAGGATTACTACAATAATATAAGAGCATCTCCAACCGTGCCCCCAACAGCCCCACCCCCCCAAAAAAAAAAAAACAAAAAAAAAACAACAAAAAAAAAAAAAAAAAACAAAAAAAAAAAAAAAAAAAAAACAACAAACAAAAAAAAAAACCAAAACACAAAACCCAACCAAAAAACCCCACACACAACACACCACCCCCCCCCCCACCCCCCCCCCCCCCCCCCCCCCCCCCCCCCCCCCCCCCCCCCCCCCCGCCCCCCCCCCCCCCCCCCCAAAACCATTCTTTAGCGCCGGCGCCCAAAAATCGGCCCAGTCACACCCCCAGGATCTCGATTATCGCCGGTTTGGGACAAAATAACAGCCGGCGAACCCAAGCCCCCAGGGGGCGCCTGGGGGCGCCGGCCGAAGCGAAAAGACGCGCGGGTCCGCTCTGTCGGCGAGAGAAAGACCTTTTCCCGCCGATTCGCCCCGCTTTTCCCCCTCATTTCCCTCCATCTCCCTCCTTCTCCCGCCATTCTCCTCCCTCTCCCCTCCATCCGGCCGCCATGCCGCCGAAAAAGTACGCCGCCCCTCGCGCCACTACCGATGCCACAGCCGCCCAGCCGAAGCAGAGGAAGCAGAGGGCGCCGCCATCCAAACGCCCGGGCATGTCAAACGCCGACTGTAAGGCGGAGGTTCAACGTCGGGAGGCTGTCACCACCGACCGGCGGAACAGGCTCAATGCCAAGAAGGCCCGAGACAGGGCGGCGGCGGCTGCCCTGGCGGAGCAGGCGGTTCACGAGGCGGAATAGGCAGAGGCGTCCCGCGCGGGTATGATGAACCCGCCCGGCGGCCACGGCCCACACGCTCCCTGGAGCCAGCAAAGCGTCGGGTCACCGGCTGGCTTCTCGGCGTCTCCCTGGGGCTGCGCGCCCTCGCCTGGCGACACGCACGGTGGGTTCAACCCCAACATCACCTTTCCACATGGCCACCCGGCCCAGCGCACGCCCTCACCCGCGTTCGCCGACGTCCAGTACCCCCCGTACACCTACTCCCCGACGCCATCTTTGCGCCGTGGCGGGCTCTTCTCACAAGGCTCGTCGTCGCATCTCGGCAACCCCGACGAGGCGGAGGCCGACATGGACGACATCATCACGACCGGCTCGGCCGCGGCCGCCGCCTCCCCCAGGTTCAATGCCCAAGAAGATACAATGGACCTCAACGGCGACATGGACGACGAGGTCGACTACGGCGAGGAGGAGCCGGAGGAGGAGGAGGAGGAGCCGGCGCTTGCTCCGGCGAGGAAAGGGAAAAAGAAGAAGCGTGCGGCCAGGACCGGCGAGCCGCGCGTCAAGTGGACGTCCAAAGAAGACGAGTGCCTCGCCGAAGCGTGGAAGATCGTCTGCCTCGACCCGATCACCGGCACGAACCAGAGCGCCGACACGTACTGGGAGCGCGTCAAGTCGGAGTTCGACGAGCGCAAACTGGTCGACCCGTACTTCGCCGGCGTCCACATGCAGCGCGGCTCGAAGGCCATGGCGAACCATTGGGGGCTCATCCAAACGGCGTGCAACAAATGGCATGGGATCGTCGAGGAGATCGCAGCTCGCCCGGAGAGCGGCGCCAACATCGAGGGTCAGGTATGCCGCCGTATGCCGCCGGTCTTTCGCTCATTTTCGCCGTGTGCGTCGCCGACCTTTGTTCCTCGGCGCAGATGGTCCGGATGTTCGCCATGTTTCGGCAGGACAGCGGCACCGACCAAGATTTCAAGTACCTCCACGTGTTCTCCCGGATCGAGATGTGCGAGAAGTGGGCGGAAGTGCGGGGCACCCTCGCCAAGACCAAGGAGACGTACAAGGCGGACACGCCGACGCCGGGCGCGGCTAACGGGCGCCCGGACGGCAACAAACGGGCCAAGTCGGCGAAGGTTGCCGCTCCGGCCACCGCGCGTTTGCAAGAGTCCATCGAGCATTGCATTGCCGACGCCAAGACCCAGGTCGCCCAGAGGGAAGAGAAAACCGATGCGCGATGGTCGGCGTTGATGAAGAACAGCGCCGTCAAGCTCGACCTGCTCCGGACCAATGTCGCCGCGAAGAAGAGAAACACCGAAAAAGCGTCTGGTGATGTTCCGAAATAGCGCCGGGTGATGTTCCGAAATAGCGCCGACCGCTGCGCTGGGGGGCCGAACGAGTGGAGATGCTCTAAGTCAATGACTAATGGGTCATGCCTGTTAGCACACGAGGGAAATTAAAATGAAAAATAGGGGTGAAACAGACTCGAGCCGACAAACTCAAGCTAAAACACGGCCTCTGCTGGCCACCAGCTAATTACCTATCTTGTCATTAGGCACTCCTCAAGATTAATATAGGTTTTCTTTAGGGGTCTCAAGACTAATATAGTGCAAATGGAAATGGTTGTGGTTCTTAAATGGGCTGCACCCAGTGCAGCCCATTTAGCACCTGTTATTTTTTCTCAAAAAATTAAAAAATTCTGTAAATTATAATTACAGTAATACAAATAAAGTTCAACTATTTTTATAAAAACTCTGCATAAAACTAAAATAACCAACCTTTTATAAATGTTCATGTACTTTTAAAAATATTCACGTATTATTTTAAAAGCATTCATATAATAACATATATGAATTGTAACCATGTTTGTATAATATAAAATAATAAACATATTTTAAAATTAATTGTAATTTTTTAATTATTCGGACATTTGAATAATTATAAGCATATTTTTATAATTCATAATTATCTCATTAAAAAAATATTTGTATAAATAAAAATATTTGTAATTTAAAATGTTTATATGAATATTCACTCGTGTATTATATTTGCATCATATAAAAATGTGAAAATAAGCCACGAGTGAATTTATACACCAATGAATATTCATAATATTTAGCAAATGTTGTTCTCCATAATTCCCCTGACAGGCGGGGCCCACTAGTCATATAGACATATAAGTATTCAAATAATTCTATTTTGTTGCTACAAGTGGACCCCATGCCATGTCAGTGCCACGTTGGCGCACTTTACATATACAGATGGGATTATCATCATATTTGCATGTTCATGGCAAGTTTTAGAACCAGTTCGGCGTATTTTTCAAGTTCATGCACTAAACTAAACATTCGTGGCAAGTTCAAGCACCGATAGTGTATTTAACTCTTTCAAAAATCCTTGATCCAACCTCCAAGGGTGCACTTTTTCCTAAAGGAACTACTCCAAATATTTTATTTCACCATCACCCCTTTTTATCACATTTTTTGATAACCTCGCAAAGGGGGTATCCATCCTATATGTTTGCTAATATCGATCGATTGTACCAGCATAGTTGATTGCACACTGAAAATATATGAAAAGGGAAATTAAGATAATCAAAAGAATGGAAAATAAAATGGCCATGTTTAGAAGGAAATCACACGTATGCATGTATTGCATGTCAATCTTTGAGCATGTTTGCAGCCACTAGTACTATTGACAAGGTATCCATCAGCAGTAAATTTATAAAAATAAGCCTTTTTCAGTCCTCTAGATCAAATACTTACACCAATATGTGGGCAGAATCACTAAACAATGTTGTTAAATTTGTAATTGAAGGTATTTAATTGCGATTATAATTAATAAAACTTTTTTTGTTGAAGATATGTCTAAACCAACCAAATATGACATACACACATACATACATACATACATAAGCAAAATTGTGCTCCCTCTTTATAAAAGATAGTCTTATTTTGATTCCTTGAGATAATTCTTTGACCTATAGTTATTGTATTAGCATGGGATTGTTGAAACTAGTACATAAAACATTAATTTTGATAGGCTAGAAAACATCTTACGGTTTTCGAACCCATCAAACAATGGTGAATCGGCGGTGGTTTCAATTTTCACCGTTATCCGATGTGCTGGTCATTTCCTTATCACAGATGGGTTTTCTGCTAGAATACTTCATTGGCAATGTTACTATTGAAAGCTTATCTCAAGGCACTCGTCATTGGTAACGCTACTAGCTAGTGATGGAGTAACTTTTTTACTTTCAAGTGATAGGCACAAACCAATCTTCACCTCGTAGGATCGAATCGGGGAGGATAACTAGTTGCGAGTAGCCGTGATAACTAATTTTAACCTGCAAGGTTGGATGTGACCCTAGGTTTTGCAAAAGGCCCCTAAAATGGGTGGGAGATGAGGTTTTATAACCAGGGACAACCCCGCATGTGTTGGTCGTTTCCTTATCACAGATGGGTTTTCTGCTAGAATACTTCATTGGCAATGTTACTATTGAAAGCTTATCTCAAGGCACTCATCATTGGTAACGCTACTAGCTAGTGATGGAGTAACATTTTTACTTTCAAAGTGATAGGCACAAACCCGTGGATTGGACCCGATCTTCACCTCGTAGGATCGAATCGGGGAGGATAACTAGTTGCGAGTAGCCGTGATAACTAATTTTTACCTGCAAGGTTGGATGTGACCCTAGGTTTTGCAAAAGGGCCCTAAAATGGGTGGGAGATGAGCTTTTATAAAAAAAAGGAGTCGAACCCCGGTCTGAAAGGATGCACCACTATGACCTTGCCACTGGGCTATTGCCCAGCACTCGAGTGATAAGAAGTCACTTGGAGAGTCACTCGAAAGCTTCTCGGAAATTCCCTTATCCTCTAACAACCCGAATACCTTCCACACAAATGGCTATAACTATTGATACATAACTACAAATGATGTATCCCTATTGCCCCGTCTCTCCTTCAAATGGGTGTGACACGACAAAAGATCAGAAGCAAAAACCGAGAGCTAGATAGAAATGCTTTCACCTATTTATATTGAATTCTTTTACTTCAATTTAAATGACCTAACCTTTAAATGTATGTTGTTTTTATCGATAAGTTGTTTGATATAATATTGAATGTTACTTTTTACATACATAATGACACTAACACTGTAAACATGATCATGTTTGTTATGGTGCAATTTGTTTCATTAATTCGTAATATTTAACGGTACAAATACTCTTGTGTTATTTTGTTTACTGTTATAAAAACAATTTTGTGACAATGGATTTACCCTATACCTAAGCAAACTAGAATCATCATACTAATCCATAAATTTATTTATGCCCCTTTAGTGTAAAATAATATGTTTGTATGTGCTTTTTACACAGTATCCTTAAATATCTATAGAATTTGGTAGATTTTTAGTGTATTGAATATCGGTAAATAACTGGGCACATATTTTTATAGTACATTTTTTGAAATCAATTTAACTAAGTAGATAGTTCTAGAATTTATGCAGTGCCAACTAGTTGCATGTCCTATAATCCCCTCTTCGGGTCTCGTTTGTTAGAGTGGAATGTTTTTTGGACGAAAATGCCACTTTCTTCTTGGAGGTAAGGAGTTAAACTTTGGCGCTTGTGGCCTATGTACTTTGATCAACACCAAATAGTTTATAATATGCATGAGTAATTAGAACAGAAAGTTTGGCAAATTGTAATGATGTTCAATTGATTATTACACTGAGTCACACTACAAAAGCTAATATAACCTATCTAAAATGTGTACCCATTTTATAGATACTAGTGATTTGACCTCTCTCCAACTCACCCGAAACCAACCCACACTATTGTTATTGTTTGTAGCAACAATAGAGCAAGCAATGGCAAAGTGCAGTAAGATTACAACAAATAGCTTTATCATTGGTTACATTAGTAACTTAAAGGTGTATTTTCTTTCTCCGTCTCAATTACAAAATAAAAGTAATGAGTATGATGTAGTAAGGGACAAATGTGTGATACTCAAACTTGGTACAAACAAAATAGTAGTGAAGCCAAGTAACTCAAAGATAGTATATCTCCAATTAGTATTTAATTCACTTTTGCCATCCCACATATTCAAGCACATCTTAATTTCATTTTCCAAGCCCAAACTAATTTGTAAACACCACAAAATTTATTCATAAATGAATAGAAATAAGAATTGAAGCTCCAAGAAATCACACATAATATGGTAGTAAACAAAACATAAGGTCAAGATGATTCGTACAATAAATATGTAAGGAAGAAGAGGGATGTTAGGGGTTGATACGTCCTACACATATCTATAATTTATGCTTGTTTCATGCTACGATTATATCATTTTGGCATAGTTTTGACACCAGTTTTTTATTAATTTTTCTAGACCAACCTATTAATTATGTGCCCAGTGTTGGTTGTTATTCTCAATTGTTTTTGGACTTTTCAAGAATTTTTTTTGGGGATCGGGAAAATTGGAAAAAAAATACCAATAGAAATTTCAAGTCAAGAAGCTTCCAGGGAGCATCAGAGCCAGATAGGCCCCACGTGCCCAGGGGTGGCCGTGTGGTGAGGGCGTGTGGGCTCCACAGGGATCGCCTCCACCGCCTCTCGGCGTCCATGCCATTATATTGCCCCCACAACCCTAACAATAATTATCAAGGAATTTTTCCGCTGTCGCACCTCTCTGTTTCGCCGCGATCAAGTTTGGAGGCCTTTTATGGTACTCTGTCGGATGGGGGATTCGTCATGGGGGAGGGGCATTGATGAGTAGATTTTTACATCAATTTTTAGACTTTATTCCACAAAATTATGTTTTTAAGAAGCGCTTCATGCGACTCCTTAACTTTTCCAGCACGGGTTGTCTTCTTTCCAAGTTCAAGCGGTGCTGCATCCCTATGTCTCCGTCATCGTCTCTTAGGCCGTTCTTAGTTTATCAACTCTTTTTTCTGAGGAAGACTGAAGGATTTTTATTGGTTCATGATATTTTGAGGTCAACAATGATGAAACGGGTTGGAAAGAGAAGAGAGGTCCAACAAAAGTGTTGTTGACTTCTAAATATTTGACTAGTCTTGCAGAAGACAATTTACTATGTGACTTATTCCTAATAACCATCCATGAGCTATCAATTAAGTTCCATTCATTAGTTCAAAATCTCTTGTTAGGCTAAGACTAAACGTTGCATTACTAACAATTTTACTAGTAATGTTGAGAAAGAAACAACACTAGTTAGAAATTCTTTCTCCTATTTATACTGAACTCTTTTACTTCAATGTAATTGAACTAGCCTTTAAATGTATGTTGTTTTTATCGATGATTTGTTTGATATCTCTACTCCTATAAAAGACTCAGTTGGTGATGATGGTGTGTCTGCCATTCGTCATTTTTGACCATTAGATTTGCATCTAATGACGGTGCTGTAAGTTGTGGTCTTTTTGCAACAATATCCCACTTCTCTGCTCCAATTTACAGAAAACCCCTTAGTATATTGAAACCAACCACATTCCTCCCTTACCTCATCAAAACAGCCCAAGGAATGTATTTTGAGTGAAACATAATCTATTTTTAGTGATATATGTATATCAAAACTAGTCTGTTTTCTTTCAAATTTGTCAATATGTATTATTCTACTTTGGATCCGTTGCAACGCACGGGCACATTGCTAGTACTATATTGAATGTTACTTTTAGACATATAACGACACTAACACTGTAAACATGATCATGTTTGTTATGGTACATTTTTTTTCGTAAATTTATAATATTTAACAGTACAAATACTCTGGCATATTTAGTTTAGTGTTATAAAAACATTTTTTTCACAATGGGTTTACCATATACCTAAACAAACTAGAGTCATCATACTAATCCATAAATTTATTTATGCCCCTTTAGCGTAAAATAATGTGTTTGTATGTGATTTTTGCATAGTATCCTTAAATATCTATAGAAATTGGTAGATTTTTAGTGTATGAATATCCGTTAATAACTGGGCACATAGTTTTCTAGTACATCTTTTCAAATCAATTTAACTAAATAGATAGCTCTAGAATTTATGCCTTGCCAACCAGTTGTCTCTCCTGTAATCCCCTCTTTGGATCTCCTTTGTTGGAGTGGCTTGTTTCTTGGATGAAATTGCCACTTTCTTCTTGGAGGTAAGGAGTTAACCATGGGCACTTGTGGTCCATGTACTTTGTGCCAACATCAAATAGTTTATAATATGCATGAGTAATTAGAATGCAAAGTTGGCAAATTGTAATGATGTCCAATTGATTATTACATTGATTCACTCTATAAAAGTTAGTATGACCTATCTAAAATGTGTACCCATTTTATAGATACTAGTGATTTGACCTCTCTCCAACTCACTCTAAACCAACCCATTCTAGTGTTATTCTTTGTAGCAAGAATAGAGCAAGCAATGACAAAGTGCACAAAGATTACAACAAATAGCTTTACCATTGCATACATTAGTTACTTAAAGGTGTATTTTACTTCTCCGTCTCAGTCACAAAATAAAAGCAATGAGTAGAATGTAGTAAGGGACAATTGTGAGATACTCAAACTTGGTGCAAACACAATAGTAGTGAAGACAAGTAACTAAACGATAATATACCTCTAAGTACTAGTTCATTTACTTTTGTCATCCCACATATTCAAGCACATATTAATTTCATTTTTTCAAGCCCAAACCAATTTTTAAACACCACAATTAATTTGAATAAATATAATAATTTGAAGCACCAAGAAATCACACATAATATGGTGGTAAACAAAAAATAGGGTCAAGATGATTCATACAAGAAATATTTTAGGAAGAAGAGGGATGTTAGGGGTTGATACGTCTTAGACGTATCTATAATTTCTACTTGTTTCATGCTACGATTATATCATTTTGGCATAATTTTGGCACCAATTATATTTTTTTTTTGGACCAACCTATTAATTATGTGTCCAGTGTTACTTGATGTTTTAAGTTGTTTTTGGACTTTTCAGGAGAATCGGTTTTTCGGGGATCAAGAAAATTGGAAAAACAAATATCAGTAGAAGTTTCAAGCCAAGAAGCTTCCACTAAGCATTCAGAGCGCTGGGGTGTCCCTATGGGCCCCACACGGCCAGGGGGTGGCCGTGCGGTGAGGGCGCACGGGCCCCACACGACCAGGGGGTGGCCGTGCGGTGTCCACGCCTTTATATTGCTCCAACAAAATTAGGTTTTTGAGAAGCGCTTCGCGCAACTGCTCAAGTTCTTCACCACGGGTCGTCTTCCCTCCAAGCAGGCGATGTCGCATCCCTCCGTCTCCGTCTGTCATCTCTTCGGCCGGTCTTAGCCCAGATTGTCGTCGACAACGTCATCTCTTGAAGCACCCATGACTACTTCATCTGCAAACTTTCAGTACGTAAGATTTTTCTACTAGTTCAGGTTTGTAAGGATCTTTATTTTTCAAACAAAAAATAATGGATTTACCATTCTTGTTGCAACGTTTCTGTTTAGCATAACAAATTTGAAAGTCGACTCTATTGTTTTCGCAAAGGAAATATCTCTGATATTATTATCTTATCTATATCTCGATCGGATGATGCGGGCCTCGTGCTTGGCTTTTCTTTTTTGTCGCCTCGATCTCACTCACCATCGCACGTGACCGACCACGTGCTCCCGATCCTTAACTCGAGATCAATGTCTGCCTCTCCCTCCACTCTTCTCAGGTCAACCACCTCACTCACTCACCATTGCACCCGTGCAGCATTAAGATTAGTTAACCATCTGCTATTGGTATAATCCTGATGCTAATAGACTCCACAAGATCTGTCTACACGCATCATATCTTTCTTCTTGGATCTTAACATTCGTTTACTACTCGATGCTTTAAAAAAAATACAATATCTGGACCACATCTTCAGCAACCATGTTTTTACGGAAATGATAAATTCCAAACGTTCAGGATTTGATGATGGCAAATCGAGCGTTTTCGACGGCAATTTCAGTAATACTAGGATGGCAAGTTTAGTTAACACGCATGGCAATTTCCTGGCAAAAAATACACCGAGCATGGATTTGCCATGCGTGTCAACTAAACTTTCCATCCACGCGTCACGGCCATCAAAAACGTTTGATTTGCAGTAGTAAAAAGACGAACATTCAAGCATTATCGGGGTCATTTTTCCAACAAACATTACATCTGAAAAACACATGGAAGGAGAACATAAGAATTCTTCTTCCTTTGAACTTCAGCAAAAGGGAAAAAAAGAACATGTGGTTGTTCAATCCGTTCTCATTGAACATGTTTGAACTTCAGCAACCACATCACTCACTCACCTGATCCCATCTTGTGCTAAAAAAAACTGATCACATCTCCATTGCCCACGTGCAGCAGCATCAAAACTAATCGGCTAACCATCTGCTAATCTTGGTATAATCCTGATGCAAATAGGCACCACAAGATCTGCCTGGATGCACCAAATCTCCCCTTTTGCATCCAAACATTTGTTTACTACTCCACCCTATGCTTACAAAAGTTGTAGAACCTCTGAAGATGCAGCCACTGCACCACATCTTCAGCAACCGTTCTTTTTACAAGATGATGCGTATCATCTAGTAGAAAATTATTTAGGAACATAAGAATGGTTCGATCCATTCTCATTGAACGTGGCTGAATACAAAATGTTCCTGTTACATTCTCATACCTACAACTAGAATCCAATGTTCAAAGGAAGCTTATGCTTCCTCCACTGGGCATGCAATTGATTAGTTCTCCTCCACTTTCTAAATACACTTCTGAACCTCTCCTCCTCTCCTGTCAGACAAAATCTTATTGCCACTGGTGATGAGATCATCACATGTATTTCTCCTGGATCTCTATGAAAAATCAACCCTCTTGTAACCTCCCATCTACTGCTAGAATATGTGGCACAGTGACATTGCCACTGATATGGAGCCTCCCCAGCAACACTGCAGAAACAGAGCAGCACACAGGGAAACCATCGGTGGCTGGCCAATGTGAGTTTCTTCGCCGTCGCCGCGGCCCTTCTGATCAAAGATTTCACAAGGAGATCGCCCCTTCGGTGGCGCCTACCGGTGATCGATGGCAGTTCCTCGCCATTTCAAGAGTTCTCGGCAGGAAGGCGAAATGACCGGCGAACCACAGCGACATCATGCGCTCTGAAGAATCCGGGTGAGCTCCTCCTTGGCCTCCAGCATGACCACCGGCTTCCTGAGGATGCCGTTGATCCCGGACTGTGCGCACTTCTCCCACGCGTTCTGCTCCGACGTCATGGCCATCACGAACGGCCAGCGGCCGCTCCTGTACTGCTGGACCCTCGCCGCGACGTCCAGGGCGCTCACCCGCGTCATCTCGAGGTTCACCAGGACCACCTGGTACGCGCCCGACGAGGGGCCGATGGAGTTCAGGAACCCCGACCCCGAGGGCAGCGAGGAAACCACGCAGCCGAGCTTCTCCAGGAGCTTCCGCGCGACGACCATGTTGATGTCATCGTCATCGATGAGCAGGATCTTCAGTCCGGTCAGCTGGCACGACGGCGACGCGTATTGCCGCTCGAATGATCCTCCGCTGGTGCTGGACGACATGAGCGGCGCCGGTGGCTGCAGCTGGAACCTCAGCACCAGGGTCATGCTCTCCGGGAGCCCTTGCCCGTCGAGCACCGCCCATATGTTGCCTCTCATCATCTGATGGCATTACAAAATCAAGAACAAGTGAACAAAAAAAATACAGTTACTTGTATGCTCTCACTTTGAACTGAATTTGAAATTATCTTATCAGAAATGGACAGTTTGACAGTATCAGAAATGGACAGTTTGACAGTACCTGCACAAGCTTTCTGCACATGCTGAAGCTGAGCCGGAGATCGAAGCCCTCGCCGCTCGGCTTCCGTTTGAACTGCCCCGCGGGCGGGATCGTCCGGCCGGAGCTCTGCTGGCTCTTCACCCCGATGACAAACTTCACCGACGAGTACCCACTCGAGTAGCTTGGCCTCCATGGATCCCACCTCTGTCCAAGGGTGTCATCCGCTACCTCGTCGTCGGCGCGCACCCGGAACGTGACGTGCCCAGAGTCGAGCCGGCTAATGAGGTTGCCAACCATGTGCAGGATGACATGGAAGATCCTCCTCTCATCACCGATGACAAGGTTCGGCAGCGTGTTCTCGACGTGCACGGCGAAGCCGAACCCTCTAAAGTCGCAGAGGCACCGCGAGACGCAGGCGGCGTCCCTGATCATGGAGTGCAGCTGGAACGGCCGTGTTTCCAGCGGGAAGCGCTCCCGGTTAGTGGCCGACATCTCCATGACGTCATTGATAAGCGTGGAGACGACGGTGGCCGTCCGGCCCATGGTGTCGACGACGAGCTTCTGCTCGGGCGTCAGGTCGTCCTCCTGCACCACGGACACGAGGCCGAGGATGGAGTGGATCGGCCGGCGCATCCCCTGGCTCATGACGCGCTGGAACGCGTCCCGGGCCTCGTTCGCCATGACCGTATCCCGTCGAGCCTGCAGCAGCTCGCGGTTCTGCTCGGCCAGCCGGTCGCGCATGGCCAGCGACTCCTCGAGCAGCGACGCGTGTGAGAGCGCCACGGCCACCTGGTCGGCGACCACCTCGACGATCTCCGTCTCGTGGGCGCCCCAGGTCTTGCCCGCAGGCGGTACCAGCACCAGCACGGCGTAGCTCGTCTGGATCACCTCCGGCGTGCCGCCCTTGAAGTCTGACACCTTGAGCATCGGCATCCGTATCGCTGCCACGGTTCCCGTGTCCTCCTTGCCCCCGCCGCTGGCAGCTGCGAGCGCCGAGCCCGGGCCGAGCAGCTTGACGCCGTCGCTCCGCCTGACCTCCACAACATCCGCATCGTCCACCCCAACAACAGCAAGCCCCTCATCGCCGCCCCTGCGCCGGAGCTCGTGGGTGAGGTGCATCGTAACCTTGCCGTCGCCGGCAGCCGCGGAGGGCATCCAGACGGCGCAGTTGGTGAGGCCGAGCACCCGGGAGAGCTCGATGAGCGTGGTGTAGAGCACGGTGTGGCGGTCGAGCGACTTGCGGATCTCCTGCGTGAGCATCCGGACATGCCAGCTCGCCTCCTCCTGCTGCTTCATGAGGTCGACCTCACGGTCGAGCTCGCGGGCCTTCATCCAGAGCAGGCTCTCGCGGACCTTGACGCGGAGCAGCTGCGGGATGAGCGTGAGCAGCGTGATGGCAGTGAGGAACGAGACGAGCGCGGTGAGGAACTTGGCGACGGTGAGCAGCAGCACGAGCACGAAGGGGTGGGGCTCGTAGGTGAAGGCGGCGAGCAGGTGGGTGAGGCCGCAGAGCACGATGAAGGCGCCGAACTGGACCAGCACCCACCGGAACGGGAGCAGGTGGCGGAGCCCCGCCACGAAGTAGAGGATCTCGAGCGGGATGGAGAAGTATGCCGCCGCGATCAGCAGGTCGCTCACCTTCTGCCACCGGAAGATGTTGTCCATGCTCCAGAACCCGCCGCCGCCCCCGCCGTCGCAGCTGCAATGCGGGTACTCCACGTCGCCACCCCCCGCGGCGACGGCGGCGAAGGGCGCGAGGGCGAGGAGGAGCAGCAGCGGGGCCAGCCGCCGGTGCGAGCCGGCTCTGCATCTGAATCTCGGAGGCGCCATCCAGTCCAGCTGCGCCAAATGCAATCTTGTCAGAGACAAGCAGATTGGGCCAAGTTGTTGCCGAGGAAGAAGGCCAAATCGGGGACACACCATGTGATGGTTAGCGGGGAAGCTACAATCTTGGCGGCATTGGAGCTGCAGTTAGCGCGCAGGTGGGGAAGCGGGGGAGATTAGTTGGCGCCGCTTAATCCGGGCAGTCTGAAACGGCTGCGGCGGCGGCGGCGGCGTGTCTGACCAACGGAGAAAAGATCCAATCAAGCTTGGCGGCATCCAGAGCGCATCACCTGTATGAACAATCACACGATTTCAGTTTCTTGGTGCTGGAAATCAGAACAGGCGCGAGGGGAGAGGGATGGGGGATGGATGTATCGGTCAGGAGACGGACACTGAAATCCAAGCACGAGCAAAGCAGAGCAGAGACAGACAGACAGAGTAGGCCATCTCGGGGGCATTCAATCCAAGCCAGTCCGTGAGCAAAGCAGAGCAGAGACAGACAGACAGAGTAGGCCATCTCGGGGGCATTCAATCCAAGCCAGTCCGTGAACGAGAGAGGAACAGAGGGAATCCAGCGAATTCGGGACGCGGATGGGAACACGAGACACTACCTCGGGTTCAGCCGCAGTTCTTCAGCTGGAGCTGCTGCCGCGATCGAATCCCGTCCGACGGGAGAAGAGAGAGCCAGCCCTGCACCGGCAAGAACTTCGATTAGTCATTCCGGGAGACAGAGACCGCATGGATCGATCGATCCAGGAACCAGCCGCCGGACGGACGCAAGAATCAATCGATCGGTCAGCCGGAGAAGAAGAAGAGTAGGCGCGTACCGTTGAGAAGGAGTTGAAGAAGCGGGCGGCGGGGAGAGGGGGCCGGTCAGTTGAGGGCATCCGCCATGGGGGGGAGTGAGCCGGAGGTTTGGTGGGGGGAAGACGAAGACATTGGACCTGGACTTGGCTTGGCTAGTCGCGGAAGAAACCGGAGGAGCATCGGCAAGTGGGGGCGGAAAGGGGAGGAAGCATCATCCGCCGGTGGGATTAGATTTCCCACTGATTTCCAACTAATCAGATCAAATCAACGAGCTGCTCCTGCTGCTGCTGCTGCACACGAAGCTGGGCGAAGACTGCTGTAGCCGCAAGAAAGAAAGCTCATTTTTATTTGCTTTTCGGCTGACACGGGAACCGGAGTGAGTACTGGCGGTGGAGTGCTAGCTGTGAGGTTGTCTCACTGGCAGATGGTCCAGGTTTTGGGATGGCCCCAGTCGGCGGCGGGGTGGGTGGGGCCGGGGCAGGCAGTGGGCACGGGTGGGGCCGGGGCAGGCAGTGGGCGGCGGGGTGGGTGGGGCCGGGACTGGCGCCTTTTGTGTGCCACCACTTTCCAGAAATACTCCCAGCCAGATGAGAGTTGATTTTTGGAGCACGGCCGCACGGGTGCATTGAAATAACACTTAAAGTTTCAGAAACAACTCTGCATCACCATATGGATGTATATTACGGATGTGTTAATCCTGGCGATGATATAAAGTAAACAGGTAAGCTATAAAATAATAACAAAATGACAGTTTCTAAATGGTGAATAATACTACATGCATGGTCATCTTTCCAAAATCACGATTGATGAAATAAGTAAAGGCATCCCTGAAGCGGACCCTCGAATCACCTGCATATGTCCAGACCGTGCCGTTTGGACCCATTTTGCGAATTGCAAATACTTATTCGAGCACTACGTTGAGTCGTCTGACTAGGATGATTATACGGATGAAACGGCGATGATGCATGCGGTCCTTACACACATGAAGGGCGTGGAAGAGTATGTTCACAATTTCAAGGGTTCGATCAAGGGTCAACGAGTGCTGAATCGGAACAGGGGATGGGGGCATTTGACGCTCATGGACGACTACTTTGCTCCTGATGCCCTATTCGCGGACAATTTTCTCCGACGCTTTCGGATGCTTTATAATGGTGTTCGGTCCAACGATGACTACTTCATCTTGAAGAAGGATGTTATAGGAAGGACTGGATTCTCTGGTTACCACAAGTGCACAGCTGCATTGCGGATGCTTGCATATGGCACGGCCGCGGGTTTGTGGGACGAGTACCTCCGGATGTCTGAGAGTACATCTGGAGACGCCATGCTCAGATTTGCTATTGCGGCGGTCGAGGTGTTTGGACCTCAGTGCTTGAGAGAACCAACTGTCAATAATAGCGAGAGGCTTTTGGCAATGTCCGAACTAAGAGGGTGGTCAGGTTTGCTCAGATCTCTTGATTGCATGCACTAAAGATGAAAGAACTATCCAAAAACTCTAGGAGGGCAATATTAGGGACATGTTAAAAACCCACCTTCATTCTTGAGGCAGTTGCATCACAGGCCCTCTGGATTTGACACGCTTTCTTTGGTATGCCCAGGTCTCACAATGACATCAATGTGCTGCAGCGGTCTCCATTGTTTCTAGGTTGACTGAAGGGCAAGCTCCTCATTGCAACTATATTGTCAATGGACATCACTACAACATGGGCTTCTATCTGGTTGACGGTATCTACCCTCCATGGGCTACCTTCGACAAGACCATCTCTAACCCAATTGGTCATACTAGATCTCACTTTGCCTAAAGACAAGAAAGAGTTAGAAAGGATGTGGAGAGGGCATTTGGAGTGCTCCAATCCCGTTTTGTAGTTGTTCGTGGACCTGCTAAACTATGGGATCCATAGACCTTGTGGGAGGTGATGACATTTTGTATGATTATGATCATGTACAGCATGATCATGGAAGATGAGGGTGAAGATACTGTCGGAGGTATGTAATTTGAGAGCAGGGTGATCCTATCCAACTTCCAAATCGAAATTCGGCCATGTTTGATGAGTTTGTTCAAATACATTAACAAATTCGGCATCGAGCAACTCATGAGCAGCTCAAGGAGATTTTTTTTAAGCATGTATGGCCGGTTAAAGGGGACAAGTAGAACATATGTTCTAGTTAAATTCAAGTTTGAATTATTTTATTTGAAAACTTAGTTGTATTGTAATATAAATTAAAACTATTGTCTTTTGAATACTTTTAATCATCTACAATTTGATATGTTGTTACTTTGAGGCCGCGGACTTAAAAAACAAAGAGGCCAAAGTTTTAGGGGACGGGGTTGGACGGCCGGCTCCCGCATCATTGTCCGCATACTGGTCCGGACCAGTCCACGAATGGATACCGTGTCCGTTTTGGGGATTCAGCGTTGGACATGACTTAAACATGTAAGTTATACAAGAATAACAAAATGGTGATTTCTAAATAGTGAATAATACATGCATTGTCATCATTCCATAATTAGGATTTTTTTTATTTTGTGTAACTCGCATGGTTACTTATTTCATCATCAGAATTTGCACATCTGTAATATATATCCATATGAACATGTTTAATTTCTTTTGGAATTTTCTAAAACTACAAAATACCTTTTTTTCTCATGTAGATTATGATTTTAAATTGAAAAAAATACGTGTCTTTTTATGTGCTTGATTTTTTTTCAGGTTTTTCTTCACAACTTTTGTTGCATGTCTCTCGAAAACAATTTCGTTTGTTTTAGAAGCACGACTCTGTTGGCACAACCAAATAACTCTTTAAATAAAAAAAAGAAAAGCTCTTGGTAGGCTTTAAAATAGAGAAAAGGTTGTTGATAGTTTTTTTAAAAAGATCTAAGACAACATAATAAGTAGCATAGACCTGTACAAACACACCCTAATATTAAAATTCTTGAGGGGTGTCGAAGTCTTCATCCTCATATGTGTCCACCGCGGCGCACAGTGAGTGTAGCTCGACGTCGCCTTTGGGCCTCCGCCTCGGCGAAGGAAACTCGCCTTCAGTCGCCCGCCTCGACCCTCTCTCACAGAGTGTTTCTTTTTTTTGGCTCTTGATAGTTGATGCTACAAAAATCCATTCGAATTTGAGATATCGGTATTCCATGTCATCTAGCTCGTTTGAATCATGCATGCCATGCCATGGCGTGTCGAATACGCTCAACGCCCTCTTTGGAATATCAGACGGGGTCATGGGCTCATGGCGTGTTGAAACCCCACAGCTAACAAAGAAAAATGCACAAGTGGTGCTCAAAATTAAAGAATCATTCAGATGTTGCGTACAAAAGACATACCCGGCCGATGCACAAGTGGAGTATAAATCTTGAGATTTGGCTTTACCAATGAGATTATAGGGAGAAAAAAGGAAGCCGGTCAACCGGCACCAGTAGCAGCGGTGGTGTTGTCGCACCATGGTTTGCACAGTTGCACTCTCCTGCTACTAGACCAAAAACTAGTCAGTGATTATAACACTCGTACGTAGTACTACGAGGGGACTAAAGAATAGGTATAGTGGCACGGCCGCTTTGATGCGCGCATAGATCGGGTGAGGAGAACCTGGCCGACATCCAACCCCCTGTCCTCCACCGGATCCTCTGTGACGGCAACCTACTAACCACCTGTGTGACCTCTCTCTCTCCTTCTCCTTGCTCGTAGAAGTAGCACCGGTTTTTTCAAAAACGATTGTACACTCCTGTCTGAAATGTCTGGCTGGCTGCAGGAAAACATGATTGAAATGAATTAATCGGCAACAAAATGGTGTGAGTACAGTTGTTGTACTAGTACTCGTCGACCGTCGTGGTAGACATGGCACCGCTAGGCAGGCTCGGCTAGCTCGGACCAAGAGGTAGCAGGGTGGTCCCTCCACTCACTGATCAGCTCGGGTCGGGTCAGGTTCAGTTCATCTCCCCTGGGTGCCTCGAGTACGATGACTATTAAAGGTACAGTAATTTTTTCTCTCCACGAGCTATTTTTAGGTACTAAAATTTTAGGCCAGCTGATGGAGATGCGTGTCCAAAAGAGTGTAAACGGAACGGAACTGCTAGCTAGCTGATGGAGCAGCTGCTACAAGCCGGAAAGGCTATCTATCTCTACTCCTAACGTCTCACATGGTAGGACATCATGTATTTTTTCGTCTGATTTTTTTGTCTGGTTTTTTTGTCTCCTCTCCCATCATCCCACCGATTTATTTTCGCGTCACTCTCTCACACAACGAAAAAAATCTGAACGGATCAGAACTTTCCATGCTGGCGTAAGTTATTTAATAATATCTTTATGTGAAAGAATCAATCACGATCAATCTCTAAATATCAAATCTAAATTAATTAACCTTATCTTAAATCGCTCAATCACATTAATTAGAAAACAAATTACCAACTTTAAGAAAATTAATGTGTAAATCATAACAAAAAAATCTCATTATTAAAGCATTTATGTGCCTACTTCATTTGTAATGGAATATTATCTCTAATCCTACTCCTAAAGAAGCAATCCATACGTCGTTCGTTCGTTCCCATAGCCTCAATCGATCAAAGACTTTCCCTCACTTCGATCCCCACGCAGCGGTAAAAAAATTCCTCCCCTTCTCTCTTCTCCCGTATGCACTCATAAGGAAAATAATCGAGAGATAGAAACCCATGCATAGATATCAATCCCCCTCCCCTCTCCCGTTCTCTTTCCATAGCTGCCGATCTTCTCCCTTGCTCCCGTTCTCCTTTGTGACTTTGAGAGGGAAAGGAAAGGACAATGAGAGGCCTCGGATCAGAGATCCTCCTGAACTGACAGTCCTTCACCAATTACATCGCCGCACAATCCAACGCCTTCCTCCCGCCTCCCGTCTGCCCTCCTTGTTCCTATCCGGGTCACCTATGTGCACCCAGATTTCCTCTTTCTCTCTTGAGGCGCGGGGTCAGTGTCAAGTCTGATGCACGCACTACTAGGGATAACCCTAGCAGTAGCGCTGGAAATATAGCTAGCAGTAGCGCGGGTACCAGCGCTACCACTAGGGCGCTACAGCTAACTTGTAGCAGTAGCGTTGGTTTTCCAGCGCTACTGCTATACCTACTTATTAGTAGCGCTTCCTATAAACAGCGCTACTGATAACCGTAAATAGCAGTAGCGTTTCTTATGAACATCGCTACTGCTAAACTTTCCTGTTTTTTTCCAGCTTATTGGCGCTGTATTTGTATAGGTTTTATACAGTAGTTTCATCATATGATTTTATGACCATGATGAGTTATTATATATATCAGTGGGTGAAATGAACGTGGATTAGATTGAAGTGGAGGCAACATGGTGCACATCGAAAGTACTACTAATCCAAACTAGTGATCAAGTTTGGATTAGTAGTACTTTCGATCTGCACATGTTGCCTCCACTTGAATCTAATCCATATTCATTTCACTCACTGATATATATAATAAGTCATCATGCTCATATAACAACTTAGCATCATGCATCATCATAATAATAACTCATCATCGTTGTCATAATAACAAGTCCTACTCATCATCATCATAGTCATCTAACAACTTCTACTCGTTAATAATAAAAAGTCTTACTCATCATCATACAACTTCTACTCGTTATCATAATAACAAGTCATACTCATCATCATCATAGTCATCTAACCAACCCTACTTAATTGTTCTTTGCATATGATCATGAGTATTAGTTAGGACCTACTATACCCTCTCTAAGGTAAAATAGCATAAAACAAGATAGCCCCTGACATTCCATTATGGAGAATGGAGATTATCCTGTCTCCAATTCTTGCGCTTCGCACAATGTTGCTTCCATAGCTCCCTATGATTGTTCATACATTTTTTCCATTCTTTGATTGTCATGTCTTCATCGGTTTTAGAAATCCGGTATGAACAACGGTGAAGCCTAGGCGGACTTGGCCGTAAGGTAATAACATCAAGGCGACCTTTCGGAAACATCAGATCAGGCACACAATCCTTCGGGATTTTCTGTTGAAAAACATAATAACAATGTCATAGTTAGCAATGTAGTTTAGCTTTAGAAGAATGTATGCAAAAGATGCACGGATGTCGTAATAGTAAAAAATCTTACCATGTCATCTCCATGGATGTTACCGTAGTTTAACACATGCACTAGTGGCACGTACTGACCATAATGTGCAGGAGTTTCATAATTGATATTGTAATTCTCAACATCAATAATAAATGAGATAAGATGATCTTTCTCCTCATAAGTTAATTCAGCGTCATCAGTGTAGTAGGTTCTGTCTACCATCTTCCGTACATTTTTTGAAGAATGAAAATAAGCTGTCAATGGAAATAAGTTGTCAACTATTTTGAAATAAACAATATAAATTACTTCATAAATATGTTTGACAAACTCACATAGAGGTAGAAGTGGAAGCGTATCAACAAGGACCCAAATGTCGATATTCTCTTCGTCGATGTCATCTTCAGGATCACCAAGATCGAAGGTGACATGCATACCCTCCTGAAAACCATTAGCCTTGCACAGTGCTTCCCAATTCGAGCAACCAAAATGGGATACGCTCTCCACATTGTATAGCTTTACGGGAAAAGCATAACCATGATGGGTCCTGAGGTGAATTATCTTTGTCTCCATATTCTCATGATCTTCGAAATTCAGCTTCTCCAAGACATAGCGTCTTGCATGGCATGGGATAAGCTAGTCGAGTTGTAAAAGACGGAAATTACAAGTTGAAGAAGCAGAAGTCATGCTTAATTACGAAAAAAGACTTGTCGTCGTTGCGTACCGTTTCAACACCGAAGGTCTCGTCGAGCTTAATACTGAAGCGCCGACCGTCTATCAGGTGAGGCCTATCGCATAAACACCGGTCGTCGCTTACACGCTTTTCAGAGAGTGCGTGGCCCAATGCCACCGTCCCACGCACCCGTCCTTTCAGCTTCACGATAAGACGCCTATTTATAGATCCAAAGGTGTTGAGAACAGTTATTCTCCCCCTTTCTCCAAGAACATCATCGAAGCAATCTTCCAACGCCATGGCCGACATCCCAGGTTCATCCTCGCGCCCTCACGGCCCGTTCCCAGGCGATTGGTCAAGTTGTTCAGTCTCGCGCATCCAGCTAAGTCGCTTGCAGACACATCGCTTCCTCTCTTTGGTCGATCTGGTCCCAGTCCGCGCCGGTCTCATCTCCATCGAAGGTCGCGCCCTTGCCAAGAACTCCCCCGCCCCAAGCAAGGAGGAGAGAGTATGTCTCGTACCCTTCCTTCTGAGAGGTTTGGGTTTCCCTATCCATCCCTTTCTACGGGGTCTACTAGAGTTCTATGGGATCCAGCTCCACAACACTCACCCTAGGGTCCATATTGCACATTTCTGGCTTCGTGGCCTTGTGCGAGATATTTCTATGTTGCGAGCCCCACTTTGACTTGTGGAGGAAGCACTTTTGTCTTGTCCCTCGCCTCCGGGAGGGATCTATATTTGAGGTAGGAGGTGCTGAGGTATGGTGAATAGCTGGGACGCGGTACCCAATCGGGACCCCACAGAAAGATCCCGAAGGATGGACTTCAGAGTGGTTTTACATCGAAGACGTTCCCCTTACCGATCCAATTCGGCAAGGGCTACCAGAATATTCGAATGACCCGCCTATAAAGCGGTACAACTGGCGGCCCAAGGGTCCTTCCCAAAAGGACAGCAAAGAAGTGCGGGCCCTGTCAGCCAAGATTAGGCTCCTGACCAGCAGCAAGTTGACCATGGTCGAAGTTATGGCCATCGCCATACCCGATGCGTGCAACCCCTCCAACAGCGGGGTCACCCCTTATGGTGCTATAACGGGACCAACGATGTGACACGTCCCCAGCGGCAAGGGCCAGACAACAAGGCGGCCCTGGTTAAAATACTGGCAACCTCTTCAAGGGGGACGAAGCAGAGTTCGCTCACATGAGTATTCGGGAAGGCTACTCCGGATACAATCCGGCGGACTGGGTAAGCCACAATCCATTATTTTGAGCCCACATATCATCGAATTCTCACTGATCGCCACTTGACACTACAGGAATCAGCTACTTTGCCATCTGCCACGGCAGACGGCAAAGGCAGGAACGGCGGACGGCAAAGGTCTTTGTCGTCTGCCGCGGACGGCAAAAGGCTCCGGCAAAGTAAGGATCGGCAAAGAGCTACTTTGCCGTCTGCTTTCGGCGGCTGACGGCAAAGGGACCTTTGCCATCAGCAGCAGACGGCAAAGAAAGCAGACGGCAATAATTACGATGTTAGTCCATTAGGTGGCTAATGGCAGCCTTTGCCGTCCGCCGCTGACGGCAAAATTTATCCGGCCTTTGCTGTCCGCCGAATGATGTCAGCTGGACGTCACTACACGGCAGGCCTTTGCCGTCCGCGGCTATAGGCAAAGTTGTTTACTCTTTGCCGTCAGCCACTGTAGGCAAAGCCTTTGCCGTCCACCGCTGTAGGCAAACTGGCCAAATGGGTCAGTTCTCAGGAGGCACAGGTGGCAGCCACGTGGCTGCTTTGCCGTCCGTGGCTGTTGGCAAAGTTGCCTTTGCCGTCCGCGGCTGTCGGCAAAGGTGGCTTTGCCATCAGTGGCTGACGGCAAAGATCCTGCTTTGCCTCATTTTTTTCTGTTTTTTTAAATGCAACAATTTTGACAGCAAATATATATGACATATATATATATATATATATATATATATATGTATATATATATATATATATATATATATTTCACAGGGCTATTTAACAGCAAACATATGACATATCCAGCACATAAGTTTCATCGTACGTACATATATAGTTCCATCCATTCATACATAGCAAGTTCCATCAAGTTGCACATACACATTGTTCCATCCATACATATTACAATGCAAAGTTTCATCTAGATAGCAAGTTCCATCATAGCAAGCTAGAAGAATACTTGAAGAGAATGAAAGAAAAAACAAGCACTCCATCATAGCAAGCTAGCTTCCGTGAAGTGAATGAAATCTGCAAAATGGCAAATAAAAAAGTTAGAAAAAGGTACTAAGAAGAGAGACTGAAGAAAAAGACTAAACAAGAAGAAGACTAGAACAGAAGACTTAGGTGAAATGGATCATATATGAGCTAACTTAGGTGAAATGGATCGTTTATGAGCTAACTAAGGTGAAATGGATCCTTTATAGAGCTAACTTAGTGTAAATGGATCGTTTATGAGCTAACTTAGTTGAAATGGATCATTTATTGAGCTAACTTAGTTGAAATGGAACGTTTATGAGCTAACTAAGGTGAAATGGATCGTTTATGAGCTAACTAAGGTGAAATGGATCATTTATGAGCTAACTAAGGTGAAATGGATTGTTTTTGAGCTAACTTAGGTGAAATTGATCATTTATGAGCTAACTTAGTTGAAATGGATCGTTTATGAGCTAACTTAGGTGAAATGGATCATTTAAGAGCTAATTTAGGTGAAATGGATCGTTTTTGAGCTAACTTAGGTATAATGGATCGTTTATGAGCTAACTTAGTTGAAATGGATCGTTTATGAGCTAACTTAGTAAAAAGCATCATTTTAGAGCTAACCTAGGTGTGATGGGTCATTTTGGAGCTAACCTAGGTAAGATGGGTCATTTTGGACCTAACCTAGGTGAAATGGGTCATTTTAAAGCTAACGTAGGTAAAATGGATAATTTAGGAGCTAATCTAGGTAAAATGGGTCATTTTAGAGCTAACTTGGATAAAATGGATCATTTATAAGCTAACTAAGGTAAAATGGGTCATTTTAGAGCTAACTTAGGTAAAATGGATCGTTTATGAGCTAACTAAGCTAATTATGCAATTTTTGACATAAGTAAGCTAAGTACAGATCGTTTTAGAGCTAACTTAGGTAAAATGGATGGTTTTGGAGGTCAGTAAGCTTATTAAGTCATTTTGGAGGAAAAGAAGCTAACTCTAGGTCATTATGGTAAGCATATTGGAGGAAATAAAGCTAAGTCTAGGTCTTTATGCATTTGTTAAGCAAAACACTAGAGAAACTTACCGTGATCATGGAGGTGTAGGAGCGGGCTGGCTCGTGCCGGTAGCTGGAGAAGGATCGTGCGATGCTTGTCTGGAGTTACGCTGCACCAAAGATCATTTCCAATGTCTCGTTAGCATGATGACACCCAAATGTTAAGACTAGCAAGTAATGTCCATTCAAATTAAACTCACCGTGCTCCCAGGAGCAATCACTGGCATCGGCGGAGCGGTCTGACCGGACTTCTCGCACACAGACTGCACATTTGGTTTTGACAACTCAGTCATACTAGTTAGTAATGAGACAAACACTACATGAATGTTTTGGCTAATCTGCAGAAGAAACTTACCACAAGGAGCTCGTACATGGCCCTTGCCTGCATGTCATTCCGTGCCCTCTCCTCCTCCAACATCTTTGTCGTCCTCTCCTCCAACTCCCGCTGCCTCTCCGCCGCCTCCGCCAGAAGTTTCGCCGTTCTATCTCTCTCACTCTGTATAGAAGCCTGCAACACCACTCACATGACCATTTGTAATCATTGATGGAAGCGCACGCAATGTAATGGAGAAAGATAGCTGAGTACGTATAACTAACCTTGAAGGCGAGTTGGACTGGCCGTTCACGAGGCCTTATCTCAGGAGCGGAGCTCGACTGGCGCGCCTTGATCTCCGGGAGAGTGCTAGGACAACGGATAAGTCCATCTCCCATGGCTATGGAGCCATGGGACCTCCCGCCACCAGATATCATCAGCAGCTCTGTATCAATGGGACCCTGGCTCGGGTTAAAGTCCTCCCCTTTCCTCGCCTTCCCCTGATCTCTATATTTCACGAGCTTGTCGTGGGAGGAGATGTTGGTGAAGTTCTTTGGATCATCGAGGTCAGACGCAGAGAATGCCTTGACTTTCTTGTAAGGGCCAGTGTGGGCCATGGCATACAGGTCGTACACCTTTGGCACCTTATCCGCCATATTGTAGCGTGCCTGAAAGAGAGAAACAAAGTAAATTAGTAATTAAAGGGCTAAAGCTAGCATGATAAATGAATTGCATGAATCATGAAGCAAACCACATACCCAGTTCCGCCCGAACTGATATAAGTTGGAGCTGCCTTGATGGTGTGGCACACCTTCCATTTGGGCACGTTTGTCCTTGGCCTCTTTGTGGAGGGCTAGCCATTCTTTTGAGCACCACTCATTGACCAAGACCTCCCAACAATCCATCCGATCCGCACACCATCTCGGAGGGGCCTAAGTTAGCAAATAGAAACTTGAGCGCTACGGCTATGAATTACTAAATGAAGGAAGTAAGTACAAGGCCTTAAGAATTACCTTCATGTACTCCTCCTTACTCAAGAACCTCTCGCGGCACGACGGCTTGGTCTTCTTGATACCACGCGAGGCGTAGTAGTCTCGAACAGCCTGCACCCGAGCCTCGTGCCGTAAGTTCTGTAGTAGACGCTTGCAGACGTTATCGATAACATTTGCCGCTTCCTCCTCGTATCCCTCCTCACACCTGTAGAATGTCTGCAATCAAATGAGACAATATTGATTAGTATAATTAATAACTAGCTAGTTGAAGATTTTTAATTGTGTAAAGGAGAAATTACCCAGAACTTTCTGATCACCACGTCTGCCCTCGTCTTGCACAAGACACCGTCGATAATCTCACCCGGCGGGGCCGAGGCAGCCAAGTAGTGCTCCCAACTCAATCCAAGCTCTGGAAGCCGACCCTCACCAGGCAACGTGACAAACCCCGGGAAGTTTTGCCGACAAAGAACTCCAAGGACGGAGTTGGGCCGGCGGACACTATGATGGTGGTCCCAACCCCTGCAGCATGACAAGGCCAATGCATTAGTTATTTGAAGAAACGTGAATGCAGAAGGTACAAAAAGATTAAATGCACTTACCTCTCCCCATTAGGGAAAATCAACCACCTCTGCTCGCGGGTCGCCGGCACGGACGGGAGCCGTGTACAACCACGCTGGTAGACGGTGCCCCCCTCCTCCTCAATATCAGTCGGCTCCCCGCCATCATCAGCATGGCCACTCGGCTCCTCAGGCTGATCTGGCCAGGTACCCCATCCAGACGTGTGCTCCTCCGGGGTCTCGTGGGCCGATGTCCCGTCGACCCGAGGCTCGTGGGCCGAAGACCCGTGGACCGGAGGCTCGTGGACCGGAGTCCGTGTAGCCTCCTCCTCGGATGAGTCCACCCTAGCAGTCACGTGCTCGGGTGAAACAGCTGGGGGTGGCGGCGAGGAAGGCGCCGTAGCAGGCACCCTACCTCCTCTCCCGCGACCACGTGCTCCAGCTCCTCTCTTCTTCTTACCTCGTCCCCTGCTGGGCACCGCGGTCGACGAAGAAGGGCCCGGTGGTGTCGCCATACTGTCCAGCAATGCTCGGCGGAGAGGTGCGTGTGGAATGGAAGACCTCACACCACGCGCCGACGAAGAAGGGGCCTCGGCGCGCTCCCGACCAGCGCCCACCATCTTTCAACACCTGCCATGACAAAGAGTAAACGAAATTAGTACAACATAAAAAAAATACCGACATGAATAATAATATGTATATCACTTAAGTGTATCATCATCAAGTACAACATAAAAAAATTGAATACCTGACACTACTAATAATCTCGATCAGTATCATCAATAAATGCATAATCATCATCATCACTATAATCAATGATGGGCTCATAGGGTTCAGTGGCATCAACATGTGGAAGGCCACCTTGACGTAATCGGTCAAGCATTGACAGGTCATCCACAACAGTAACCTCTTCTTGTTCCGGCTCTTCTTGTTCCTCCTCTGGGGTGATGTCGGATTCACTGTCGCTGTCTACTTCAATGTTTTGGGGTGAAGTATAGCGGTTCTTGAAACGCTTTTTGGAAAGACGTGTCTCTTGGAAGAATTCTCCTTCATATGTGTCTGGGTTAATGTGAGGTTCATAATCCTCTTCCTTTGGGGGAGATAGTCTAGCACGTGGCGGCACTTCATAAACGACATCCCAACCTTTTAGATTTGGATTAGTTTGGCAGGCCCACGGTAGATAGAATACTTGGGTCGCCTGTTGAGCCGTAATATAGACATCAGGAACATCTAAATGGGTGCTTTGGTCGATTTCAACTAGCCCTATATGTTCATGAGTCCTTCTAGTCTCCTTCGGCTGAAACCAATAACATTTGAAGACTACGACATTCGGTGGGTTTTCACCATAGAATAGAAGTTCATAAATTGCTTCAACTCTCCCATAATACTCGGTACCTCCTTCGCCGATAGCAGATACACAACAATTTGTAGACTTTCGGTCGGCCATAGATAGCTCTTTGCCATAGGTACGAAAGCGATACCCGTTGATGTCGTATTTGTCAAATGAACGGACCTTATAGTCAAAACCATTAGCGACTTGTCTCAATTCGGCGTCCATAGACTCTGAATCGGCCTACAAGTTTAATATGAAAGGATTGTTGCATTACGCACAAATTAGCGAATGAAATGAAATTGTCTAATAGAAATTACCGTTTGTTTGAACCAAGAGATGAAACCGGGATAGCCGCCTCCTTGCTTTGCGAGAAGCTCATACTCTTCGACGGAATCCTTTTGGATCACCGCTCCATACGAGAATATGGCGACGTATCGACTGTATGAAATATCCAGGAATAAGAGCAGTTCAAAGGAAATAGAAGTTGCGAAACAATGTACCGAGAACTTACTCGATGTACGGCCGCACTTCTATCAGGTTGTTGAAGATATACAACGAAATGGTCCGCCATTCTTCGTTATCCAAAGATACTAGATTTGAAACACTGGCTGGTGCGAGATTCCCTTTGAATAGGCTGAGGTTGGATCCACCCTTTTTAGGGTCGTCAGCATTGTACCGAGGCTTCGGATTATGCAAATGACGATTTTTGGCTTCGTAGTGTGCTATCACGAAGTTTGCCACCTCCTCAGTGATGAATGCCTCAGCCATCGATGCTTCAATTCTACGTTTATTTTTACATTTTTCTCGAAGCGTCTTCTGCATCCTCTCAGTTGGGTAGCACCAACGATTTTGCACGGGCCCCCCAAATCTTGCCTCGGTCGGGAGATGCAAAATCAAATGTTGCATTGGATTAAAGAAGCCCGGTGGAAAGATCTTCTCTAACTTGCAGATCAACTCCGGCGCCAACTCTTCCATTTCTTCTAGCACGCCAGGCGATAGTTCTTTCGCACAAAGAACACAGAAGAAATAGCTGAGTTCTGCCAGTACTAGCCATTCATCCTCAGGGATGAAGCCACGCAACATCACCGGCATTACCCGCTCAATCCATATGTGCCAATCATGACTCTTGAGACCAAATATCTTCAATTTATCAAGATTCGCTCCCCTCTTTAGATTCGCTGCATACCCATCGGGGAACATCAACTGCATTTTCACCCACAAGATAATTTCCCTCATAGCTGGCCTTCCAAGATTGAACCATGCCTTTGGCTTCGTCCAGTTCTGCTTTCCTTTCGGTTCTTTCATGTTTTGTAACGGCCTATCACATAGCGCCTCCAGATCGACTCTAGCCTTAGTATTATCCTTTGACTTCCCATCTATGCCGAACAATGTACCAAAAAGTGCCTCGGCGATATTCTTCTCAGTGTGCATCACGTCGATGTTGTGTGGGCAAAGGAGGTCTTTGAAGTAAGGCAGATCCCATAAGCATGTCTTGTGAGTCCAGGCGTGCTTAGAATTATACCCCTTGAAGTACCCTGGATGCTCTGGATCTGGCTCGAGAGCATTTAACTGATCCAGGGTCTGTTGGCCTGTCAACGCAGGTGGTGCAGAGTTTTTGACAACTCTACCTCTGATGAAGTTCTTCTTGTCTTTCCTGAACTTATGGCGAGGATCCAGGAACTGTCTATGCATGTCGAAGCTAGAAAACTTGCGACCGGCCTGAAGCCAACGAAACTCAAGAGCTCCCTTGCATGTGGGGCACGGGAACCTTCCATGCACACACCAGCCAACGAATAGCGCATACGCCGGCAAGTCATGTGTCGAGTACATGTACCAGACACGCATTATGAAGTTCCGTTTGCTATAGGCGTCGTATGTCTTGAACCCATTATCCCAGGCTTCTTGCAATTCGTCCTTAAGCGGCTGCATGTACACATTCATATTTTTCCCCGGATAGTTGGGCCCTGGAATTATCAATGTCAGGAAAATGTTCTTTCTTTGCATAATCTGTCCGGGGGGGGGAGATTGAGTGGAAAGACAAATACGGGCCAACAACTGTATTGGGCTGCCGTCATACCAAACACACTGAACCCATCCGTGCTGATGCCGACTCGAGGATGCCTCGGATCTGCCGCTTTGTCAGCATGTAATTCATCAAACTTTTTCCACGCAACACCATCCGATGTGTGTACCATCATCAGATTCCCATCTGCATGTAGTTCGGTTCTTTTGCCTGTTTTGTGCCATGTCATCTGTCTGACCGTCTCTTCGACCATGAAAAGACGTTGAAGTCTTGGTACGATTGGCATATACCGAAGAACACTAACGGGGATTTTGGTCTGTGTCTTCTCACCCATACCGTTGTCTACCACAACATACCTGGAAGACTTGCAAATGGGACAATAGTTCAAGTCCGCATAGTCAAGCCTAAATAAGGCACATCCTTTCTCACAGGCATGTATCTTCTCATAGGGCATCTTCAGTGCACGGAGGATTTTGTCCGACTGGTACAGGTTTGCAGGCATTACATGGCCTTTGGGTAGAAAGCGTCCAAATACTGTCATCATTGCGTCATAGCATTCTCTGCCCAAGTTGAACTGAGCCTTCAGAGCCATTACTTGTGAGATGGCATCCAACTGACAAAGCTCAGTGTGCTCGTGGATCGGACGTTTTGAAGACTCCAACATTTCATTGAAGGCCTTTGCAGATTCCTCCATCTCCTCGTCCGAATCCCGAGCATCATTATAGTCTTGCACCATGTTTTCCATCTTGGTACCATGCTCGTCGGTGCGACGACGATCCACCTCAGCTCGGCCACGTTGGGCAGACTCACCATGATATGTCCACACCGTATAATCGGGCGTAAAACCACTCTTCTGCAGGTGTTTGCCCATTTCAGCCTCTGTCCTCTTTTCCCAATTGCCGCACCGGAAACAGGGGCACCAAGTTTTCCTCTGGCCATTTGCAAATGCGGCTTGCACAAACCCCTTGGTTTTTGTGAACCATTCAACGCTCCATTTGTTCTGACCAGTGTGACCGGTATACATCCACGCACGATCACTCATCTTGACTTTCAGAGCTACTGGACACACAACAAATATATATATAATTCACCATGTATATATTCATCAGTTGATCAACTTTGTCAATTTTATTACGTCCATGCAACCTACACTCTAATAGGTAATGATAGGTCCTAATCCCACCCGAGTATGTGTAGATTGGGTTCATTTTCCCATGCTATGCTCCGGATCCGACGCAAAATTTCGGCAGCACCTCCCCGCTGTTCTCCTGATACACATCTCTGCAATAAACAGAGAGGATGTGTACCCAGAGAACAACAGGGGAGGCACTGACGAAATTTATGCGTCGGATCCAGAGCAAAGCATATGGGAAAACGAACCCAATCTACACATACTCGGGCTGTCCATGGATAGCGTTGGACAATTCGAAAGAATCAATGCATATTTATAACTATAACGCTTTCGAACGGGAGACACATATTGGTTACGCATACTGATGATTCAAGACACATATATAGCTAGCTATCAAGTTTCATCGGCACGAACACCGGAACAGAGCAAATAATTAATGGGGGAGGAGGACATGTCATTTGTGCTCACCCACGAATGAAGGGGCAGAGCTCGTCAAACGCACGGCGAGGTCGTCGAACACCAAACCTCGCGGCGATGAAACAACTGCACATTTAAATCTACCCGATCAACACAATTATATATGATGTTTTTCATAACAAAATCGAAAAATATATGACCTAACTAATAATTCACAAATATATGACCCCGTCGGCCTCTGGAAGGCCAAAGAACACCTTTTCGGGAGGTGTCGGGGGTCGGGGTGTCATGTCGGTGTCGGGGTGCCGTGTCGGGGTCGGGGTGCTTGTTTTCGGGGTCGGGGGTCGGGGTGTCGTGTCGGGGTCGGGGTGTCGGGGTCAGGGGGGGGTCGGGGTGTGGTGTCGGGTCGGGTGTCAGGGTGTGGTGTCGGGGTCGGGGTGTCGGGGTCAGAGGGGTCGGGGGTCGGGGTGTCGGGGTGTCGGGGTCGGGGTGTCGGGGTGGTGGTGTCGGAGTCGGGGTGTCGGGGTCAGGGGGTCAGGGGGTCGGGTGTCGGGGTGTGGGTGTCGGGGTCGGGGTGTCGGGGTCGGGGGGTCAGGGGATCGGGTGTGGTGTCGGTGTGGTGTCGGGGTCTGGGTGTCGGGGTCAGGGGGGTTCAGGGGGTCGGGGTGTCGGGGTGTGGGTGGGGTCGGGTCAGGGGTCGGGTGTTTCCTCTATCCTTCTTCTTCTTTCTTTCTCTTCTTCTTCTTCTTTCCTTTCTTCTTCTTCTTCTTTCATCTTTTTTCTACTTCTTTTACTTCTTTTCGTTTCTTATTTTCTTCTTCTTCTACTTCTTTCTACTTCTTTTCTTCTTCTTCTTTTTTCATCTTTTTTCTACTTTTTTCTTTTCTTCCTTTCTTCTTCTTCTACTTCTTTTTCTTCTTCTTCTTCTTTTTTCATCTTTTTTCTACTTCTTTTCTTTTCTTCTCTTCTCTTTCTACTTCTTCTACTCTACTTCTTCTACTTCTTTTCTAACACTAACACAAACACATTGTAGCACTAAATCTAACACTAACACATATGTAGCACTAATCTAACACTAACACTAACACATATCTAGTACTAATCTAACACTAACAATTAAACACAAAAAAAATGAAAAAACAGAAGAAGAAAAAAAGAAAAAAGAACTCCACCGAGCAATGGGACGGTCGGGGCAGTGGGGCGGGTGGCCGGCGACGTGGCGCGCGCCGGGGCAGTGGGACGGTCGGGGCAGTGGCCGGGGCGGGTGGGCCGGCGACGTGGTGGCGCGCCGGGGCGCCGGGGCAGCGGGATGGTGGAGCGACGGGGCGTCGGCGGGTGGGGTGGGGGCGGGGGTGGTGGGGCGATGGGGCAAGCGGGGGCGTGGGCGGTGGCGGGGGCGGCGCCGGCGGCGGGATGGTGGGACGACGGGGCGTCAGCGGGTGGGGTGGGGCGGCGGGTGGTGGGGCGACGGGCAAGCGGGGGCGGGGGCGGCGGCGGCGGCGGGTGGCGGGGGCGGCGCCGGGCGGCGGGGGCGGCGGTGGGTGGATCTGGTGGCGGGGCGTCGGGGAGGGGAGAGGAGAGGGAGAGAAGAGAGAGTAACGGGCGGGGGGTGGGGGCTCGACCGGCCGTTAGGTTAGTTAGCCTTTGCCGTCCGTCGAGGCTTTGCCGTCCGCTTTTTTTTATCTTTGCCGTCTGCTAGCAGACGGCAAAGAGGGGGGGCTTTAAGTTTTTCTAATCGGCTCGTTACTGGGGGGCACCTCTCTCTTTGCCGTCAGCCAGCTGACGGCAAAGAAGTGACAGATGGTAAAGACCGTTTTTGCCGTCTGCCAATTGTTTGCCGTCTGCTTTTTGGTAGCTGATGGCAAAGACCTTCTTTGCCGTCTGCTAGCAGACGGCAAAGAACTGGCAGACGGCAAAATCCCTGATTCCAGTAGTGTGAACAGGGATGGATGCGTCAAATTGTGTCTATTAGTTGCCCTCCTCCTCAACCAGAGAATCATTCTCACGAAGGTGATCCGGGGTACCATGACGACCCAGAGACGTCGATTGAATTTGAAGACGGGGTGTTCTATTAGGAGGGCCTTGACGTCGTCAGGGTGGTTTTGACAGCCGATCACCCCGAGGTTCTTCCTTCTTCCACAGTAACTGAAAAGAAGACCCCCTCCCGAACAGGGCACTTTTGTCTCCTCTTAACCCTCCCTCCCCCCCCCCCCCCGTGCTGACTTCTGCTCCCAAGGGTCGCCGTACTACGCGTAAAAATGCCTCGGGAGGAGCGCGGACCGCGCCAGCTTCAACCCTTGACGGGAGATCAAAACGGAAAGCTTCCACCGAGGCGGACGCACCTGCCCCTTCTGCCCAGAGGTAACGCGTTTTAGAATTGCAGCGAGGATCCCCTTTGTCATTTGTTTATTAAAGCCCGCTCAACTTTGCACAAGGCGTGTGTATCTTCATCAATCCGAAGATTTCCCGGATGCGCCGAACCGCAATTCTGGTCCCCAGTCTTCGGCACGGGCCGGAGCCCCCTACGAATACGCGGCGGCTGGCGTGCCTCCGGCGGACTCCGACGATGTTTCGGTCACTAATTCCGAAGTCGAGAGCGTAATGAACCATCGCCGCCGGAGGAAGACTTTGCGCCAGACCGCCTTTACCGAACAGGAGTTTAATGCTTTTAATTCGGTAGACGCGTACCTTGGAGCAGCCTGGACAGGACTTGATGGGATTGCCGGTCTATTTGCCGCCAAGGTGCAAGTATATAGCTTGAGAGCAAGTTCCCTAACTGCTACTTCTTGAGCTTGCGTTGGTTTTTCCCTTGAAGAGAAAAGGGTGATGCAGCAAAGTAGAGATAAGTATTTCCCTCAGTTAGAGAACCAAGGTATCAATCCAGTAGGAGACAACGCACAAATCACCAATACCTGCACAAACAATCAAACACTTGCACCCAACGCGATAAAGGGGTTGTCAATCCCTTCACGGTCACTTGCAAAAGTGAGATCTGATAGAGATAGATAAAACTAAACAAAAGATAAAGTAAATATTTTTAGGGTTTTTGGTTTATAGATCTGAAAATAAAAGATTGCAAAATAGTAGATCGAAAAGTTATATGATGGAAAATAGACCCGGGGGCCATAGGTTTCACTAGAGGCTTCTCTCAAGATAGCAGATAATACGGTGGGTGAACAAATTACTGTCGAGCAATTGATAGAAAAGCACAAAGTTATGATGATATCCAAGGCAATGATTATGAAATATAGGCATCACGTCCGTGTCAAGTAGACCGACTCCTGCCTGCATCTACTACTATTACTCCACACATCGACCGACTCATGCCTGCATCTAGAGTATTAAGTTCATGAAGAACAGAGTAACGCTTTAAGTAAGATGACATGATGTAGAGGAATAAACTCAAGCAATTTGATGTAAACCCCATCTTTTTATCCTCGATGGTAACAATACAATACGTGCCTCGCTGCCCCTACTGTCACTGGGAGAGGACACCGCAAGATTGAACCCAAAGCCAAGCACTTCTCCCATTGCAAGAAAAACCAATCTAGTTGGCCAAACCAAACCGATAGTTCAAAGAGAATTACAAGGATATCAAATCATGCATAAAAGAATTCAGAGAAGATTCAAATAATATTCATAGATAAGCTGATCATAAATCCACAATTCATCGGATCTCGGCAAACACACAGCAAAAGAAAATTACATCAGATAGATCTCCAAGAACATCAAGGAGAACGTTGTATTGAGAATCAAAAAGAGAGAAGAAGCCATCTAGCTACTAGCTATGGACCAGTAGGTCTGAGGTAAACTACTCACGCTTCATCGGAAGGGCAATAGAGTTGATGTAGAAGCCCTCCGTGATCGAATCCCCCTCCGGCAGGATGCCGGAAAAGGCCCCAAGATGGGATCTCACGGGAACAAAAGGTTGCGGCGGTGGAAAAGTGTTTTCATGGATGCTTCTAGTGGTTTGGGAATATATGTGAATATATAGGAGGAAGATCTAGGTCACGGGGTCACCGAGGGGCCCACAAGGCAGGGGGGCGCGCCCTCCCCCCTTGTGGCCGCCTCGTGGCTCTTCTGACTTGCACTCCAAGTCTCCTGGGTGTCTTCTGGTCCAAGAAAAATCATCGCAAAGGTTTTATTCCGTTTGGACTCCGTTTGGTATTCCTTTTCTGCGAAGCTCAAAAACAAGGAAAAAAGAGAAACTGGCACTAGGCTCTAGGTTAATAAGTTAGTCCCAAAAATAATATAAAATAGCATATTAATGCATATAAAACATCAAAAACAGATAATATAATAGCATGGAACAATAAAAAATTATAGATACGTTGGAGACGTATCAAGCATCCCCAAGCTTAATTCCTGCTCGTCCTCGAGTAGGTAAATGATAAAAACAGTTTTTTTGCTGTGGAATGCTACCTAACATATTTATCCATGTAATTTTCTTTATTGTGGCATGAATGTTCAGATCCATAAGATTCAAAACAAAAGTTTAATATTGACATAAAAACAATAATACTTCAAGAATACTAACAAGGCAATTATGTCTTCTCAAAATAACATGGCCAAAGAAAGTTTATCCCTACAAAATCATATAGTCTGGCTATGCTCCATCTTCATCACACAAAGTATTCAAATCATGCACAACCCCAATGACAAGCCAAGCAATTGTTTCATACTTTTGGTGTTCTCAAACCTTTTCAACTTTCACGCAATACATGAGCGTGAGCCATGGACATAGCACTATAGGTGGAATAGAATATGGTGGTTGTGGAGAAGACAAAAAGAGGGAGATAGTCTCACATCAACTAGGTGTATTAACGGGCTATGGAGATGCCCACCAATAGATATCAATGTGAGTGAGTAGGGATTGCCATGCAACGGATGCACTAGAGCTATAAGTTTATGAAAGCTCAAAAGAAAACTAAGTGGGTGTGCATCCAACTTGCTTGCTCATGAAGACCTAGGGCAATTTGAGGAAGCCCATCGTTGGAATATACAAGCCAAGTTCTATAATGAAAAATTCCCACTAGCATATGAAAGTGACAACATAGGAGACTCTCTATCATGAAGATCATGGTGCTACTTTGATGTACAAGTGTGAAAAAAAAGGATAGTAACATTGCCCCTTCTCTCTTTTTTTTTGTTTGGCTTCTTTGGCCTCCCTTTTATTTTTTTCCTCACATGGGACAATGCTGTAATAATGAAGATCATCACACTCTTATTTACTTACAACTCAAAAATTACAACTCGATACTTAGAACAAAAATATGACTCTATAAGAATGCCTCCGGCGGTGTACCGGGATGTGCAATGACTCAAGAGTGACATGTATGAAAGAATTATGAAAGGTGGCTTTCCCACAAATACGATGTCAACTACATGATCATGCAAAGCAATATGACAATGATGGAACGTGTCATAATAAAACGGAACGGTGGAAAGTTGCATGGCAATATATCTCGGAATGGCTATGGAAATGCCATAATAGGTAGGTATGGTGGCTGTTTTGAGGAAGGTATATGGTGGGTTTATGGTACCGGCGAAAGTTGGGTGGCACTAGAGAGGCTAGCAAAGGTGGAAGGGTGAGAGTGCGTATAATCCATGGACTCAACATTAGTCATAAAGAACTCACATACTTATTGCAAAAATCTATTAGTCATCGAAACAAAGTACTACGCGCATGCTCCTAGGGGGATAGATTGGTAGGAAAATACCATCGCTCGTCCCCGACCGCCACTCATAAGGAAGACAATTAAAAAAAAACCTCATGCTCCAACTTCGTTACATAACGGTTCACCATACGTGCATGCTACGGGAATCACAAACCTCAACACAATTATTTCTCCAATTCACAATTACTCACTAGCATGACTCTAATATCACCATCTCTATATCTTAAAACAATCATAAGGAATCAAACTTCTCATAGTATTCAATGCACTTTATATGAAAGTTTTTAATATATCCCTCTCGGATGCCTATCATATTTGGACTAAATTCATAACCAAAGCAAATTACCACGCTGTTTAGAGACTCAAAATAATACAAGTGAAGCATGAGAGTTCAATAATTTCTACAAAATAAGGCCACCGCCGTGCTCTAAAAAGATATAAGTGAAGCACTAGAGCAAAATTGCCTAGCTCAAAAGATATAAGTGAAGCACATAGAGTATTCTAATAAATCACGATTCATGCGTGTCCCTCTCAAAAGGTATGTACAGCAAGGATGATTGTGGCAAACTAAAAAACAAAGACTCAAATCATACAAGACGCTCCAAGCAAAACACATATCATGTGGTGAATAAAAATATAGCCTCAAGTAAAGTTACCGATAGACGAAGATGAAAGAGGGGATGCCTTCCGGGGCATCCCCAAGCTTAGGCTCTTGGTTGTCCTTGAATATTACCTTGGGGTGCCTTGGGCATCCCCAAGCTTAGGTTCTTGCCACTCCTTATTCCATAGTCCATCAAATCATTACCCAAAACTTGAAAACTTCACAACACAAAACTCAACAGAAAATCTCATAAGCTCCGTTAGTATAAGAAAATAAATCACCACTTTTGGCACAGTTGTGAACTCATTATTTATTTATATTGGTATAATATCTACTGTATTCCAACTTCTCCATGGCTCATACCCCCCGATAATACCCATAGATTCATCAAAATAAGCAAACAACACATAGAAAACAGAATCTTTCAAAAACAGAACAGTCTACAAAGATCTGAATTGTTATAATACTTATTTAACTTAGAACATTCTGAAAAATTAGGACAACAGATTCAATTTGTTTATAAATCTTGTGTAAAAAATTCAAGGTTTTTCCATGCTCCAGTGAATCTAAACAATTCTGTGACTGGACGCAAAAGTTTCTGTTTTTCAGCAAGATCAAATCAAGTATCACCGTAAGCCATCCCAAAGGTCTTACTTGGCACAAACACTAATTAAAACACAAAACACATCTAACCAGAGGCTAGATGAATTATTTATTGCAAAACAGCAAGGAAAAATATTGGGTTGTCTCCCAACAAGCGCTTTTCTTTAAAGCCTTTTTAGCTAGGCATTGAGATTTCGATGATGCTCACATGAAAGACAAGAATTGAAGCACAAAGAGAGCATCATAAAGCATGTGAAAAACGAGTTTAAGTCTAACATACTTCCTACGCATAGGCATTTTATAAGCAAACAAATTATCAAGACAAGAAAAACCTAGCATATGCAAGGAAGGAGAATAAAACATAGACAATCTCAACATGAAGAGAGGTAATTTAGCAACATAAAAATGTCTATGACCATATTTTCCTCTCTCATAATAATTACATGTGGGATCATATTCAAATTCAACAATATAGCTATCACATAAAATATTCTCTACATGATCCACATGCATGCAAAGTTGACACTCTTCCAAAATAGTGGGATTATCATAAAATAAAGTCATGACCTCTGCAAACCCACTTTTATCAAAAAATTCATAAGTTTGATCATTCTCCAAATATGTGGGATCTAGAGTTGACACTCTTCCAAACCCACTTTCAATATTATTGCAAACATTATTATCGATCTTATATTCATCATGGGGCTTAAATAAATTTTCAAGATCATAAGAAGAATCACCCCAATCATGATCATTGCAACAAGTAGTGGACATAGCAAAACTAGCATCCCCAAGCTTAGGGTTTTGCATATCATCAACACAATTGACATTAATAGAATTTGTAATAACATCATTGCAATCATGCTTTTCATTCAAGGAGCTATCGTGAATCACTTTATAATTTTCATCTTTCAACACTTCATAACAATTTTTAGATTCACGAATTTCAAGCAAAACCTCATAAAGATAATCTAGTGCACTCAACTCGATACAATAGGTTCATCATAATTGGATCTCTTAAAAAGATTAGCAAGTGGATGAGGATCCATAAACCTTTGTTTCTATTTTTCAATAAACACATAATTTTACCAAGCGAACAAGCAAACAAACCAAGTAAGACATAAGGGCAAATGAAAAGAAGGCAAATAAAAAGGCAAACGAAAAGACGAACAAAAGAAGGGCGAAGAAAAGGCAAATCTTTTCAAAAATCATTTTAGAAGTAGGGGAGAGGAAAACGAGAGGTAAATGGCGAATAATGTAATGCAAGAGATGAGAGTTTTATGATGGGTACTTGGTATGTCTTGACTTGGCATAGATCTCCTCGGCAACGGCGCCAGAAATTCTTCCTGCTACTTCTTGAGCTTGCGTTGGTTTTCCCCTTGAAGAGAAAAGGGTGATGCAGCAAAGTAGAGATAAGTATTTCCCTCATTTAGAGAACCAAGGTATCAATCCAGTAGGAGACAACGCACAAATGACCAATACCTGCACAAACAATCAAACACTTGCACCCAACGCGATAAATGGATTGTCAATCCCTTCACGGTCACTTGCAAAAGTGAGATCTGATAGAGATAGATAAAACTAAACAAAAGATAAAATAAATATTTTTAGGGTTTTTGGTTTATAGATCTGAAAATAAAAGATTGCAAAATAGTAGATCGGAAGGTAATATGATGGAAAATAGACCCGGGGGCCATAGGTTTCACTAGAGGCTTCTCTCAAGATAGCAAATAATACGATGGGTGAACAAATTACTGTCGAGCAATTGATAGAAAAGCGCAAAGTTATGACGATATCCAAGGCAATGATTATGAAATATAGGCATCACGTCCGTGTCAAGTAGACCGACTCCTGCCTGCATCTACTACTATTACTCCACACATCGACCGACTCCTGCCTGCATCTAGAGTATTAAGTTCATGAAGAACAAAGTAACGCTTTAAGTAAGATGACACGATGTAGAGGAATAAACTCAAGCAATATGATGTAAACCTCATCTTTTTATCCTCGATGGCAACAATACAATACGTTCCTCGCTGCCCCTACTGTCACTAGGAGAGGACACTGCAAGATTGAACCCAAAGCCAAGCACTTCTCCCATTCCAAGAAAAACCAATCTAGTTGGCCAAACCAAACCGATAGTTCGAAGAGAATTACAAGGATATCAAATCATGCATAAAAGAATTCAGAGAAGATTCAAATAATATTCATAGATAAGCTGATCATAAATCCACAATTCATCGGATCTCGACAAACACACCGCAAAAGAAGATTACATCGGATAGATCTCCAAGAACATCAAGGAGAACGTTGTATTGAGAATCAAAGAGAGAGAAGAAGCCATCTAGCTACTAGCTATGGACCAGTAGGTCTGAGGTAAACTACTCACGCTTCATCGGATGGGCAATAGAGTTGATGTAGAAGCCCTCCGTGATCGAATCCCCCTCCGGCAGGATGCCGGAAAAGGTCCCAAGATGGGATCTCACGGGAACAGAAGGTTGCGGCGGTGGGAAAGTGTTTTCGTGGATGCTTCTGGTGGGCCCACAAGGTAGGGGCGCGTCCTCCCCCCTTGTGGCCGCCTCGTGGCTCTTCTGACTTGCACTCCGAGTCTCCTGGGTGTCTTCTGGTCCAAGAAAAATCATCGCGAACGTTTTATTCCATTTGGACTCCGTTTGGTATTCCTTTTCTGCGAAGCTCAAAAACAAGAAAAAAAACTTAAACTGACACTGGCTCTAGGTTAATAAGTTAGTCCCAAAAATAATATAAAATAGCATATTAATGCATATAAAATAGCATGGAACAATCAAAAATTGTAGATACGTTGGAGACGTATCACTAACTAACTAGCCCCCAAGCCATAATTCGGGCGGGACGGCCGAGTTAAGGATTTCTAATGATGTAATTTTGTAGGCCGCAAGAGAGCATAGCAAAAAACTGGCCGAAGTGCTTGAGGCTAGCCGGAAACAGTTGGTCGACACCAAGGCCGAACTGGATGCGGCTCAAGAAGCCATCAGCGATAAGTGAGAAGAACCACTTCCCAACTCGGGGAAGGGTATATGGTGTATTTTATGTGTTCAGACTGTTTTCGTTATGCAGCCACAGAGGCCGCGAACGAGTTGCGCAAAGAGCTTGTGGCTGGTAAACGCGTTGTCGCGGAGTTATGAGGAGAAAAATGAGCTCAAGGCGGAGAATAAATGGCAAGCTGAGGAAATTGATAGTTTAAAGACTCATCTGGCACAAGCTTTGGGGGAAAACCAAAAGCTAAAAGGTGGCATATACGGAAAGCGCTGATCGCACCATGCTGTTGGTCCATGTCATTGATGTGTTAATGACAATGTGCAACACTTGTTTGTTAGGTCTCCTGACTGGGCAACCCGAGGAAGAAGTAGGCACTTATGACGAGAACCTATTAAAGGAACTGTCGAAGATCTATGAGAAGGCCCGGAAAGCCCTGAAGAGTATGGCGAAGGAGTTATGGCCGTCAGATGCGCCTCCAGAGAGTATGTCCGATCTAGCCAGTCTCTTTAAAGGCGCTCGGCGAAGGTTTGAATTATAGAAGATCTCGGCCTGTCGAGAAGGAGCACGTGAGGCGTGGGCTATGGTAAAGACCCGCTTCACCAAGCTGGACCCGGTGCATATGGCCCGTGTTGGACCCATGGGTCCGGACGGTCAGGAGATACCGCTGAGCTTGGTGTACGAAGACATGATGCAAGCCGCTCGCTATTCTCAGAAGGACTGTGCTTTAGAGCAATTGATAGACAATGTCGAGAAGGAGTAATTTTGTCAATTCTATGTATCCATGTACTTTACGTTGACCGTGCTCAATCCGTGTTCTTATTTATTTTTGAAAGAATGTTGTCTTAGTCGGCCATCGGCTTCTACCTCCCCAATCATAGATCGGGAAGTGTTCCGTACTTTGTGCCGTGAAAATGAAACAATACTTCGGGAACAAGGCAATCCGGCCATCTGGCTTAAACAGACAAAACATGTGCGGAGAGCTATGTTATATTACTATTTGATGTAAGAAACATCTTCTGATGAAAATAGTTCCTCCAAGGGTTCCTTTCTTCAGGTAAAATAATAATCCGGATACGTAAAATCAACGGACACCAATGGCTTTAAAAAAAGAACCTTGGTGGTAAGCTCGAGGCTATATTCACTTCCCTTAGGCCGACTTATTGTATTCTGTAAGAACGCTAGCTTTCGGCTTCTCCCGTCTGAGGTACGGTCCCGGGTGACCCGGTCGTAACAATCGCAGAGGTGCTCCCTTTACTCCCTAGCCGAACAATCAGGAACGTAGGGGTAATCACAGGAGCCAGGCAACCCGGCTTGGCAAAGATCTTCAGTCAAACAAGTGCATATGTTGGCTTAACATGTATGAGAAGGATGCAATCCTAACAAATGCGGTGTATGCATTTATGCGGCTCATCTAAGGGAGCCCCCAAGCGAAGCTGGGTATTACATTTAATGGTATATAGTAGGAGCATGGTGAGGTTCGATTTAACCAAACTAGCACCACGACGAAAGAGAGAAAAGGTAAAAAAGAAAAACAGGGCAAAAATTGACGTCGGACTCAGGCGTAAAAACGCCGCAGCCTTGCTGCGTTCCACGGGTTCGGCTCGAGGCCGTTGTCAAACGGGCGGCGAAGACGATACACTCCTCCTACAAGTACTTCATCGATGATGTACGGTCCCTCCCATTTAGGTGATAGTTTATTCTTCTATTTTTTGGGGAGTCGGAGGACAAGGTCTCCCACGTCGTATGTCTTTGCCCGGACTTCGCAGTTGTGGTAACGTCGTGCTTGCTATTGATAGAACGCGGACCGAGCCCGATCTATGTGTCGCTCTTCTTCTAGTGCGCCCAGATCGTCCTGCCGATCGAGCTCGGCTTCCTTTTCTTCGTACATGCACACTCTAGGCGCGTCATGGATAAGGTCGCATGGGAGAACTACTTCCGCACCGTATATCATAAAAAATGGTGTGTACCCGGTTGACCGATTAGGAGTGGTGCGCAGCCCCCATAGTACGGAATCAAGTTCCTCGACCCAATGGCAGTCAGATTGTTCAAGGGATCGAACTAGGCGAGGCTTAGTGCCGCTCATAATGAGTCCATTGGCCCGTTCGACCTGCCCGTTGGTCTATGGGTGGTACACCGAGGCGTAATCGAGCTTGATGCTCATTTTGCCGCACCAGTCTTTGACCTCCTGGGCGGTGAAGTTGGTACCATTATCGGTAATTATGCTGTGGGGGACACCGTAACGGTGTACGACATCGGATAAGAAGTCGACGACTGGTCCGGATTCTGCCGAAGTGACGGGTCTTGCCTCAATCCACTTGGTGAATTTGTCGACCATGACCAATAGGTACTTCTTTTTGTTTGTCCCCCCTTTGAGTGGCCCAACCATGTCGAGACCCCAGACCACGAAAAGCCAAGTTATCGGTATCGTTCGAAGGGCTGTGGGGGGCATATGGCTTTGATTTGTGAACAACTGACATCCGACACAGTGCTGGACTAATGTCTGGGCATCTTCGCGGGCGGTAGGCCAGAAAAACCTGCTCGGAAAGCTTTGCTGACCAAAGCCTGAGCCGCTACGTGGTGTCCGCCCATGCATGCGTGTATCTCTGCCAAGAGTTGCTGCCCCTCCTCCTCGGAGATGCATCTTTGTAAAACTCCAGTGGTACTCTTTTTATAGAGTTCGCCTTCATGGACCTTGTATGCTTTAGAGCGCCGAACTATACGCCGCGCTTCGGTTTGGTCCTCCGGAAGCCGCTTTTGTGTGAGATAGGCTAGCAGGGGTTCTGTCCAGGTGGGGTTACGGCCATGACTTCATGGGCGGAGGGTGTTTCCTCGAGTGCGGAGCCGCCAATGATTTGGTCGTCTGGCGTGTTGTCCGGTGAGGCGTTTGATCAGTCTCCATCGTATCTACTTTTCCAAACTCTTATGCCCTTGTTTTGGACTCTAATTTGGATGATTTGAATGGAACTAACCCGGACTGACACTGTTTTCAGCAGAATTGCCTTGGTGTTATTTTTGTGCAGAAATAAAAGTTTCTCGGAATGACCTGAAACTTCACGGAGAATATTTTTGGAATAAATAAAAAATATTGGCGAAAGAATCAACAGAGGGGGACCCACCTGCTGTCCACAAGGGTGCAGGGCGCGCCCCCTACCTTGTGGGTCCCCTGGACCTCCACCGACCTCAACTCCAACTCCATATATTCACGTTCAGGGAGAAAAAAATCAGAGAGAAGGATTCATCATGTTTTACGATACGGAGCCGCCGTCACCTCCTGTTCTTCATCGGGAGGCCAGATCTGGAGTCCGTTTGGGGCTCCGGAGAGGGGAAATCGTCGCCATCATCATCACCAACCTTCCTCCATCACCAATTTCATGATGCTCACCGCCGTGCATGAGTAATTCCATCGTAGGCTTGCTGGACGGTGATGGGTTGGATGAGATTTATCATGTTATCGAGTTAGTTTTGTTAGGGTTTGATCCCTAGTATCCACTATGTTCTAAGATTGATGTTGCTATGACTAATGCTTGTCACTAGGGCCCGAGTGCCATGATTTCAGATCTGAACCTATTATGTTTTCATGAATATATATATATGTGTTGTTGATCCTATCTTGCAAGTTGTAGACACCTATTACGTGTTATGATCCGCATACCCCAAGGTGACAATAATTGGGATTCTTTCCGGTGATTACCGTAGTTTGAGGAGTTTATGTATTCACTAAGTGCTAATGCTTTGGTCCGGTTCTCAATTAAAAGGAGGCCTTAATATCCCTTAGTTTCCATTAGGACCCCGTGATGTTGGCTTGAACTACGTCTGTATTTCCCCAAAGAGGAAGGGATGATGCAGCACAGCAACGGTAGGTATTTCCCTCAGTGATGAGACCAAGGTTATCGAACCAGTAGGAGAACCAAGCAACACTACGTAAATAGCACCTGCAAACAAAGAACAAATACTTGCAACCCGACGTGTTAAAGGGATTGTCAATCCCTTTCGGGTAACGGCGCCAGAAATTGGCAAACGGACGGGTGATAAATTGTAGTAGATTGGATAAATAGATTGCGAATAAAACAAAGTGAAGCAAAATATTATTGGTTTTTTTAGAAATATAGATCTGAAAATCAAAGTGGCAAATAAATAAAAAGGCAAATAGCAAAATAGATCTGAAAATATATGATGAGGAAATAGACCCGGGGGCCGTAGATTTCACTAGTGGCTTCTCTCGAGAAAAATAGCATACGATGGGTAAACAAATTACTGTTGGGCAATTGATAGAACTTCAAATAATTATGACGATATCCAGGCAATGATCATTATATAGGCATCACGTCCAAGATTAGTAGACCGGCTCCTGCCGGCATCTACTACTATTACTCCACACATCGACCGCTATCCAGCATGCATCTAGTGTATTAAGTTCATGGAGAAATGGAGTAATGCAATAAGAATGATGACATGATCTAGACAAGATCTATTTATGTAGAAATAGACCCCATCTTGTTATCCTTAATAGCAATGATACATACGTGTCGGTTCCCCTTCTGTCACTAGGATCAAGCACCATAAGATCGAACCCATCACAAAGCACCTCTTCCCATGCCAAGAAAAATCGATCTAGTTGGCCTAACTAAACCAAAGATTCGAAGAAGAAATACGAGGCTATAAGTAATCATGCATATAAGAGATCAAAAGACTCAAATAACTTTCATGGATAAAAACATAGATCTGATCATAAACTCAAAGTTCATCGGATCCCAACAAACACACCGCAAAAAGAGTTACATCAAATAGATCTCCAAGAGACCATTATATTGAGAATCAAAAGAGAGAGAGGAAGCCATCTAGCTACTGCCTACGGACTCATAGGTCTACAATGAACTACTCATGCATCATCGGAGAGGCACCAATGAGGATGATGAACCCTTTCGTGATGGTGTCTAGATTGGATCTGTGGTTTCTGGAACTTGCGGCGGCTGGAATTGATTTTCGTCGACTCCCCTAGGGTTTTTGGACGTCCAGGGTATTTATAGAGCAAAGAGGCGGTGCGGGAGGCGGCCGAGGTGGGCACAACCCATCTGGGCGCGCCTGGGTGTAGGGTAACGCAGCAGAAAACAAAAATTTTCTGACCTACGCACCAGCCCAGGACCACTATGGAGACTGCATACAAGGTTTGATCATTTTCGTTACCGACTCGAAGCGCAGCGGAAGTAGAGTCGATGACGATCGGCGGTGCAGATCCCCGCAGCTAGGATTTACAACCTCCCAACCGCGAGGATGTATACCCTCGTCTTCCCTTCGGACAGCCCTCCGGGAGGCTGTCGAACAGTCCCCCAGACGATGTCGTGGACAGCCCTTCGGGAGGACCTTCGAAACTCGAACGGTCACTCGGACAGCCCTTCGGGAGGACTCACAGAACTCGGACCGTCACTTGGACAGCCCTTCGGGAGGCACTCTCGAACAGCCCCTCGGGCACTAAGATCGAAACTACGACCTCTCTACAGAGTTGCACACATACGGTGTCATCTATCCGGCAGGGCTTCGCCGTCCAGAACTAGTTCCCACCGGAACCCAGACAGCCTTTCGGCTCTACGAAACTCTTTTCGTGGGAGGGAGAGAGAAGCCAGATCATTGCAATGGCATGTATGTGAGAAGGGATGAAGGATTGAGCAGCCCCCTCTCCTCCTTATATAGGAAAACCAAGGGGTAGGATGGGCATTCAAGAAAAACCAAAATACCCATGAAGGAAACTCTTTCCAAGGGCATAAGAGAGAAACCAAAGGACATGTGGAGCTCCAAGGAGGAGCTCCACATGTGGCCGGCCACCCCCTAGGGGTCCCCCCCAAAGGGGGCTCTCATCCATCCACATCACCTTCTAGAAGCCTTTAGCAAAAGCCCTAAAAGGTGGTTTTCCAAAAAATTCCAAAAAGCACTTTCACTATTCACGACGACATTTTTCAGCGTCCGTTTGAACTGAAAATATTTATGTGGGATTAGAACATTTTCAGTACCCACTAAAATAATTTTCAACGCGTTCTGGAACAATTCCAGTTTAGTGATTTCATCTGCGAAAAGCATCTGAAGCGGTTCCGGCAGCCCCGGAACATTTCCGGTTTTTCTTCCAGAAAATTCCCAGAAGTTTCCAGAATGATTCTGGCATCCTCCAAGAATTATCAGGCATGTGCCGAAACCATTTTGACTTAATGGTATCCCCTGAAACAACTTTTCAGTTTCACCGGAACTCATCTGGTGACCTCTCTCTGCGGAACTTTTCCGCTGTACGAAACTTTTCGGTGTCCGAAACTTTTTCGGTGATTTTCTCTCAGACTCCCTGTCTAGTATTCAGCAGATAGATGACCCTTAAGCGTGTGACCCTATAGGTTTGGTGAAGTATAGACATGACACGGAAACCCCTTCCGATCAATGATCAACATCGGAGCCGTGGACACCCATATTGACCCCTATACCCACACGAATGAATATTCGAGTGAACCTCCAGTTGCCGTGTGCTATTCCTGTTGCTTCGCGATATGTTACAAATACCCGAGGTGAGACATGTTGGCATTCCCGTGGATCAACAACTTGTCCACTATGCTAGTCACCTCGTTACCGGTATTGTTCTCTTTTCTCGTTACCGTGTTCCGGCATCCCCGTGATCAAATCACAAAGTGTCTGGCCAGACGATGATGGATACCGTAACACCGAGAGGGCCCAGAGATATCTCTCCATCGTCGGAGGAGCAAATCCCAATCTTGAGCTATCAAGTTACTTGACATACTTTCCCATGAACCCGTAAGCCGCCGTAATAGCCATCCAGTTACGGATGACGTTTAACAAACCCCAAAGTTCATGAATCAAGCATGAAGAAACTCGATACTCTCATGGTCTGAGGAATTATGCAAACGTTAACCATCTCTGTGTTATTAACCATAAACTTATGACGAATGTATCTCATAGCATAACATCAATTCAGGTCGATTCAACACAAATGTTCTGCTAACATTGTGCCCTCAAAGTTGCTGGCATAGACATGCCCATGATTGGGAAAACATAATCATCATGCAACACTTGAGCCAGTCTTAGAGGCACGACTAGGAATACATTTTACCGTTTATTATTCCACACGTGCGCATGGGTTTTCCCCAGAGCCTTTATGGATATACGGGCTCGGGAACCACAGCAGTTATAGCATGGAACATAAACATAATAATGAACAGGGAGATAATAAATAACATTTATTATTGCCTCTAGGGCATATCTCCTACAGACTCCCACTTGCACTAGAGTCAATAATCTAGTTAATGCTAATGCACTTTACACCTGTGGCACACCGGTGTAAATATGCTTCGCTTGTGGTATAGCCTGATGTCCAACGGATCTGACGACTTCAGCTCCGTGTGTATCTTTGCATATCCTCGCGTTTTCACGCTTTCACAAAATTCATATTTTGTGTGGACTTGGCTTTGTATGTATGTGAATCACAGGTCGAACCTGGATTCCTCAGACTGAGTTATGGAGCAACTACTTGCAGTAGTGTCCCATTGACAAAAGCCATCTTGGAACCATACTAAGTTCATGAATGAACTATATGATTCAACATCTTCTTTGTCGCTTTAAAAGAGGCAACATACTTCGCCTCTGTTATAGAATTTGCCACAGTAACTTGTTTGGAACATTTTCCAACTAACTATGCCACCACATTGTTGTTTACACAAAAACCCTCAATTTAAATCGAAAATCGCATGGAGAAAAGATGAAGACTGTATCGATGTAACCTTTTACAACGAACTCTTCATGATTTCCGGTTGCGAGAAAACATGTCATCAGTGCTACTATAGTACTCAATGACCCTTTTTTCACTGTTGTCCCATGATCAGTACTTTTGATCACTTTGGTATCTATACTCGCAACATCTTTGGAGTATTGGACATATCTGGTTGTTTTACATACCATGGAATACATGATTAATCCAAACACGAAGGTGTGTGGAATCTCCATCATGTATTTTGCTCAGCAGTGTTTTGGGACACCGAGTCTTGCAAAAACTCTTTCCATGTGACTTCGGCAAGAATCACTCCTTGGCGTTTTAAATGCTAAAAAGTTTTAGCATCTTGTCAATATGTATTTATTGCTTAGCCCCATTAGGTAAATCTATCTCCATAGATCATCATGCCTAATATTAAGGCTATTTAGCCCAAGCACTTCATCGAAAAACTATTTTCAAATGAAGTCCTAATTCGTGTCAAGAAATTTATTTCCAATTAATAATGTGTCAAGCACACAACGTTTTTAGAAAATATTATTATGCTCCCACTTACTTTCTTGAATTACAAGCATATTCGTTACCCATTGATGAAGTCAAACTCCTTTGACCATTTCATCAAAACACGAAGATTCTAACTCCACTTTGCTCTCTTCTGTCCATCGCTGGAACTCTGAAGTTTGCATACTTACTAGCATCCTTTGGACTGACAAAATACCTTGGACTGTAACACATGCAAGTCCTTGGTTTCATTTCCATCAGATGGAAATCCTATTGTCATCCATGTTTCATATCTCATGATTGAAATATGTATTAATTGCTAGTTCAACCCGAACTGACTTTAAGCATCGCTACGGTGAAACAACCTCATCGCAGTCAACTCCTTGAACTTGTTATTTCAACAAGTCGAGCTTTATGGATAAAACATTTTATCCGTATCAGTTTTAAGTTCCATAAATATTCGTTAGACTCTAAGTCTTCCGAAAGGTGTATCAAGGTTTTAATCTTGAATCACTTATATGGAAACTAACTTGGGTTGTATTGGCATTCAGCCAATTCCGGAGTCAGGGCCCATCAACGCTTCCTTGTGTATCGTAGGTATACTGTTGTCTGACAACAATATCTCGTCTGCGCACCTGAGAGGTTTGCACGAGCCTTGCCTACGTGGTTTAGCTGCAAGTTTGACCGAAGTCCATACATTTTATTGTAGAGACTTCCGTATCAGTCGCAGTAGGAAACACTGGAATTACTTCCAAGGTCTCTTTCCTTTGACCTGATGACGGAGATACTGGTTATCTCGTCGAGTTGCATTATTCTCCCACTCACCTTTTTGAAAGAACCATTTTCTTCAAAAAGCATACCGTTCTTTGTGGCAAACCTATTTGCCTCGGTATAGTGAGGGAGGAATACCCAATTGCTTGGGATAACCTACAAAGTAGCACTTGTCTGATTTGGAATAGGTTTGTAACCTTTTACACAAGCCCCATATTCCAAATGTTAAGAAAAGATATAACATGGTTGGGCATACCATACCATGGTGTCATTTCAACAGACCCGATGGAGCTCTTTTCAGTGTAAAAGCCATAGTCTCTAAAGCATCACCTTTTAAAAGGGATAATGGCAAATTGATTTATGTCATCTTTGATCGTACCATGTCATAAATGGTTCGATTACATCTTCACGGACTTTCCACTTGCAGTGGTGTTCCGGGAGGTGCAAGTTATGAAACCCCTTTCACAACTCATCAGACATTCGCTAAACTTGTAACTCAAATATTCTTTTCTGCAATCGAATTGTAGAAACATAATTTTCTTGTTACAATAACTTCTACTTCATTTTTGAAAACCTTTCGAATGATTTCAAAAGATCCAGACTTATGTCTCATCAAGTAAATATCCATATATCTACTTGAGTCATTTCTGAAGATAGATGAATCCACTACTTGCAACAACATTTATTGAACTACATACATCAAAATGTATGATCACCAATAAGTTTGTTGCTCATTCCTTATGGCCTGTGAATGGTATTTCAGTCACTTCACTTTTCAGATAAAAGTTGCAAGTGTCAGATGATTCAAAATCAAACGACTTCAAAATCCATCATAATGGAATTTTCCATGCGGGTTTCTCCAATGTGACCAAATGCAGTGCCACACTTGTGTGGTATTCTTTTAGTCTTCCGACATTTAGCGTCAGTGTTATGGATGTATCATATTACCATCAATATTCATAGCATACGTCCCATCGAGAATGGAAGCATGACCCTTCATGTTATTCATAATACTGAACAACAATTGTTCTTTTTATGAACAACTCTTTTGCAACAAACATTGTGCAATGGGCTAGAGTGTATGAAACTCTAAAATGAATTATGAAAGTAAACCCAGAGGTAATGTATTATTATCAATATTCATAACATACATCTCATTCATAATGAAAATATGGCCCTTGTGTTTTTCATAACATCGAACATCAAAAGTTCTCTTATGAACAACCTTCTTGCAAGATACCTTATGCAATGGGCTAGAGTTTGTGAAACTCTAAATGAATTATGAAAATAAATACAGACGGTAACACACCGATGGAAGGTATAGTAACATTTACTATGTTCCCTGTGTATACCTAAACCTCATTCCTGGCTAGTCTTTCAGGCCATAGTAGTTCTTACATCGAGTTGCAACAGAATGCAATCGAGCGGGTATCTCCATGATTAACTCACAATACCCAAGAATCAGTGATTAACAAATTAATCATAATTCCCAAGAACTATATCTTTGACTAGCCTTCTATACATCAAAAACTTGTATGACATTCATACATGAGCTGGATATTCCAGTCTTCTTTCTTTCTGCCATTATACTTCTAACAGTTTAACTTTTAGTATTTCTCCTACTCTCAGAAGAAGCACCCAACTTAAGAGTGGCGTTAGCCCCGGACTTCCTAGGCATGAAAGTTTCACTAACACCCTTCGGACACTTCCTTTTCTTTAAGTTGTTGTTTTATTCACCTTTCATCTTATGACAGGCGTTCTTCTGGATCCCTCTCTTATCAGTCTAATGCATAGTAAACTCCTTTACTAATAGTTTGCAAACAAACATTGCTTTGGATATCTCATATCTTTTAGCCTTTGTCTGTCTCTGAAAATGATTTTTAGATTCCATGAATATCACATAACTATCCAAACTTTCGAAGTTCGGGTCTCATGGAAACAAACATATTGCACTTGACTGAAACGGAATTCTAGCTTTTGGATCGAAGGACGAGAGTCACATGATCCATAGCATAAGCGAGAGAATACCAAAGTATGCGATAGGACAAAGTCCTTCTTGGCACTCTTGAGGACAATCCTCACATTACATTACCAACCGTAAAGTATTAACCAGATATTTAACAGCTATTCAATTTTAATAGGGAAGGTGGAAACGCGAGCCATTATTCTACAACTATTAAGCAAATCACACTTAGACAATGTTCAAAATTAATTGCACTGAGAATTAAAAGAATTAATTCTACAGCGCGCTCCCACTCAAATCAATATCTCTCATAATTGATTGTGAGTGATTCAAGACCAGTGTTTTGATTATTCGTCATTGATGTTAGTCACCACTGATGACAAAAATCTCAACCGGTAGGCCAACCTGCCAATCACATCTCTATGCGACTCTTGTTCATCTTTCGATGGGCGTGTTCCGAGCTCATGACTGTCATGCCTGAACGTCAAAGACAACCAAGTGATCTCGCTGCGAGGTCTGAACTCACCCGCCTCACACATCCCTAATCGTTCGTACCCATGTTAGTCATGGCGCACCCCGAAAAGTTAGGTGCCGTGACGGTGCTACACTTGGGAGAACACTATCAACTATGATATTTTTGTGAGAGATCACCCTAATAAAAAGCGACTACCGCGCAATCAAGAAGGGTGCATCATAAGGGATAAACATCTCAGGCAATTCATAACAGCATGATATGGTATAGCCCTTTCTGACGGAGAAGTCTTGTATTTCTTCGTCTTCGGCATTCGCGTCGGTGTTCACCTTCGCGACGATTGCCACCACCTTGTCGATGCACCAGATAATATTGCTATCTCTATAGCTAATAAAATAATGCATTACACAAGGTTGACACGCAGGTCATTTAAACTGCAATCATATGGCTCCAGCCATCATGCCAAATCAAGACACGCAGGTCATGTTAATCAATTTACATCATATAGACATCTCATACATAATCAAATTATTATGAGCACTGCTATACCACATCATATGCACATGCAAACCCTCCTGCAAAACCAAGTTAGACGTCTCTAATCGGTTCATGCAAAAACTTGTTTTACGTGGCTTCTAAGGTTTCGAAACAAACCGAAGCTACCAACGTCCATCATCAAGTATGATAATCCAAGTCGCTAGATTAACAATGCGGGGTGTATGAAGCACGAGATAATAAAATCTCGAACCCCATACTAAACTTCATCATACGCATGACCCCCGTGCAGATCATATCTGCATTGCCCTTTCGTCTGCGAAATTTCATCTTTCTTTTTAACTACGGTGGAATTCAATGAACTGTTAGCACTTCGTTGATCAATCAGGATCGTGGATTGCCAGAACCTTGAAACTCCACCATACTGTTATCAAGATCAAAAATATGCAAATTCCAGGGAAGCAACAAGAACATCGGGTAACAGATTTCATCTGCTACCCGCACAAATAATTTTCAGTAATAGAACTCATCTACTACCTAATTATATTGTGCAACACCCATACATCACTATGTATTCTAGATCGCAACCTGCATCTACGCATAGCACGGCTCATGATGCCACTGTAGGGTAACGCAGCAGAAAACAAAAAATTTCTGACCTACGCACCAGCCCAGGACCACTATGGAGACTGCATACAAGGTTTGATCATTTTCGTTACCGACTCGAAGCGCAGCGGAAGTAGAGTCGATGACGATCGGCGGTGCAGATCCCCGCAGCTAGGATTTACAACCTCCCAACCGCGAGGATGTATACCCTCGTCTTCCCTTCGGACAGCCCTCCGGGAGGCTGTCGAACAGTCCCCCAGACGATGTCGTGGACAGCCCTTCGGGAGGACCTTCGAAACTCGAACGGTCACTCGGACAGCCCTTCGGGAGGACTCACAGAACTCGGACCGTCACTTGGACAGCCCTTCGGGAGGCACTCTCGAACAGCCCCTCGGGCACTAAGATCGAAACTACGACCTCTCTACAGAGTTGCACACATACGGTGTCATCTATCCGGCAGGGCTTCGCCGTCCAGAACTAGTTCCCACCGGAACCCAGACAGCCTTTCGGCTCTACGAAACTCTTTTCGTGGGAGGGAGAGAGAAGCCAGATCATTGCAATGGCATGTATGTGAGAAGGGATGAAGGATTGAGCAGCCCCCTCTCCTCCTTATATAGGAAAACCAAGGGGTAGGATGGGCATTCAAGAAAAACCAAAATACCCATGAAGGAAACTCTTTCCAAGGGCATAAGAGAGAAACCAAAGGACATGTGGAGCTCCAAGGAGGAGCTCCACATGTGGCCGGCCACCCCCTAGGGGTCCCCCCCAAAGGGGGCTCTCATCCATCCACATCACCTTCTAGAAGCCTTTAGCAAAAGCCCTAAAAGGTGGTTTTCCAAAAAATTCCAAAAAGCACTTTCACTATTCACGACGACATTTTTCAGCGTCCGTTTGAACTGAAAATATTTATGTGGGATTAGAACATTTTCAGTACCCACTAAAATAATTTTCAACGCGTTCTGGAACAATTCCAGTTTAGTGATTTCATCTGCGAAAAGCATCTGAAGCGGTTCCGGCAGCCCCGGAACATTTCCGGTTTTTCTTCCAGAAAATTCCCAGAAGTTTCCAGAATGATTCTGGCATCCTCCAAGAATTATCAGGCATGTGCCGAAACCATTTTGACTTAATGGTATCCCCTGAAACAACTTTTCAGTTTCACCGGAACTCATCTGGTGACCTCTCTCTGCGGAACTTTTCCGCTGTACGAAACTTTTCGGTGTCCGAAACTTTTTCGGTGATTTTCTCTCAGACTCCCTGTCTAGTATTCAGCAGATAGATGACCCTTAAGCGTGTGACCCTATAGGTTCGGTGAAGTATAGACATGACACGGAAACCCCTTCCGATCAATGATCAACATCGGAGCCGTGGACACCCATATTGACCCCTATACCCACACGAATGAATATTCGAGTGAACCTCCAGTTGCCGTGTGCTATTCCTGTTGCTTCGCGATATGTTACAAATACCCGAGGTGAGACATGTTGGCATTCCCGTGGATCAACAACTTGTCCACTATGCTAGTCACCTCGTTACCGGTATTGTTCTCTTTCCTCGTTACCGTGTTCCGGCATCCCCGTGATCAAATCACAAAGTGTCTGGCCAGACGATGATGGATACCGTAACACCGAGAGGGCCCAGAGATATCTCTCCATCGTCGGAGGAGCAAATCCCAATCTTGAGCTATCAAGTTACTTGACATACTTTCCTATGAACCCGTAAGCCGCCGTAATAGCCATCCAGTTACGGATGACGTTTAACAAACCCCAAAGTTCATGAATCAAGCATGAAGAAACTCGATACTCTCATGGTCTGAGGAATTATGCAAACGTTAACCATCTCTGTGTTATTAACCATAAACTTATGACGAATGTATCTCATAGCATAACATCAATTCAGGTCGATTCAACACAAATGTTCTGCTAACATTGTGCCCTCAAAGTTGCTGGCATAGACATGCCCATGATTGGGAAAACATAATCATCATGCAACACTTGAGCCAGTCTTAGAGGCACGACTAGGAATACATTTTACCGTTTATTATTCCACACGTGCACATGGGTTTTCCCCAGAGCCTTTATGGATATACGGGCTCGGGAACCACAGCAGTTATAGCATGGAACATAAACATAATAATGAACAGGGAGATAATAAATAACATTTATTATTGCCTCTAGGGCATATCTCCTACACTGGGCCCCTAGGCGCGCCCTGGTGGGTTGTGCTCCCCTCGGAGCCCCCCTCAGGTACTTTCTTGGCCCAACTTGTGTCTTCTGGTCCAGAAAAAATCACCAAAAAGTTTCACTGCGTTTGGACTCCGTTTGGTATTGATTTCCTGTGAAGTAAAAAACAAGCAAAAAACAGCAACTGGCACTGGGCACTATGTCAATAGGTTAGTCCCAAAAAATGATATAAAGTTGCTATAAAATGATTGTAAAACATCCAAGAATGATAATATAATAGTATGGAACAATAAAAAATTATAGATACGTTGGAGACGTATCACCCCGCTGCCACGGGAGGGTAGGACAAAAGATGTCATGCAAGTTCTTTTCCATAAGCACGTATGACTATATACGGAATAGATGCCTACATTATATTGATGAATTGGAGCTAGTTCTGTGTCACCCTAGGTTATAACTATTGCTTGATGAATGCCATCCGACATAATTATCCATCATTGATCCATTACCTATGAGCTTTTCATATATTGATCTTTGCTACGTTACTTTTTCGTTGCCACTGTTACAATTGCTACAAAACTGTAACTGTTACCTTTGCCACTGTTACCGTTACTTCCATACTACTTTGCTACTAAATACTCTGTTGCAGATATTAAGTCTTTCAGGTGTGGTTGAATTGACAACTCAGCTGCTAATACTTGAGAATATTCTTTGGCTCCCCTTGTATCGAATCAATAAATTTGGATTGAATACTCTACCCTCGAAAACTATTGCGATCCCCTATACTTGTGGGTTATCAAGACCTTTTTCTGGCGCCGTTGCCGGGGAGCATAGCTCTATTCTCTGAGTCACTTGGGATTTATATCTGTTGATCACTATGAGGAATTTGAAAGATACTATAACCAAGATTTTCCCCTCTACTACGAGGGGAGGTAAGGAACTGCCATCTAGCTCTGCACTTGATTCACCTTCTGTTTTGAGTAAGCTTGCGACACCTACACCTGCTATTGATTCTGATATGTTGCATGTTATTGATGATGCTACTTCTACTATGAATGATGCTTATGATGCTACTACTTTGCTTGATAAAACTGTGCCACCGGGTGAATTACTTGATGAACATCTTGCTAGAGTTAGAACTATTGACTATGCTGAAGATGATGATATTTCTGAAACTGATGAAATTATTGAAACTGAACACTTTGAAACACCTGATAAGACTAGCTCTCCTAGGTATGAACTTTCTGTTGTACCTGAGGGTTATATTATGGATGAAGAAACTGCTAGAGACTTTTTTGCTTGTAATGATATAGATGATCTTAAGAAACTATTAGCTAAGCTGAAATAAAAGTCTTTGAATGCTAGAATGCAATATGATCCTTAGTTTGCTACTTCATCTATCTTTGTTACTGATAAGGATTATGAATTCTCTGTCGATCCTGAGTTAATTACTTTGGTTGAATCTGATCCTTTCTATGGTTATGAATCTGAAACTGTTGTGGCATATCTTACTAAATTGAATGATATAGCCACCCTATTTACTCATGAGGAAAAAATTCGCTATTACTATATTCTTAAGTTGTTTCCTTTCTCGTTAAAGGGTGATGCTAAGTTATGGTTTAATTCTCTTGCTCCTGGTTGTGTGCGTAGTCCCCAGGATATGATTTACTACTTCTCTAAAAAATATTTCCCTGCTCATAAGAAACAAGCTGCTTTAAAGGAAATATTTAACTGTGTGCAAATTGAAGAAGAGAGTCTCCCACAAGCTTGGGGGAGGCTTCTCCAATTACTTAATGCTTTGCCTGATCATCCTCTCAAGAAAAATGAAATACTTGATATCTTTTATAATGGACTAACCGATGCTTCTAGGGACCACCTAGATAGTTGTGCTGGTTGTGTTTTCAGGGAACGAACTGTTGAGCAAGCTGAATTGCTATTGAATAATATATTGAATAATGATAATGATTGGACACTTCCTGAACCAACTCCTAAGCCATCACCGAAGAAAAGAGGTATTCTATTCCTCAGTCCTGAAGATATGCAAGAGGCAAAGAAATCTATGAAAGAAAAAGGTAATAAAGCTGAAGATGTTAAGAATCTACCACCTATTGAAGAAATACATGGTCTTGATAACCCGACACAGGTAGTAGAGGTAAATTCTCTCTATAGATTTGATGAAGGTGATATTCCTCATAATAAGTCTGCTAGTCAATGCTTGGATGAGTTTGATAATTTTATTGTTAAAAAAATAATTCAATGCTTATGTTAGTAGACAATTGAAACGCAATCCTCACATGCTTGGCTGCTTGGGTGATTATATGAGTAGAACTGTTAATGATTTTAAGCTTATTAGTAAGCATGCTTCCATGGTTAAAACTCAAGTAGAACAAGTACTTAAGGCACAAGATGATTTGCTTAATGAGTTGAATAGTAAGAACAATGATAATGCTGTTAGGGTTATGACTAGAGGTGGTAAAATGACTCAGGAACCTTTGTATCCTCAGGGCCATCCTAAGAGAATTGAGCAAGATTCTCAGAGAATTAATACTGATGCATCTAGTCCTAGTAATAAAAAGAAAAAGAAAACTGATAGGACTTTGCATGCTTCTAGTGAACCTGTTATAGACACACCTGAGAATCCAAATGATATTTCTATTTCTGATGCTGAGACACAATCTGGTGATGAACATGAACCTAGTGATAATGTTAATGATGATGTTCATGTTGATGCTCAACCTAGTAATGATAACGATGTGGAGGTAGAACCTGCTGTTGATCTTGATAACCCACAGTCAAAGAATAAACGTTATGATAAGAGAGACTTAGTTGCTAGGAAACATGGTAAAGAAAGAGAACCATGGGTTCATAAACCCATGCCCTTTTCTCCTAAACCATCCAAGAAAAAGGATGATGAGGATTTTGAGCGCTTTGCTGAAATGATTAGACCTATCTGTTTGCGTATGTGTTTGACTGATATGCTGAAAATATCTCCTTATGCTAAGTATATGAAAGATATTGTCACAAATAAAAGAAAGATACCTGAAGCTGAAATTTCCACCATGCTTGCTAATTATACTTTTAAGGGTGGAATACCAAAGAAACTTGGAGATCCAGGAGTACCAACTATACCATGCTCCATTAAAAGAAACTATGTTAAAACTGCTTTATGTGATTTGGGAGCCGGTGTTAGTGTTATGCCTTTCTCTTTATATCGTAGACTTGAATTGAATAAGTTGACACCTACTGAAATCTCTTTGCAAATGGCTGATAAATCAACTGCTATACCCATCGGTATTTGTGAGGATGTGCCTGTTGTGGTTGCAAATGTTACTATCTTAACGGACTTTGTTATTCTTGATATTCCCGAGGACGATAGTATGTCGATCATCCTTGGTAGACCCTTTTTGAATACTGCAAGGGCTGTTATTGATTGCAACAAAGGCAATGTCACTTTTCATGTTAATGGTAATGAGCATACGGTACACTTTCCAAAGAAACAACTTCAAGTTCATAGTATCAATTCTATTGGAAAATTTTCAACTATTACTATCAGAGGTTTTGAATTTCCTCTCCCTACTGTCAAAAAGGAATATGATATTCTTATTGTTGGGGATATGCATATCCCCGTTGAGGTAACCTAGTGTTATTCAAAAATTCTCCGGTTTCATGTTATTCGAAAGAGGTTTGTTAATAAGACTTGATCAACCTTGTTAACGGATTCCTTTCGATGAGCATGAGATGGATGAATTTAGAAAGCACAACTTTCTGTACTTACTTTTTGCTTTCTGTTATTTAGAATAAATAAAGCAAAAATAGTATTATATGTCTATTTTCTGAATTATTCGTGCAATAAAAATATCCCAAAAATAAAAGTTTTCCAAATGCCCTGAAAATTTAGTATGATTTTTTTATAGAATATTTTAGAATTTCTGGCACTGAGATTGCACCAGGGGGCTGCACCAGTGGACCACAAGGGTGGAGGGCGCACCCTACCCCCCTGGGCGCGCCCCCTGCCTTGTGGGTCCCACGTAGGCCCCCTCACTTATTCCAGCACCCATCCACTTCGTCTTCCTCCAGAAAAAATCATCTCAGTGCTCAAACCAGTGTTCTAGCTCATCTTGCTGCCATTTTCGATCTCCTTGTGTAAAGCTCCATTTGCAAAACTGTTTTGGGGGATTGTTCTTTGGTATGTGACTCCTCCAATGGTCCAATTAGTTTTTGTTCTAGTGCTTTATTTATTGCAAATTTTTGCTGCTGTGGAGACCTTGTTCTTGAGCTTGCATGTCAAATTTTTATGGTCCAAAGTAGTTTTGATGCATGATATAGCCTCTAGACACTTGTAGGAGTAGTTGCTTTCAATCTTGTTGAGTTTGGTTCACTTTTATTTTGAGTCACTAAAAATTTCAGAAATTTTTCAGAGGAAGAAAAATGTTGAGGAAAATGTACCAAGGTGGTTCCTCGAGGAAGCAAGCACCGAGGCTCGCGATACGTGAACTAGACCTTGAACCACCAAGGGAAGCTCAAGTGCGGCCTTGTGAATGGCCATCGGATGAATTCATGGTTCGTGCAGGTTTCAAGGATGAGTTTGATGCGTACGTGCAAAATGCTGAACTGGGGGACTTCTTGTCAGATAAGTGTCCCCAATACTATCAACTCACTGATTCATTTGTGAGAAGGTTTAAATTTACATCTCAGCGCAATACTCATACTGTCCTATTTGATCTTTATGATGAATCATATACCATGGACCTTGAAGATTTTAATACTGCTTGCAAAATCCCACAATGGGGCATTCATAGCGAGCCTCATAAAATTGAGTGCAATGATTTCCTTGCTAGCATTACTGTGGGAGAAACTAGACATATTACACAAGCCTCCATGGGGAGTATTCATTTTCCTGCCATACATTATTTTGCTCTCTTCATAGGTAGATGCATTAATGGTAAACATGATCATAGCCACCTTTGCGCATCGGATCTTAGTGTCCTTAAGTGTGCAGTGTTGGGTGATAAACGATATAACTTGGGGGCCATTATTGCGAGGAGGTTACATCTTAATGCTAAAGATGGAGATTTATTTGGTGGGATTTATGCAACCCGTTTAGCTAATTATCTTGGAGTACCCATAAGGGGGAATGACATTGAGTTACCACCTGCTTTTCTTGATTATAATACTTTGGTTCGCTACCAGTTTCTTGTGAGGAACGAACAGTCCCTCCTGTACCGACTAATCTTTGGCCGACAGCGCACTGTCCATATTACTCTTCCTGCTCCTACCTTCTTTAACTTTCAGGTCAGAGGGAGATATTTTATAACTAGAGAGGAGGCAAACGAGTATGAGAGAGAGGTTGAGGCCACTCGCCTCCATGCTGCAGCCCTTCAGGCAGTAGCTGCCGCATCACAGTACAACCCCGACTACAACTTTGGATATCCGCCGGGCCAGTCGTGGCCCTAGACCAACTTAGGCCAAAAGCCTAAGCTTGGGGGAGTACGTATTTCTCACCGACATTATATTCATGTTCACACACTCATTCCAGTTGTCGGTGTTCATACTTTTTCATTGTATTATCCATGTTAGTTTATTTTCTTTTTCCCGCTTTCTTCTTGTGTGTTTGAAAAACCTTAAGGAAAACCAAAAAAAATAGTTGTAGCATATTTCTTTTCCATGTTTATTTAGTAGTAGTATTAAAGAAAATCCAAAAAGATTTCTTGTTCTTCTTTTGCTTGTTGGGAGCTTTCCCGTGTAAATAGTTTTTCTCGTTCTTGTTTTACCTTCTTCAGAAAAACAAAAACTCCAAAAACATTTCAGTGTGTTTCTTTGAAGTTCTTTTCTTTTCTTTGGGGGTCGAGAGGAGAAGACCACGATGAAAATGTTGAGCGGCTCTCATATGCATTATTGTTGATCTATCAAAGAGCCCATATTACCTTGTCTTCTCCTTTGAATAAATGTTTGCAGATTCCAGCTTAGTCCAATGCACATGCACTATTATTATTATCCACACTATTCGGTCGTGTAAGTGAAAGGCAATAATGACGATATATGATGAAATGATTGAGATGAGGAAAAGCTGGTATGAACTCGACCTATCTTGTTTTTGTAAATATGATTAGTTCACCGTTCTTGATTGAGCCTACTATGAATGAAACATGTTTGCAATGATAATTAGAGATTATAGTTACTCATGCCATGCTTAATTAGCTAGGAGTTTATAATGGTTTACCTTGCGTGCCAACATGCTTTTAAAATGGTTGTGATGTAGTATGATAGGATGGTATCCTCCTTTGAATGATTCGAGTGGCTTGACTTGGCACATGTTCACGCATGTAGTTGAAACAAAATCAACATAGCCTCCACGATATTTATGTTCATGGTGATTTATATCCTACTCATGATTGCACTCAATGTTGGTTAATCTCAATGCATGTTTATGGCTGTTGTCGCTCTCTAGGTGGTCGCTCCTCAATCTCTTGCTAGCCTTCACCTGTACTAAGCGGGGAATACTACTTGTGCATCCACTTCCATAAACCCAAAGTTGTTCCATATGAGTCCACCATACCTACCTATATGCGGTATTTACCTGCCGTTCCAAGTAAATTTGCATGTGCAAAACTCTAAACCTTCAAATAATAATCTGTTTTGTATGCCCGAATCGCTCATGTAGCGACTGAGGGCTGTTAGTATCTTCCATGCTAGGTGGGTTATTCTCACGATGAGTGGACTCCGCTCGTCATTCACAAGAAAATGGCTGGTAATCGGGATGTCCAGTCCCATGCTCAAATCAAATCAATTTATAATTGCAAACAAAACTCCCCCAGGATTGTTGTTAGTTGGACGGTACCCGTTGTTTCGGACCAACCATGGAATGTGCTTGTTGGTGATGGGGGAGTATAAACTTTACCATTCTGTTTGGGAACCGCCTATAATGTATGTAGCATGGAAGATACCGAGATCTCTTGGTCGTTATGTTGACAATGAAAGCATACCACTCAAAATTATATTCATCTCTGTTTCAAAAAGCTCGAGCTCTGGAACCTCTGCAAATCCCTGCTTCCCTTTGCGAAGGGCCTATCTATTTACTTTTATGCTGAGTCATCATCCTCTTATAAAAAGCACCAGTTAGAGAACACCACTGTCATTTGTATGCATTGTTATTAATTGATATTGAGTATGACTGTGACTGCATCTATTTCGCCATGAATTACAATGTCTAGTCAGTCCTTGATCATCAGGGGTGCTCTGCATTTATGTTTTGCGGTCTCAGAAAGGGCTAGCGAGATACCATTCTGTTATATCATATCATGATTGTTTTGAAAAAGTGTTGTCATCCGAGATTTATTATTATTGCTCGTTAGTTGATTATGCCATTGGTATGAGTAAATGTGAGACCTAAATGTTATTGTGAATATGGTTAGTTTATAATCTTTGCTGAAAACTTGAATGCTGGCTTTACATATTTGCAACAACAAGATCAAACAGAGTTTGTAAAAGTTTTTCTTTATCACTTTCAGTTTATCAACTGAATTGCTTGAGGACAAGCAATGGGTTAAGCTTGGGGGAGTTGATACGTCTCCATCGTATCTACTTTTCCAAACTCTTTTGCCCTTGTTTTGGACTCTAATTTGCATGATTTGAATGGATCTAACCCGGACTGACGCTGTTTTAAGCAGAATTGCCTTGGTGTTATTTTTGTGCAGAAATAAAAGTTCTCGGAATGACCTGAAACTTCACGGAGAATATTTTTGGAATAAATAAAAAATATTAGCGAAAGAATCAACAGAGGGGGACCCACCTGCTGTCCACAAGGGTGAAGGGCGCGCCCCCTGCCTTGTGGGTCCCCTGGACCTCCACCGACCTCAACTCCAACTCCATATATTCATGTTGATTCATCGCGTTTTACGATACGGAGCCGCCGTCACCTCCTGTTCTTCATCGGGAGGCCAGATCTGGAGTCCATTCGGGGCTTCGGAGAGGGGAAATCGTCGCCATCATCATCACCAACCTTCCTCCATCACCAATTTCATGATGCTCACCGCCGTGCGTGAGTAATTCCATCGTAGGCTTGCTGGACGGTGATGGGTTGGATGAGATTTATCATGTAATCGAGTTAGTTTTGTTAGGGTTTGATCCCTAGTATCCACTATGTTCTAAGATTGATGTTGCTATGACTTTGCTATGCCTAATGCTTGTCACTAGGGCCCGAGTGCCATGATTTCAGATCTGAACCTATTATGTTTTCATGAATATATATGTGTTCTTGATCTTATCTTGCAAGTTGTAGACACCTATTACGTGTTATGATCCGCATACCCCAAGGTGACAATAATTGGGAGTCTTTCCGGTGATTACCGTATTTGACGAGTTTATGTATTCACTAAGTGCTAATGCTTTGGTCCGGTTCTCTATTAAAAGGAGGCCTTAATATCCCTTAGTTTCCATTAGGACCCCGCTGCCACGGGAGGGTAGGACAAAAGATGTCATGCAAGTTCTTTTCCATAAGCACGTATGACTATATACGAAATACATGCCTACATTATATTGATGAATTGGAGCTAGTTCTGTGTCACCCTAGGTTATAACTGTTGCATGATGAATGCCATCCGACATAATTATCCATCATTGATCCATTGCCTACGAGCTTTTCACATATTGATCTTTGCTACGTTACTTTTTCGTTGCCGCTGTTACAATTGCTACAAAACTGTTACTGTTACTTTTGCCACTGTTACCGTTACTTCCATACTACTTTTCTACTAAATACTCTGTTGCAGATATTAAGTCTTTCAGGTGTGGTTGAATTGACAACTCACCAGCTAATACTTGAGAATATTCTTTGGCTCCCATTGTGTGGAATCAATAAATTTGGGTTGAATACTCTACCCTAAAAAACTGTTGTGATCCCCTATACTTGTGGGTTATCAGCGTTGTTAGTGGGCTCATGTGTTGATGCGCTGGTAACGTCGTCATGCCACACCACAGAGGGCTTAAATAGCCACTCGAGGAAGGTGTTTTTGGGAACAGGGTCGCGCTTGGCGCCCATGCGGGCAAGGACGTCGGCCGCTTGATTGCTGTCTCTAGCGACATGGTGAAATTCTAGGCCCTCGAATCGGGCCGATATCCGGAGGACTGCGTTTCGGTAAGACGCCATCTTGGGGTCCTTGGCGTCGAACTCGCCGTTGACTTGAGAGATCGGTAGGTTTGAATCCCCTTACCTCAAGGCGCTGCACTCCCATTGTTGTGGCCATACGAAGGCCATGTAGTAGCACTTCGTATTCGGCTGCATTGTTGGAGTCCTTGTACATTATCTGTAAGACGTACCGAATAGTGTCGCCTGTGGGGGAGGTTAAGATGACCCCAGCCCCCAGTTTGGCTAACATCTTTGAGCCGTCAAAATACATTGTCCAGTGTGAATATGTACTGTATTCCCGGGGTAGTTCGGCTTCGGTCCATTCGGCAATAAAATCGGCCAGCACCTGAGATTTAATGGCTCGGCGTGGTTTGTATGTTATCTCAAAGGGGAGGAGCTCGATGGCCCACATGGCGATGCGGCCCGTGGCGTCTCTGTTATTGATTATATCGTTCAAAGGGACCTCCGATGCCACTGTGAACATTCTTGAAAGTAGTGTCGAAGCTTTCGGGACGCCATGAAGACTGTGTAAGCTATCTTTTGATAGTGCGGGTACCGTGCTTTACATGGTGTTAGCACTTCAAACACATAATAGACCGGCTTCTGCACTTGAAATTTGGGATAATTAGATTTATGCCCCTAGTTGCGTCCCACTTGTCTGTTTTACCCCTAATTTCCAAAAGTCACCGGTTCTATCCAAGTCACATTGCTCCTCTTATGCTTTTACCCTTTGACCGTTGATACGTCTCCAACGTATCTATAATTTATGAAGTATTCATGCTGCTATATTATCATTCTTGGATGTTTTACAATCATTTTATAGCAACTTTATACCATTTTTTGGGACTAACTTATTGACATAGTACCCAGTGCCAGTTGCTATTTTTTGCTTGTTTTTTACATCACAGAAAATCAATACCAAACAGAGTCCAAACGCAGCGAAACTTTTTATGGATTTTTTATGGACCAGAAGACATCCAATGGGCCAGAGCAGCACCTGGGGGGTTGTGCCCACCTCGGTGGCCTCCAGCACCGCCTCTTCACCCTATAAATTGCCAAATATTCCAAAAACCCTCGCGGAGACCCTAGATCAGAAGTTCCGCCGCTGCAAGCCTCTGTAGCCATGAAAAACCAATCTAGACCCCGTTCCGGCACCCTGCCGGAGGAGGAAATCATCTCCGGTGGCCATCTTCATCATCCCGGCGGCCACCATGATGAGGAGGGAGTAGTCTGTAACACCCCCGGTGGTTAACTACAGTAATCCCCTTTTGACTATGCCATGTCATCGTGATTATCAGTGCCTAATCCTCATATTGCATTTCGGACTCCAAATTCAAACTTCAAATGAATTCAAAGTGGAGAATAAAAGTTGTCTGGCATAGAAACTAAAATGTTCGATAAATAGCAAATATTCCAGAGACTATTCTAAAATTGAAACCAACAATAAATAAATAAATTAGGTGGCTCAAACTTTACCAAAACAGTAAGGATTAATGCATTTTAATTATTATAAAATTTGTGTGAACTCCATTTGCCTCCAAACTAATTTTTGGTAGTAGTTGAGGAAGCCTAGTATTTATTGGAACATTTGCCATGTTTTACAAAATTGAATTTGAGGCCTAACTAATTACAAAAACAGAAAATGTGAATAAATAAAAGAAAAGAAGTAAAAGAAAATAAAAAACAGCAAACCCCCCCCCCTTACCCCACTGGGCCTCTTGGCCCAGTCGGCTCCGTCGACCAGGCCGGCCCAGCCGGCCTCCCCTCACTCCCCTTATCCCCACCCCGACGGAAACCCTAACACACCATTCCCATTTCCCCCCTCTCCCTCGATCCCTCCTCCCTCTCCCTCCCCATCTGGATCGAGGGGGGCAACGGCCCCGCGACCCCGACGCCGGCGCCCGTCCCCAGCGCCACCCCGCCCCGTCACCGCCTCCTCCTCGCCTCACCTGTCGCCTCCTCGCCCCTCCTTCGCTCCCCCCCCCGCGCGCGCCGCCGCCCGAGGCCTCTGCCTCTCCTTGCCGACGCCGTCGCCAAACGCTGCCACCCCACCGCGCCGTCGTCGTCCCGTCGTCGACCACCGCCGCCCCGAGCTCCGGCCCCTCCCCGAGCCCGCTTATGCACAACTACAGACCCCGGTGAGGCCTCGTTCGCCCTCGCTCCGCTCCCTCGCACTCCGATCCTCGTCGGTGCGCTCACCGCTTAGCCGCTGCCGCGCCCGCCTCGCGCTCGCCGCGGCCTCGCCTCGTTTGCCGCCGCTGCCCTCCACCGCACGCGCGCTCGCGCTGTCCGCGCCACGCTCGCCCCGCGCCGCCCCCTGCTCGCGCGCGTGGCCGCCCGCCTGCTGCGTTGTCGCTGCCGCGCCCCGGTTCCCCTGCTGCTGCCCTCTGCGCCTCGCGCACACGCGCCCGTGCGCGCCTCCCCACACGCGCGCCCGCTGCACTCCGCGGCCGCCGCCTGCTGTCCCGCTCGCCGCGCCGCCCTGCTCCGGCTGCGGCCGTGGACGCCGGCGTCGGGCCGCAGCGCCTGCGCGGGCAAAGCCCATAACCCGCGCGCCCACAGCGCCCCTGCGCCCGAATCGCCCAGCGCCCGTTTGGCCCTATGGGCCACTGACTAGGGGGCCCCACCCCACAGAACATTAAAAAAATAAAAATAACATAAAAATTATTAAAATTAATAATTAATTAATTAGTTAATTAATTAAGTTAATTAATTCTGATTAGGTTAATCTAAATTAGTTAATTAGTTTAATTAAATACTAATTAGTTAGTTAACACTAATTAACTAAACAGTCAATGACAGGTGGACCCCACCTGTCAGGTTGACCGCTGACGTTAGCATGATGTCATGCTGACGTCATCAATCACTGTTTCGGATAATGTTGAATTTAAATAATTAAATAAATTTCAGAAATTGCTAAAATCTTTAGAAAATCATATTAAATAATCCGTAGCTCAGATGAAAATACTTTGTACATGAAAGTTGCTCAAAACGACGAGACGAATCCGAATACGCGGTCCGTTCGTCCGTCACACATCCCTAGCTACCCGAACATGCAACCGTTCCCCTCCGGTCATCTGTCTGACAAATGTCCGGAACCGGGTAAACATTCCCGGATGAATCCCACCTTCGCCAGTATCACCCGGCACTACGTTAGATCACCTCTGTCACCGCGTATTGTCATGTTATGCTTTGTGCTGCACTTGTTCGCTGAGTATTTATACTGTTTCCTCCCCCTCTTCTCTCTCGATAGCCCCCGACCCCGACGTCGTCCCCGAGACCGACGCAGCTCCGGAGACCGAAGACACCGTTGACAACCTTGCCCTTGCCGCCGAGCAACCAGGCAAGCCCCCCCCCTTTTGATCATCCCGATATCGCCCATTCTATTTTCTCATGCTTGCATTAGAATTGCTGCTGCTACTGCTTTACCTATTCTGATGCATAGCCTATTTATTGTAACCTGCTGTTGATAATTACCTGCATATCCTAAACTGCTTAGTTTAGGCTGGGTAGAGACCTATCAGTGACCCCACTTATCCCGATTGCCCAGCTGGATTATCTGAAGACCCGATCAACGGGAATTGAAGACCAGGCCCCGACACCGCACCTCAACCCCCTTAGTTGTAACGACACTGCAGCGTTACCACCGAGTGCCGAGGGTGATACCTCGTGTAGCACTTCTGATGTTAACTCTGTAGAGTAGCTATTCGGTCGTGGTCATCGAGGGTGATTCCTCCTTCACCGCTTCCGATAACGACGCCGTCGTACAACACCTCAAGTGTGAACCCAGCGAGGGTGATTCCTCCGAGTTCACCTTGACGGATACATCGAGTAGGAATCCAACGAGGGTGATACCTCGGATTCCCCTGATCTTATGGACACACGGATACTTGGACTTTACACTGTTACTTGGATAGGCAGGTCGACCCTGAGGGGTACCCGCATGCGCCTGAGAGGCGAGTGTTGTGAAGACGGGTGCCTGTGTGGTGCCCGAGTGAGAATACGAGGCGCGGCCGGGCATTCTTAACCCTTGCAGCAAGTCCTCGAGACGGGGCGATGGGGTCACATCTTTCGTGAGTCTCTGCTCGTTAGCGCAAGCCCTAGTCCTAACGATTTGGATATTTGATCCGAGCAGGCCTCTGGCCTGATAGCACTAACCATCACGTGGGCATAGTATGGGCGTTCTGCATCGTAGCATCAGCCGAAAGCTCTGTCAGACGTCTAGTTCAGCCTTGCGGCCGGGACGGACCGGCGCCCTCCGGGTGCCTGGCTTCACCCTGCTCGCAACGACCCGGAGTGCATAGGGCGATGGCCCAAGACCCCTGAGCGCTTAGGATGTAGACCGGCGGGGACCTCTCTGCTAAGCTGTAGGTAGGGTTGCGGTGTGTCGTTTTGCCGAGGCCGGGCATGACCCAGGAAAGTGTGTCCGGCCGGAGTTAATCGAGCGTGTTGGGTAAGTTGGTGCACCCCTGCAGGGAAGAAAACTTCTATCGATAGCCTGTCCTACGGTAAAGGACACTCGAAGTTGTATCTTGATTGATACAATTTAGAACTGGATACTTGGATACTATGGCTCTGGGATTGCTTCTCGCAGGGAGTCGAGAAGGGATCTCCGGACGAGGTTGATGACTGTATGGCTCTGGGATTGCTTTCTCGCAGGGAGTCGAGAAAGGATCTCTGGGTGAGGATGAGACTTAATGATACTGCTACTTTATATGGTTTTGTCTACACTCTTCTAATGCTGCAAGACCTCTGAAGATGCTAGTCTTCGATAGGACTAGGCCTCCTCTCTATTCTGGCATTTCTGCAGCCCAGTCCACATATACAGCCTTCCTTTGAAAATGTTGCATATGTAGTGTAGATCCTTGCTTGCTGAGTACTTCTGAGTACTCACGGTTGCTTTGTTTTCCTTTTCTCCCCATATCAGTTTGACGTGACCAAGATGACGGAGCCCCTGAGACAGCTGTCCCCGCCGACGATCGCTACTACTACCCCGAGGATGATTACTTCTACGATCTGACTGACGACCAGGAGTAGGATCGAGGGTCCCAGGCAGGAGGCCTACGCCTTTCGATCATAGTGTTTTATTTTGCCCCGCCTTTCTAAAGGCCTTTCTGTTTCTCTTTTAATATATGTACTCAGATATCTGATGCTTCCGCTGACGCTTGTACGCAAGCTTAGGTATTCGAGCCCTCGAGTCCCCTGGCTTGTAATATAAAGCTTGTATGACTTTATTTATCTTTTAGAGTTGTGTTGTGATATCTTCCCGTGAGTCCTTAGGCTTGATCGTGTGCATTTGCGTGTATGATTAGTGCACGATCGGGCCGGGGGCGTCACATAGTCCACCCTCGGGGCTGAGAGTTTGTACCAGTAGCTATGTGTTTAATCTCTTTCTCTCGTGTTCTTGAGATGTCACGATCTTGATGTATTGCGGGCTTTGTTAATATAGTCGGATCATATGGTGTTTCCCCTCTCTATCTTGTTGTGATGAATTGAGTTTTCCCTTTGAGATTTCGTTTTATCGGATTGAATACTTTTATGGATTTGAGAGCACTTGATATATGTCTTGCATACGAATACCCGTAGAGACAATGGGGTATTATATTGATTCACTTGATATATGTTTTGGCACTCAACTCGCGGATTCCGGAGGTGACATTGGGGTAATCTATGCATAGGGGTTGATGCATGTTCTTGTCTTTGTTTCTCCAGTAGAAATCTTGGGGCACTCTTTGAGGTTCTTTGTGTTGGATTGAGCATTACGAATCTGAATTTGCTTTGGTGTTATTTAGTACGAACTCTTGGATACATCGATCGGAAAGAATAGCTTTGAGGTGGTTTCGTACCCTACAAACAATTTCTTCTTATGTTCTCCGCTAGATAGGAAATTTGGAGTGATTCTTCATCGCACTTTGAGAGATGGTTATATGATCCAATTATATTAGCATTGTTGAGAGATTGCACTAGCGAAAGTACGGACCCTAGGCCTTGTTTTCAAGCATTGCAATACCGTTTGTGCTCACTTTTATCGTTTGCTACCTTGCTGTTTTTATTTATTCAGATTATAAAAAAATATTTCTACCATCCATATTACACTTTTATCACCATCCCTTCACCGAACTAGTGCACCTATACAATTTGCCATTGTATTGGGTGTGTTGGGGACACAAGAGATTTCTTGTATTTGGTTGCAGGGTTGTTTGAGAGAGACCATCTTCATCCTACGCCTCCCATGGATTGATAAACCTTAGGTCATCCACTTGAGGGAAAATTGCTACTGTCCTACAAAACTCTGCGCTTGGAGGCCCCACACGAGTCTACAAGAATAAAGCTGCGTAGTAGACATCAAGCTCTTTTCTGGCGCCGTTGCCGGGGAGGTTAGGTAAGCGGCACTCACACCCCGTCAACGAAGCTCTTTTCTGGCGCCGTTGCCGGGGAGGTGAGTGCTTGAAGGTATATCTTTAGATCTTGCAATTGAATCTTTTAGTTTCTTGTTTTATCACTAGTTTGGTACGTAAAAGAAAAGTACAAAAAAATATGGAATTGAGGTGGTCTTATATTATTCATCTTTATCATGTATTTCGTGAAAATGATGGAAAGGAAAATTGTGCTCAATTGATAGAAGAAGAATTCAATAAAATGTTTGGCATAAATGATGAGCATGATTGCAATGTTGTTAGTATGAATTCCGTGAACATCCATCATGCTAATGATATGCAAAGCCATAAGCTTGGGGATGCTATGTTTGATGAAGATGATATTTTTAGTCCCCCAAGTTTTGATGTGCAAATTTGTTATAATGGTAGCATGGCTCCTATTTTATGACGATTATATTGATGAAAGTGGGTTTGGAAGAGTGTCAACTCTAGGTACTAATGATCCCACTATTTTGGAGGGTGTTGAATCTTATTGTGATAATTATGAAAGTGGATTTGGAGAGGTCATGACTTTATTTAGTGATGAATCCATTATTTTGGAAGATGTTTCAATTGACTATGATAACGAAGTTGCTATCTATGATGATTATGGTGATGACATGTATGCTATATTGAATAATGATAAGCATGAAACTTGTCATCATGATTTTAATTTTCAATCACATGATAGTTATTTTGTTGAGTTTGCTCCCACCACTATGAATGAGAATAAATTTGCTTATGTGGAGAGTAATAAATTTTCTATGCTTGTGGATCATGAAAAGAATGCTTTATGTGATAGCTATATTGTTGAATTCATTCATGATGCTACTGAAAATTATTATGAGAGGGGAACATATGCTTTTACATATAGCAATAATATCAAGTTTCCTCTCTTTTTGTTGAAAGTTTTGAAGTTGCTCTTGTTTTGCCTTCCTATGCTAGTTGATTCTTGTTTCCATAAGTTGTTTGCCCACAAAATCCCTATGCATAGGAAGTGGGTTAGACTTAAATGTGCTAGTCATATGCTTCACAATGCTCTCCTTATGTTTAGATTCTTATCTTTTATGCGAGCATCATTGAAATCATCATGCCTAGCTAAAAGGCATTAAAGAAAAGCGCTTGTTGGGAGACAACCCAACACTTTTTCCTACTGTTTTTGTGTGTTCACATGGTTAGACTACTGTATTGATCATGTTTTATAGCTTTTGTTTCAATAAAGTGCCAAGTAAAGCCTTTGGGATAGTGTGGATGATAGTTGACTTGATTCTGTGCAAAAACAGAAACTTTTGTGTCCAGTGCAGAAATTCCTGTCTTTTACTAGAACGTGGAACAATTCTGAATGTTTTACAGTTGATGGGTATAGAAATTTCCTACGTTGTCCTAATTTTTCAGAATTTTTAGAGTTACATAAGTATGACCTTAATTCAGATCTTTACGTACTGTTCTATTTTTGACAGATTCTGGTTTTCAATGCATAATTTTCTTGTTTTCTAGTTTCTATGGCTTATATTGCTTAATATAAATTGTGGAAATTGTAGATTACAGTAGGCATTGTGTGAGAACAATTATCAATCTTATCTTGACAGTACCAAAGTGAATGATTTGTCTTTATCATACTAACTCATCTCATGAAGTTCCGTTAAGTTTTGTGTGATTGAAGTTTTCAAGTTTTGGGTGAGATATCGATATGAGGAGAATAAGGAGTGACAAGACCCTAAGCTTGGGGATTCCCAAGGCACCCCCAAGGCAATATTCAAGGAATATCCAAGCAACTAAGCTTGGGGATGCCCCGGAAGGCATCCCCTCTTTCGTCTCCGACATTATCGGTAACCTCACTTGGAGCTACATTTTTTCGTCACATGATATGTGTTTTTCTTGGAGCATCATTTTCTTGTTAGGATTTGCTTGCTGTTATTTAGAATAATGTTTTGCATCTTTATTTCCAATAAAAATGTCAAGGATAGCCTTTACCATGCTCATTTTGCAAGTATATGAGTTGCCGTTTCAAAACAGAAAGTTTATCGATGTTGCAAAAATTGCCGAGAAAATTCAGAATGTGATAAAATATTGAAAAAATTTGCACAGTAAGATCTGATAAATTTTCTACAGTGTGGTAAATTTTCATAATTTTTGGAGTTAAAGAAGTATTGATACTCTTGCATTCTTTACAGACTGTACTGTTTTGGCAGATTGCTGTTATGTTTGCATTGTTTGCATATGTTTGCTTGTTTAATGATTCTATTTGAGGATAGGAGTATTAAATATGCAGAGGAATTTAGTATGCAATGTTGAATAATAATTTTTGTGATTTGCTACAGTAGAGAATGATAAGGTTTTTGCATTGGTTTATACTAACTTATCTCATGAGTTCTTGTTGAGTTTTGTGTGTATGAAGTTTTTAAGATTTAGGGAAACCGTGATATAAAAGGAATTAAGGAGACACAAAATCTCAAGCTCGGGGATACCCAAGGCATACCAAGATAATATTCCAACAAGTCTCAAGCATTTAAGCTTGGGGATGCCCTGGTAGGCATCCCACCTTTCTTCATCAACAATTATCGGTTAGTATCGGTTGAGCCTAAGTTTTTGCTTCTTCACTTGAGTTGTGCTATTCTTGGAATGTCATTTTGCTTTGTTTTACTTGCTGTTTTAATAAAATACTTAGATCTGAAAGTTTTTAAATAAGAGAGAGTCCTCAATTAGCTACCCCTTTACTTAACTACTCGCTTGATCTTCACTTATATCTTTTTGGAGTAGTTTGTCATTTACTCTTGTGCTTCACTTATATCCTATGAGTAAATTGTTGAATGAATTGAATATCATGAAGTTGAAATTATATGTTCATATCATGCCTAGTGGTAGCTTCACATAGGGTTTAGAAAGTGAAATCTTTTGAAGCTTGACAATCACAATATTGGTCATACAAGCAATTCATGAATGATTACTATAAGGAAGAGAACTTTCACATGCAAATACACTATCTTGGAAATCTTTTGTGATTGTGAGCCCCCATCAAAATATTATATGCAAAAATTGTTGACGTTGGACAAGGAAGACAACATAATGATTTATGTTTGTTCATATTCACATAGAAGTTATATTGTCATAGATCCTTCAACATGTGGTGCTTGCCCCCCATCTTTGCTAGCCAAAAATTCCGCACCAAGTAGAGATACTACTTGTGCATCCAAAAACCCTTAAACCCAAATCTTATTTTCAAGAGTCCACCATACCTACCTAAGGATTGAGTAAGATCCTTCAAGTAAGTTGTCATTGGTGCAATAAGGCAATAAAAATTGCTTCTAAAAGTGTTAGATCATTTAGTGTAAGCGAAAATTGAGCGTTGTACAAACTTGTGATGGCAAAGAATAAAAGCGACAGACTGCATAATAAAGGTTGCTATCATAAGGGGCAATATAACGTGATGTTCTTTTGCACTAACGGATTGAGCATACAAAAAAAGCGCATGGCAACCTCTGCTTCCCTCTGCGAAGGGCCTACCTTTTACTTTTATGCATCTACTTTTATGCAAGAGTCAAAGTTTTTCTCTCTATTCCTTTTTAGTTTTCTCTTTTGGCAAGCATCATGTGGTGAGGAAAGATCTAGGCACATACATCCAGTTAGATATGGGTAGCATGAGTTATTATTGTTGACATCACCCTTGAGGTGAATACGTTGGGAGGCAAAATTATAAGCCCCTATCTTTCTATGTGTCCGGTTGAAATGTTTTGCTCATGTGTATGCGGTGAGTGTTAGCAATCATAGAAGGCCATATGATGGTTGAGTATGTGGAGCTCTTACTTAGACTCTGTTGAATAAGTTGAATTGCAATTGTTTGGTGACTAAGAATATAGGTTGTTGAGTTTCAAGAGAATTCATTGTTTGAACCTTAACATGTGAATTGGTTGCCACTTTAACATGATGAGTTTTATGAGAAAGAGTTGCTGTTATGATGCTAGGAAAAGTGATTGAAATTACTATTGATCAAACTTATGCACTTTGCTAGCATTCACACTTCATAAATTATTTCTTTTATCATTTACCTACTCGAGGATGAGTAGGAATTAAGCTTGGGGATGCTGATACGTCTCCAACGTATCTATAATTTATGAAGTATTCATGCTGCTATATTATCATTCTTGGATGTTTTACAATCATTTTATAGCAACTTTATACCATTTTTTGGGACTAACTTATTGACATAGTGCCCAGTGCCAGTTGCTGTTTTTTTGCTTTTTTTTACATCGCAGAAAATCAATACCAAACGGAGTCCAAACGTAGCGAAACCTTTTGTGGATTTTTTATGGACCAGAAGACATCCAATGGGCCAGAGCAGCACCTGGGGGGTGCCCCGAGGGGGGCGCAACTCACCAGGGCGTGCCTGGGCCCCCAGGCGCGCCCCGGTGGGTTGTGCCCACCTCGGTGGCCTCCCGCACCGCCTTTTTGCCCTATAAATTGCCAAATATTCCAAAAACCCTTGCGGAGACCCTAGATCAGAAGTTCCGCCGCCGCAAGCCTCTGTAGCCATGAAAAACCAATCTAGACCCCGTTCCGGCACCCTGCCGGAGGGGGAAATCATCTCCGGTGGCAATCTTCATCATCCCGGTGGCCACCATGATGAGGAGGGAGTAGTCCACCCTCGGGGCTGAGGGTTTGTACCAGTAGCTATATGTTTAATCTCTCTCTCTCTCTCTCTCATGTTCTTGAGATGTCACGATCTTGATGTATCGCGGGCTTTGTTAATATAGTCGGATCATATGGTGTTTTCCCCTCTCTATCTTGTTGTGATGAATTGAGTTTTCCGTTTGAGATTTCGTTTTATCGGATTGAATACTTGTATGGATTTGAGAGCACTTGATATATGTCTTGCATACGAATACCCGTGGTGACAATGGGGTATTATATTGATTCACTTGATATATGTTTTGGCACTCAACTCGCGGATTCCGGAGGTGACATTGGGGTAATCTATGCATAAGGGTTGATGCACGTTCTTGTCTTTGTTTCTCCGGTAGAAATCTTGGGGCACTCTTTGAGGTTCTTTGTGTTGGATTGAGCATTACGAATCTGAATTTGCTTTGGTGTTATTTTAGTACGAACTCTTGGATAGATCGATCGGAAAGAATAGCTTTGAGGTGGTTTCGTACCCTACAAACGATTTCTTCTTATGTTCTCCGCTAGATAGGAACTTTGGAGTGATTCTTCATCGCAGTTTGAGGGATGGTTATATGATCCAATTATATTAACATTTTTGAGAGATTGCACTACCGAAAGTACGGACCCTAGGCCTTGTTTTCAAGCATTGCAATACCGTTTGTGCTCACTTTTATCGTTCGCTACCTTGCTGTTTTTATTTATTTAGATTATAAAAATATATTTCTACCATCCATATTACACTTTTATCACCATCTCTTCGCCGAACTAGTGCACCTATACAATTTGCCATTGTATTGGGTGTGTTGGGGACACAAGAGATTTCTTGTATTTGGTTGCAGGGTTGTTTGAGAGAGACCATCTTCATCCTACCCCTCCCACGGATTGATAAACCTTAGGTCATCCACTTGAGGGAAAATTGCTACTGTCCTACAAAACTCTGTGCTTGGAGGCCCAACACGAGTCTACAAGAATAAAGTTGCGTAGTAGACATCAACCGTCGGTTTGAAAACTTCATAACTAATTCATACTAAATCAGAAAAATGCAAATAAGATACCAAAATGTTCAGAAAAACATCACTTATATGTCAGTGTCATTTGCATTCATGAAAAAAGTGTTGGAAAGTGCACATCCAAGTTTTAGCTCTTTTGATACCACCATAAATAGTAAAATCTAAAAAAATTCAAAAAAATATGGTGGCAAAGAATGACAAATGTTCTAAGTGCTTGCCAAGTTTCATCAGGAAACGACATTCGTGGAAGTCGTGGCAAAAATAATAATTTATGGCCCTCGGATTCCCTTTCCACTGCAAGCTCCGCACTGACCACCTGATTGGTGGCTGAGACATATAGCAACATGGGCTCGCCAACACTAGGTGCGGTTAAGATAGGGTTGCTGGCTAGGAGTGTTTTAATCTCCTCGAGCGCCGCAGTTGCTTCGTCTGTCCATTGGAAATTCTTTGTCTTTTTGAGCAGCTTGTAGAGTGGTAATGCTTTTTCTCCGAGGCGGGGTATGAAGCGGCTCAAGGCTGCAACGCATCCTGCCAGCTTCTGAACATGTTTTAGCTCTGTTGGTATTGCGAGCTGAGATAGCGCTCTAATTTTGGCCGGATTGGCCTCGATTCCTCTATGGGAAACGATGAATCCGAGCAGCTTTCCGGTGGGGACCCCGAAGATACATTTTTCCGGGTTGAGCCATATGTCATAAGCTCGCAAGTTGTCGAAGGTTTGGCGTAGGTCGTCTACCAGTTGGTCTATGTGTTTGGTTTTGACAACCACATCATCCATATGCCTCGACCGTTTTGCCAATTTGATTTTCGAGGCATGCTTGAATCATGCGTTGGTATGTGGCTCCTGCGGTTTTCAATCCGAACGGCATGGTGTTGAAGCAGAAGGGCCCATAACGGGTAATGAATGCGGTTGCCGCCTGGTCGGACTCTTTCATCTTGATCTGGTGGTATCCGGAGTATGCGTCAAGAAAACATAGTGAGTCGTGTCTGGCGGTGGCGTCGATGATCTGGTCTATCCTCGGCAGGGGGAAAGGATCCTTAGGGCAAGCCTTGTTAAGGTCTTTGAAATCGACACAGAGCCGCCAGGACTTATCCTTCTTTGGTACCATTACCAGGTTTGCTAACCACTTGGGGTGCTTGATCTCACGGATGAATCCGGCCTCCAACAGTTTTGCGAGTTCTTCGCCCATGGCTTGTCGTTTGGGTTCGGAAAATCGGCACATGGTCTGTTTCACTGGCTTAAAGCCTTTTAGAATGTTGAGGTTGTGCTCTGCTTTCCTGCGTGGGATTCCTGGCATGTCCGAGGGGTGCCAGGCGAATATGTCCCAATTTTCACGCAGGAATGTCCTTAATGCCTCGTCGACTGCGGGGACCATCTGTGCTCCTATGGATGTCGTTTTGTTGGGATCTGTTAGGTGCACTTGAAATTTTACTATTTCATCTGTTGGCTTGAATGACGTGGATTTTTGTCTTTTACTGAGAACCACGTCGTCCCTGTCGACGGTAGTGCGTAAAGCTGTTAATTCTTCGGCCGCGAGGGCTTCAGATAGTGCCTCTAGGGCGAGAGATGCCGTTTTGTTTTCGGCTCTCAAGGCTCTGCTTGGGTCGCTTTGAAGTGAAATTACCCCATTGGGCCCTGGCATTTTGAGTTTCATATACCCGTAATGTGGTATGGCCTGAAATCTCGAGAATGCCTCTCGCCCTAGAAGGACGTGGTATCCGCTGCAGAAGGGCACAATGTGGAATAGCAAGGGTTCGGATCTGTAGTTATCGGGTGTGCCGAACACAACATCGAGGGTTATGCGTCCCGAGCAGTGTGCCTCCCTACCGGGTATTATACCGCGGAATGTAGTGCTACTGCGTTCGATGCGAGACCTGCTGACCTGCATCTTCTCGAGCATATCCTCGTAAATGAGATTGAGGCCACTGCCTCCGTCCATTAGTACTTTAGTCAGTCGGAAGCCATCGATGATGGGGTCGAGGACCAGTGCGGCCGGTGCGTGGCTGACGCGGGGGCTTGGCACGTCCTTCTCATCGAAGGTGATAGGAGTATTCGCCCATGGCTGTGCGGCCGCCACTTGATATATCTGGCTGAGCTCCCGAAGAGCCTTTTTCCTTTTGCTGTTTGAGGTGAACGTCTCGTATACCGTAAGGAAATTGTGGTCCTGTGGTGAGGCCGAAGTCTATTTATTTGGGGGTGTAAGGCCCAAGATTGGTTCGCCATATTTGGCCATTTGTCTTACCACCCAGCAGGCTCGAAGTCTATGGGTTGGGTTTGCGTCTAGCAAGACCGAATGTATTGGGCATGGTTTATCCAGCAACTCATCTAACACCGATCTGGGCCTGGATTTCTTGTCATTGGGCTTGCGCTCCAGTGACCGGTTTGTGTGGGCTCGTTTAAGGCGAGGCTTTCCGTGGTGCGTAGTGGGCTGTGGCCCCATGCTCAGCAGTTGCGCCCTCCATGTGTCCTCCATGGCGCAATATTTGCGCACCATGTCTGATAGTTCGGTGAAGCATTGAATTCGGCGGCGCGCGAGGGCGTTTAAGAGGCCCTCATCCCTGCAGTTGAACTGGAAGGCTTTAATTATTTCTTTGTCACAGCAAGGTGCCATCCTGTTTTTTACCAGGAGAAATCTAGCCGAATATTGGTGGACTGTCTCGTTTGGCAGCTGTTTGACGTACATGAGGTCCCATATGTCTGGGCTTCTTGAATCCGGAGAGTATTTCGTGTAGTGGGTGGGTGGGAAAATTTTGAGAATTCCCCCCTGCCGCGGATCCGGACTATCCTTGATGGGAGGTTGAGGCATGTCCGATCCTGACCGCACAGGACTCAGATCCGAACTGGTGAGTGGACGGATAGGCTCAAGGCCGGGACTTGTGTGAGGTGTTATGTCTGGACGTACATCCGGGCTGGTGTCTGACTCCGAGCTGGAGATTCGAGTGTACACCGTCTTTAGCTTACATGGCTGTGGCCCCTCCTGTGCCTCTTCGACTGTGGCGACGAGGTGCGTGACCGGAGGGGTGTTTATTTCTCGGTCATCGGGTTTAAGCCCGATCCGGTCGTAGGCTGTAGGCCTGATAACAGAAATTCCTATTGCACGAAACAGATCTGCCAACTGATCTGCCGGCTGGGCACATAGAGGTGCCAAACGCTCCGGTGACTCGATGGGATGCCCTGCGGGCGGTCCGTCGGAGTTGGGCTTCGGGGCCGGACCTTGAAAGATACCGGACTTTCGTGAGTTTTTCTAGTCCTGGGGTCGATGCGTCTGGACTGATGGATCCTTCAATGGGGGTGAGGCCTTCGATCTGGTCGAGGTGACCGGCGGGGTTGGCGCGCACTAATATGCCGCTGAAGACAAGGAGGTGACCAGGGGCGGTAAGGCCCTCTGTACGGGTGCGGTCTCCATCGACCGGTTGAGCCATCGATCCTCTCGGCGATCGCACAGCGGAACTCTCATTGAAAGCACCAATGTCGGTGTCAAAACCGGCAGACCTCGGGATAGGAGGTCCCGAGCTGTGGATCTAGGATCGATAGGTAACAAGGGACGACGAACACAGTGTTTACCCAGGTTCGGGCCCTCTCGAAGAGGTAATACCCTACGTCCTGCTTGATTGTACTGATTTTATAACGTGGTTTACAGAGTAGATCTACCTCGAGATCAGTATGAGCTAAACCCTAGGCTACGGGGGGATGAAGATAGGTCTCCCCCTAATGATTACAACCCTCGGTTTATATAGACACCGATAGGGTTAGGGTTACCGAAGATAGATTACAACAAGAGGGAAAGAGATCTCGTCCACCCTTGACTTGGAGGGCCCACCACGGCTACACAGGTCTCTTGTCACCACACGGCTCCACCAGTCCGGCCCATATATAATGGGACGTCGCCCCGAGGACCCCTTAGTCCATGACTCCCTCACGACCCCCACGACAACAGTCGAGATTGTTCCTCTCCGACATTTGCGACCGTCGGTGATGGTAGCTACTCCAGTCATTCCAAAGTGCATTATACCAAAATGTCTAGCACCTTGCAATGAAGAAGAAACTACCCCCACGACAACAGTCGAGATTCTTCCTCTCCGACATTTGCGACCGTCGGTGATGGTAGCTACTCCAGTCATTCCAAAGTGCATTATACCAAAATGTCTAGCACCTTGCAATGAAGAAGAAACTACCCACACGACAACAGTCAGGATTCTTCGTCCTCTCATATATGGAGGAGACTCTCCCTCACTGATTCCTCTCTGACATTTGCCACCGTCGGTGATGGTCGTTCTTCTCTTCCTTCCCGTGCATTACCAAAAGGTCTATCACGAGAAAGAAGAGGAAGAACGACCTCCACGACAACAGTCAGCATTCTTCTTCTCTCATATATGGTGGAGTCCCGACAGACTTAAAGTCAACCCGAAATGTTGTTTAATTATCTTTCTAGAAAATCTGGGCCACTCGATATTTCCTACATATTCTAGCACAAGTCATGCCAAAATTCATGCAAAAATCCGGCATGACCTTTGCTAAAATTCACGTCTCTTCTACCAGTCCCGGTGGCGGCTTGGCCGTCGCACCTCGACGACGACTGCGGGAGAGACGCGTCGGCGTGCCCGTTCAAGCGCGCACACCAGCGACCCTGGATGTGGTGCTGTTGGGGTTTTTCTCCAAACTCGACCTAGGGTGCCTCAACTCTTTCTGCGTTGGCGGCCCGCTACACAAGGTCGCGGTCCGCTTAAGAAGGGAGAGGAGCCGATCATGGTGTTTGAGTTCATGGCAGAAATGCAGGAAGACGCCCAAGCCCAGCTGGTTGTTGGTATGACACTGAATTCCATAAGCACAGCGCGCTTGAGTCTTGAAACGCGGTTCCAGGTAGACCACGTCTTGCGGTGGTGGCGGAGTGATGTCGTCCCTATAGCTGTTGCCGCTCATCGAGCTTGGACGGGAGCTCAACGTCCAGGAGATTCACACTCTTAGATCAAAAACTTCATCTTACTAATAGGTACATTGCTCTCTTCGTTTCATATCTGAAAAAAAAACTGGTTGGTTGGCCGGGACAAAGTGGAGGACGTGTGTGCGCTGATCTACTTTTTGCATTTTTGGCTGCTATCCTGCTAAAGAAGATTGGCCCCAATGGTACACACTACCTACTTGACTTAATGTTAAGATTTGCAAGTTTATATGTTTTTCATGGCACTGACACACTTGTTTCAGTTTGCTCTTTGGATTCTCAGAATTAGTGGTTCCTTAAGTAGTATCATGTTTTTCCAGTCTCGGAAGAAGTGAACAGCTAGCTCTGGGTTTAAGTTGGACACAAACCATTAAGTACGTTTTGCGATCATTAATCTGGCCTGCAATCATGCTGGTCGTGCTAGCAAACTAGCACTGAAGACAACATAGAGTATACTGCTTGGACCAGTGACACATATTCTACTTCCTTAACAGAGGGCAGACTGACAATTTCTCGGTGGATACAACAAGTTTGAGAAGACCCAAATTGTAGGCTTTTCTAGCTTCTCATGTTGCTACAATTTCTGAAATTCAGTCATGCATTTGTCTGTTTTCACCAAACCTTACAATAAGGAATATTCAACTTCCAACTTCTCCTGCATCCGGCCATGTAATCTTCTCCTACATCCTAATTTTCCAGGGATTTGGTGTTCCGAACATGAGGACTTAGAGAAACTGCTGACAGTCGCAACGATGCATACTGGCGTGTCGGGTCAGTGTGTCATCCACTTCTTACTCCCCTCCTCTGCGCAGTCACATCTCTGTTTTACTTTTGTTCTCCCGTCCAGGAGGATGAGCACTGCGCAATCACATCTCTGGATGATGGAACTATCAAAACATTTAACATCATGCAATTTTATCCTGTAAGTAGTACCTACATCATAGTCTATTAAATTTCCCTTAATGCTCTTGTTCCGAAGTCTGACCGTCGACAGTAGCATCGATGTTGCATTTCCTCTATTTTTAGACTAACTTAAGGTGTTGTTATGGTACTATACTGTAGTAATGAGCTATTGCAATATATTATGCAGTACCCTAATTGTTCATTACTAAATTATAACTGCTCGCATTCTGATTTTCAAATACATTTACATTTTCCAGTGGGGTTTCTTACATTGCAGGTTATATGGATGAAGGAAAAGAGGCCAGCAACGCTAGGCTAAACAATTCAGGGAGGTACTGGATTGGCCTCTGCAGAAAGCATGGTAAAGGTAACTTGAGTGTGCACTTTACGTCTTTATTACATTTCTAAAATGGGTGCTTATAAGTTTTAGCTATCATATCGAGTAAATCTCAATCTCTCATGGTTGGGATAAACTTTCTCATAATGCATTCATCTATATATGTGTGAGAGAGTTAAATTTCTTGTAGTATCGGAGAAAGAAAGTTTGAATAGTGTTTTCTTCACATGTAATCTTATTTTCACTTTGGAACATACAAACTAAGTTATCCAGCCCATTTGTTCAAAATAGACGAAGGTGAATACTCTGGGTAACAATTTGCTGAGCAAGCCATTCCAATAATCCTATTTGTTTCGGGCATAGCTAGAGTGTATTACAACTGAAGAGTTTCTTGTGTTGATACCTGTTTATCCACCACATGTATCCCGATTGTCAAAAAAAAACATACCCGGATGCATAACAATATTGTTACAGAGTCTAGAAATCTTGCTACTGAGATTGTAACTGTGATTGTCTACCACGGGTGACCATTCTTTAACTGTGATTGCTACTGAGTCTATCTGGTTCTGAAAAATAATTGTGTGAGAAATCTTGCTAGCTGAACAACACTTGGAGGTTCCTGGAAATATATTACATGCTGAAGCCTAGAAGTAAGCAATTAAAGTGCAGATGTACTTGTAGACAGAACACGTTCTTGATATCTTTGATTTTAAATTGTAAGGGTATTGTCATTTCTAGGACCACTTACTCATCTGCTATGCATTTCTTGGCTTCATGCTCTCTTGGAGCTTTTCTTGATTACAAAATGGGTATACCAAAGTGTTGGCACTCATTGCTTTATAGCGTATTTTTTCATATGATTTTGGATATTTTGTTTCCGTACTGTACCTTAGTTTGGGATTTATTTTGAAGGCACCTTATCTAGAGGCAACCAGATCGTTGTTGAAAATATTGATGATTCCCGATGTGTATTCTCAAGGAATGGTCAGGTTTAGTACTGTAAATTTTTTCTTGTTAAATATATTTGGGTGGTGCTCAAAATGCAGAGGTGAAAAGCAAGAAACGTAAAACCATCTCTGAAGAAAAGTTCACCAAGCCTCCCAGAGTGTCACCCCGCTTAGTTGAGCTGAAGTTTAATGATATTTAGTTTAAGTGGAAAATTGATCAAATCTGACCCTCTAACCTTTGTAAACTAGGCAACTGAGTCATTTCATTGTTACCCAGAGTATGTTTGTGCTTGATGTGTTTGCAAACGCACATGATTTTGTACTGGCACATATCTAAATGAATTTTATTTGGTTTAGTAAATGGCCACACACTCACTTTTTTTCTAATATAAGAATTCTTGACCACCTCAATATTGTTGCTGATAAAATTAAAATTATGACCTGAAACAACTTTTTTTACTAATAGAAATCATTTTCTAAAACAAAAAATTTGCCTACATTTCACTAAAAATATATTTGTTCACTTACTTATAATTGTTAGGACATTAGGACCGAAATATAATCTAGAAAGGTAATCGAGAGGAAGGGAAGCCATTCTGGGAGCAGTGAACGAGCAGGGTGGGTGGGATGGGCATGGCGAACCTAATAGTCAGTGGTGTTAATATTCTGCTGGTAGAAGCACTGGGAGAACATGGTGGTGCTACGGTAGTAGTAGGTCGCACCGCTGCGTCAGTCGTCCTCTGCGTGACGGTGTGCACTCCTTGGCACTGTGAATCGGCCTCGGATGGCCTTGTCATGCAGATCGATGTCGTGACAGTGAGACTATGCTTGGCAAGACTCGGCTGCGGTAGAAGACCGAGCCCAATGATGAGGATGTCGTCGCACCTCCTCGCCACACCACACATCTATTCCCGAGGTCATCCTACCCACACACAAACAGATCAGCTATGTGGCTAGAACTAATGGTGATCCGCGAGCCCTTCTGCACCTCCCATTCAGATTCGCCTGCCCAGGATGTCAGACCGGACCGGTGGGTGCGCTGGCTTGGTGCCAAGGCGGCGGCCTAGGAGGTTGGTGGGGAGAGAAGGAGGTGGTCCACACCGTGGCTGAGAGAGGAGGGGGCGGGGGATGCCAGAGGGGAGCCGGTGGCGAGAGGAAGGGCGTGCTTTGCCATCGCGTGGAGGGGAGGTGTCAGGGAGAGATGGCGGTGGCGATGCATGGCGGGGAGATGTGGCGGCACCTGATGGTTGGCTAGCTCTCCGGGGAGAGTAGGAGGCGGCTGTGCGGTGGGTGAGTGGTTGCTTTATTTTCTTCTTCAAGAAAAAGAGAAATGAGCAGTTGCTATGCGGTGACATAAATGTCACATTGCCTAACAAGTCATTTTCAGAGTAAATACCATCCAAGTAATTTATTGGTAGCCTAGAATTTATAGGTCATCAAAATTGGGATGCGACTCACATTGTACCATGGAAATGAAGTTAAAGACAACAATTCTTACATTGCATGGAAATATCTTAAACATATCAAGTATATCTAAGTTTGTAACAGATAATTAGTTGGATTACTGCTCTCTATATACATAAATTTCTATTAGATTTCTTATCAAGTTACATCGCAAGTGAAGTGTATTTCAGTTACTTTTTTATTCTTACGGGCTATCATTTCTATACATGCAAAATTTGGCATGCGTTATATTCATATATGCAACCGACAAAAATATATTCATGGCCCGTAGCAATGCACGGGCATTCTACTAGTCTATCTAGGGTTTCTCTCCCCTTCCCCTATCCCTTGACGACTAGCGTAATCTCTCCACTTCAGACTTCACCGTTGAGCCCGTGAATTGGTCTCCCCTCTACCCGTCGCTCAGGTGGCTGGTGGCGAGGAGGGAAATCCCGGTGCCTCCGCTCCGGTTAGTAGTTTAGCTTACGGTTTTTTAGTCCTTGCATGTGCGGCGTTCGGACGGATGGCAACGCTTCTTCTTTGAGTTTGTCTTCCGGGCTCCGATCCTCCTCGAGTTCGTCCATCTGAACGCAGTCAACGGAGCTCCGGCATAGATTCCTGTCGTCTCCTTGGGACGATAAGGTTATAGTTTTTCATCATGTGGCGAAATTTGGTGTCAGGTGTTTCAGATCTATTCAGGAGTTCAACAACGACAACTGCGGCTCCAAAGCGTTGGTCCTTAGGGACACGTGCACGAAGACTTTCCGACTGTCATCGACATGGTCAAGCCGACTTCGGTATGAAAGTGGCGACAGCGGCGCGTCGGCTGCTTGTTCTGACGACGGTAGTGGTCGTTCGATGGTCTCGGAATCTTGATGTAATTTTTATTATGTTTGAGATGCTTTATACTTCCGGTGAACTTTAATAATAGATTTGGATCATTTTCGCAAAACAAAAGTAGCTACTACAAGCCTAGAACGATGGCAACCACGCGAATGGATAGTCCAAGGCAATGTCGCCATCCATGCGATCTGTATCTCATCTTTCCTGTTAGTTCACTGCTAGCTGGCGGAGTAAAAGATACTTCTTTTAGGGCATCTTCAACGGCAATCTGTAAATTTCTTCCCGTGCTCGTCCACAGACAGGGGGACCAGTCCGCGAACATGGATGTGGAAGGGCGACATCCAACGCTAGCCGCATACATTGCAAATTTTTTTGAATAAACTGGATGAAATTCGTGCAAACCGGACGGATTTCATTCAAGTTCTAATATAATTTACATAAACGCCGTTTTACTAAAAACTATTAAAAAACACTAAACCCTATATCAGAAGACCACCTCGTAACTATGGCCACCATGTCTTGTCGTACCGCCATCGGCATTCGTGCCGTCGGCGTCACCATCGTCCCTCCAGCGGTGCAAGGATGCCGGAGGGCCGTGGCAGCCCTGTCTGGCGGCTGCCTGACGCTCGTGGAGGAGCCGCTCCGCCTCCTGTTGCGCGGTACGAAGGGTCACCCTGGCCACTGCCGACGAGGCTGGCGGCGCCATAGTGGCGGCCTTGCCCCTACCGGCGTTGGCGGAGCAGTCATTAAGTGACCACTCCTTGCCGATCTTGGTGAGCTTGCCGTCAAGGCGGCGGCGGCGCCTGGCAGCCGTCTCCGCGGTGGTGACAGAGCGGTCGAGCGCCCACACCGCGGTGAGGTCCGAGTCATTGCGGACCAATTCCGACGCCACGTCCGTCTTGGCGAACATGGAGCAGCGGCCGGCATTGCGGTTATCGTACCTCGACTACTGCCACGCCGTGTGCTCGCCCTCGGATACCACGGCCCGAGTGCTGGAGGCACCATCGAAACCGCTGCCTCCGAGGTAGTGGAGGATGCGGCCACGCGCCTTGGCGATCGCGGGCCGCAGCTCCTCCTTCGTCTGCCGGCGGTGGCGGCGAGGGCCCGTCGATCCACACATGACGGCTGTGCGGTGGGGATGCCGGCCTGCTTCACGCGGCCGCCAATGTGGAGGCCGCGGTTGCACGTCGGGGACGCCGGCTCGTCCTTCACCTGTCAGAGTGGGGATGCCGACTCCCGCTTAGTGCGGACCCGCGGTAGGGACGGTGGCTCCTCTTTCATGCGTGCCGGTGAAGGTGGCGCCGGACCCATCTAACGGAGTGAACGCTCCGTCATGATCTCCATCTGACGGACGAATTCTTCGTCCGTTCGAGCCGCCTCCGAGAGGAGACGGGGCCGCTGCTGTGGCTGGTCCTCCACGTCGCTGGAGGAGCCCGCCACCGTGGATGCGGATGGTCTAGGTGAGCGAGGGCGGCAACGCCACAATCCGCCTGACGACAAACTTTCACCGTTGCCGCCTGCCGGTGTGGTAAAACAGGACTTCGGCATCGCCGCGGGGCTCGGAGAGGAGGAAGGGCTCGGCGACGGAGAGGAGGACGAGGCGGTGCTCGGGATGGTGCGGTTTTGGATGACGCTGTAGTGCGGCTTAAATAGCCGCGGCCAGGCGGATGGGCGGTCAGCCCGCTTCAATGCGGCGCAGCGGCCGGAGTTTGTTCCTCGGGACACGGCATCCGCATTGAAGCGGCGGCGCCTAAGAGGTCGCGTCCGTCTGCGCCGCCTTCCCGTCCGGTCAAATCGTGACATCAATGCCGGCCGCTGCATGCTCTGGGCTGGTATGAATACGGCACGGTAAGCTGCGTGGCACGTGGGATGGAAAGCACGGGAAGTGTAACACCCTGGATTTTGCCCATTTTCTTTTTCTTTCGATTTCGATCCGGATTTTCTTTTCAGTGGCATAGTGGTCTTGAAACCTGGAGAGATCACCTTTGATTCCTCTCCCAAGTGGCTTGTCAATCTCAAACCATCCCAAGACCATATCATTTCCATCTTGGACCAATCCCAATATTCTTTTTCTCGGGAATATTCCTTTTTCTTATTAAAGGAATAACCCTGTCTGCCCTGGGTTGTGAAGCAACCCACACTTCCATCATTCCAAAGATTCCCAAATAATTCTCATAAATTGTTTGGGTCAAATATTCCTCAGATATTTTGTAACACCCCCTTGTAATAAGCTCTGTGACACTCTGTTAATCTTGCCAAGTCATGATCATTTGCAGTGCCAAGTCATAAGGGTTAATGATCCAATTCAAATTCACATCTGGAAATCAAATCAAATTCAAAAGTGAAATATAAAGTTGGTTAAACTCTGTTGGGAAAATGTTCATTAAATGGAAAATAATCCAGGAACATTTCTAAAACCAATATCAAAATATTTGGAGTTGAACAAGTGACTCAAACAAGATGAAACAGCACCCAAAACAGCAATATTAATTCATTTAAAATCATTACAAATTCAAATGGCTTCCAAATCTGTCCAAACCACTTTTTGGTGAGAGATAATAATGCATTGCAATATTTGGGCCAACTTCCACATTTTTCAAAAGAGCACAAGTGGCCTAATCATTTTGAAACAGAAAAAGAATAAAAGAAAAGGAAGAAGAGAAATAAGAAAAAGGAAAACGCTACTGTTGGCTGGGCCTAAGTGCACAGTGTGCAGGCCCAGTGCAACAGCAGCCCACGACATCTCCCTCCTCCCCGTGTCGGCCGCGCCCTGGCCGCACGCGCGCGCGCCAGCCGGGCAGCGACACGGCGACGGTGCCGACGCCACCGACAGCCGGAGGGGATAAGGGCGAGGCCATTCACTCCCCCTGGCTCCTCCCATCACTTCTCTGTCCTCTCCCTCGCCAGCTCTGCCTCTTCCCCTTCTCTAGATCCGGCCACCGAGCGCCGTCGACGCCGCGCCTCTGCTCAGCCGCGGCCACCGGCGACCCCGTGCTCGTCCACCGTGCCGGCCAGCTCCGCCGTCGTCTTCCTCATCTACTGGAGGCCTCAGCTGGAGCTGGGGAGCACGGAGCCACTGGATCCCCTTCGATCTCAACTGCGTTCGCCGCCGTTCGTCTCCGTCTCCGGCGACGCCTCTGCAGCTCCTAAGCTGACACCGGGCCACCTTGTGCCTCCTCGGTGAGCTCCTCGTCCTTCCCTACTCCCTGCTGGTCCTGTCGCGTAGTCTAGCTACCTCTCCCACGCGCGCCCGAACGCAGCGCCGCGGAGCTCATCGACGGCGAGTCTCCGGTGACCAAATGGTCACGGGGTCGCGCCCGTTGTGCTCAGTGCGTCGAGTAGAGCTCCGCTGGCCCAGCCGTTCGCCCGTTTGCGCGCTAGAACCCCGAACCCATCGGCACCCGAACTCCGGCGTCCGCCGCGATGCTCGCCGCCGTCGTTGCACGCCTTCTCTGGCCACGCCACCGCCCGGGATCGACGCGGCGTTGCACGCACGTTCGAACGCGACCAAGAACACGCGAAACGGGGCACTACAGAGGATTTCCGACGCCTGCCAGCGTTCGGCCGCCGCGCGCGAGCTCGCCGGAGCAACTCCGGCGGCCCCGCTGAGCTGGCACCGGCGGGGCCTGCCTCTGTGACGCTGCCCGTGGGCCCTGTGGGCCCACCAACCAGGGTTGACTGGGTCAACCCTGCTGACTGGGCAGCCCCCGGCCACTGACATGTGGGACCCAGTTCAAAATCAGTCTAATTAACTATTTTATAATTAAAAATAATTAGATTAACCTAATGTCTCTTTGACATGTGGGGTCCACCCCCTAATTAACCCTGGTAATTAAACTAATTCATTGATTAAAGAAACAGAGGCTGACATGTGGGTCCCACTGGACCCACATGTCAGGTTTGACTGGTCAGCCGTCCTGTTGACTTGCTGATGTCAGCATGACATCATGCTGACGTCATAATTCATTTTCTGTTAAATAAATAAAATCCAAAAATTTAAAATAATCTTTAAAAATTAATAACTTTTAAACCGTAGCTCGGATCGAAAAAGTTAAAACATGAAAGTTGCTCAGAACGACGAGCCGAGTCTGATCGTGCCGTCCGTTTCTTTGTCGGAACCCCCTACGTAGAAGAACTCGTAACTCCGGACCCGTATCCGGAAGATGAATAGTGCACACACCCTGGTTATTAAATCCCAGAATAATTCTAGAAATAACTAAAATGACTTAGATGCATAATTAGGCAACCCTGCACTGCATCATAGCATCACACGCACCGTATTGCATTTGTTTGCATTATGTTTACCTGTTTCTTCCCCCTCTTCTCTCTCGGTAGACCCCGACGTTGACGTAGCTCCCGAGGCAGACGCAGCTCAGGAGTACGACTACGTCCCCGACGACACCACCGACGACCTTGCCCTTGCCCTAGAGCAAACAGGCAAGCACCCCCATTTTGAGCATGCCTATATCACCTATTCTCTTCTCTCTTATGCTTGCATTAGAACTGCTACTGCTACTGTTTTCCTATATCTGTTGCATAGCCTGTTTATTGTAACCTGCCTTGCTACCTTACTGGTTATCCTAGACTGCTTAGTATAGGCTGGGTAGAGACACGACAGAGACCCCCACTTGATCCCGACTGCCCTGCTGGATATCAGAAGACCCGATCATCGGGATTGAAGACCAGACCCTGGCACCGCACATCACTTCCCCTTAGTTGCCGACACTGCTGGGTTACCGTCGAGTGCCGAGGGTGATACCTCGTCAGCACTTCTGATGATAACCTTGTAGGTTAGTTAATCGGTCGTGGTAAGCGAGGGTGATTCCTCCTACACCACCCCCCGATAACGACATCGTCGTGCAACACCTCAAGTGTGGACCTCGAGGGTGATTCCTCCTTCGTTCACCTTGACGGTAACATCAGCGGGAATTCCATCGAGGGTGATTCCTCAGGGTTTCCCCTGGTGTCAGACACACATATACTGTTGATTGAGTTGACTTGCACTAAACCATGTTACTAAAGACGGGTCGGCCCTGAGGGGTACCCGCGTGAGCTTAATGCGAAGTGATGTGGAGTCGGGTTGACCTGGATGGTGCCCGCGAGATAACTACGAGGCGTGGCCGGGCATTCCTCGCCCTTGCCGCAAGTCCTCGAGACGGGGCGACGGGGTCACATCGATCATGAGTCTCTGCTCGTTTCCGCGCGCTCCTAATCCACTACGGTTTGGATATTTGATCCGAGGGGCCTCTGGCCCGATAGCACTAACCATCACGTGGGCATAGTATGGGCGTTCTGCGTCGTATACTTCAGCCGGAGCTTAATGGACGTCAGCGACTGAGCGGCGCGCGCTGAATTGGACTGGGAACGCAATCGCGCTTGTATAAGGGGTTGCTAGGTCTGCTTTCAGCCGCGTACACAACATGCAGGAGTTCCCGGGGCGAAGGCCCAAGACCCCTGGGCGCATAGGTTTAGTCCGGCGTGCTGACCTCTCTGTTAGGTATTCGGTCGGGTTGCGGCGTGTTGCTTAGCCGAGGCCGGGCATGACCCAGAAAAGTGTGTCCGGCCAGACTTAAGCGAGCGTGGTGGGTAAGTTGGTGCACCCCTGCAGGGAAGAAACTTCTATCGATAGCCTGTCCTACGGTAACGGACACTCGGAGTTGTATCCCGATCGGTACAACTAGAACATGTGATGAGAACTGGATACTACGGCTCTGGGATTGCTTTCTCGCAGGGAGTCGAGAAAGGATCTCAGGTCGAGGTTGATGATACTACTACTACTACTTTACATTATGTTCATCTGTTCTCTTCTAATGCTGCAAGACTGTCGAAGATTGTTGAAGATGCTAGTCTTCGATAGGACTAGGCTTCCCCCTCTATTCTGGCATTTCTGCAGCCCAGTCCACATATACAACCATTCCTTTGACAATGTTGCATATGTAGTGTAGATCCTTGCTTGCTGAGTACTTCGGATGAGTACTCACGTTTGCTTTACTTTCTTTTTCCCCCATATTCCATTTGATGCCACCAGACGACGGAGCCCCTGAGCCAGACGCCCCAGCCGACGACCAGTACTACTACCCGCCTGGCGAGTACTACTACTACGAGGAGCCGTTTGACGACCAGGAGTAGGATCGGAGGGTCCAGGGCAGGAGGCCTACGCCTTTCGATCGTAGTATTTTATTTTACCTCACCTCTGTGAAGGCTTATCTCTCTCTCTCTCTCTCTGTCTCTCTCTCTCTCTCTCTCTCTCTCTCTCTCTGTAATATATATCTGTACTCAGATATCTGATGCTTCCGCTGACGCTTGTATGCCATCGAGCTATGTATTCGAGCCCTCGAGGCCGTGGCTTGTAATATAAAGCTTGTATGACTTTATTTATGTTTTAGAGTTGTGTTGTGATATCTTCAAGTGAGTCCTTAGGCTTGATCGTGTGCATTTGCGTGTATGGTTAGTGCACGATTAAGCCGGGGTCGTCACATATTTCAAAATCCTTCCTTGCCATGATCAAAAATATTCCACCAATATTCATTTTCTGATTCTGCCCTAGCTGGCAGTTTGTGAAGCAAGTACCCATTATCTTTGCTTGCTTGCTCTCAAACTTTTTGTGCTCTCTTTCCTATCCATATCATTGCCACATGCCAAATTTCAACCTCATTTGCCAAGTGAATATTCCCGAGGAATTGTTTTCAAAGTTTCTATTCAAACAGAGGCCTTGTGAAGGAAGTGCAAGCTAGGAATATCCAAATGAGTTGAAATTTTGCAAGCATCTTCATATGATCAAATCATTGCTCTCCACTAAATTTTAGCATCATTCAATCATCTATGTGATTACATCATCAAATCTTTGTTTCTGGTAATTATTATGGGTTGTGAAGCAACTATAATTTTTATTGCTCCATAATTCATGAATAATTTCCAGAACATGCTTCTACCCATATTTAACTTCTCCACCAAATTTCGGCTCATTTCATTCATCGAATATTTCTCTAGAATTTTTCTAAGATTCTGTCCAGAGTGGACCACTGTGAAGGAAGTACTATTTTGGCATGTCCAAATGGTATGAAAATTTTACAGTGTGTTCATGTATCCAAATAACTCCTATCCACCAAATTTCATCTCAATCCAAGCATCTATTAGAGTGCCACTTCATGATTCATTTTCTGGACCAGTTTGGGCAGTTGTGAAGCAACTATGCTATATCCTGGTCCAAATTCTTCCAAAATTTACAGGATCATAGTCCTTCCTACCCTAAGCATGGATGACATCTTTTGATCCTTAGTGGCTATCCCATTTCATCTCAGCTTCATGTCCAAGTTTGCTACAGAAAACATCTGTGGATCATTCCCATCTGCCCACAGTGTTTTTCTTCGAGCCATCACCTCTGAGGTAAACTATCTTGGAGAGACTACTATTTAGACATGATTGGACGGGCCAGAGTGCGCCGTGTGCGCCAATGCACGCGGTGACCACGCGTCTGCCCGAGCCAAAGTCGTGCTCTGCACGCCGACCGCGTCGGACACGACCGCTCCGGCCACCTCGCGTTGCCTTTCCTTGTCCCGTCGTGCCGACGTCATCGCCGCCGTCCACGTACCCACTCCAAAACCCTCTCCAAACTCCAGCGAGCCTCGCCGCCGTATACGGCCAAGTGCACGCACAGTGGCCGTATGGGATGAGCTGGCTGGCAGCTTCCCGGCGAGCCGTCGCCTTGCTGTTAACTCCCCTGCCTCTCCCATCACCTCCCCACGCGGCTCAGGCACTAGCGCAACTGCCAGCGCAACGCGAACGCCGGCATTTTCCCCGCGGCGGGATCCGGTGCTGGCATCGCCGCCCGGCTATAAAAGCCGCACCCCGCCTCGCTTCACCTCACCAACCTCTCCACCTCGCTCTCCTTGTCCTCCCCGTCCTCTTCCCGGAGCCTCAGAGCCGCTCCTGCTCCACCACCGTCGCTATGGCCGTTGCCGGTGCCCGACTAAATTCGAGTTGGCCGAGCCTTTTCTCCCTTTCCCATCACCACCAGAAGACCACCCGGAGTCCGGCGACCCTCCCCGTCCTCTCAGCTCGTCGCTGGAGTGTCCCAGGCTGCCGCCCCAAGTTCCACCGAGCCGCCGTCCGCCGGCGTCGGTGTCCCGCTTGTCTCGGTCCTCTTCGGCGGTTGTGCCCTGCAGGGATGGATGCGCCGCATCGCCCTGAGCACGACGGTGGCCGGAACGCTCCCGGAGACGGCCGGTACCCCCGGCTATCGCCGTCGCAGCGCCGCCTCTGCCTCGGCTGTGCGTGGCCGCATCGGAGAAGGATGAAGGAAGAAGGAGAAAGAAAGCCCAGCGGGACCCACCTGGCAGCGACACAAGCCCCGGCCCAGCCACTGCCAGCGTGGATAAGTGGAAGGGCATTCTGCGCTTTACGCTTTCCCCGTGGGAAAACATATTTTGCTGGAATACGCGACCCGCCGAGCTGCCAGGGGCCTGTCTGTGCATACTTTATTTATAGAATAGTCCCTGGTCTTCAACCCTTCACAACTTTTTGCTCGTAACTCCGATTGGGTGAATCCAAAGCCTACTTCTTCGTATCGTCGAGCTCTATCTTTTTGTGTCATTTTCACTAGGTGGTCCCATAGTGAAAATGACCATTTTGCCCTTGGCCGTAAACAGCCCCCTCCGGGAGAGAACTATTTCCAGTGATCGTTTCCGCGGACTCTCCGCACTTCTCCTCGATGGTTTCTTCATCCCCAGGCAAGCCACGACAGCCACTTGCATGATGGATTTGCAGAAGCTATGGTTCCTACTTGAATAGTTATTCAATATGTGCTTGTTATTATGTTGAGAATCATGTATATGCTCATGTTTCATGCTTATCTTTACATTCTGTCCATGTGCATCTTGCTAGTTATCAAGTAGTCGTTGGTAGCATTATGCTTATGGTTAATACTTGCAGTAGTTCAGGCTAAAATGATGACATGTCTGCATGTTTCTTTATCAATTGCTACGGTTCATCCTATCATCATGGCTCAGCTCATTTGCATTCAAATTTAGCCGGATGTTAATCAAACTTGAACACCTGTTGGCTGAGTCATAGTGCGCCACCGAATCGAGCTTACCAGTGCAACCACACTTGCTGAGATGGGGCAGCCCTAATTCGGTCTATTGTCATGCCTCTCGCTGGTACCTCCAACTAGGGAAGGTTATGAGTGCGTGCTACCCTGATCAGGTAGGCGGCTATAACCTTGTGAACCCAGTTTTGGTATTGTGCTCAGGTCCCCGTTTGGGACAGTTTTGTTTGGCCACGATGGTGGCAGGTGTCGGAAGGACACAGGGGTCACCCTTGACATAGCCCAAAGGGGAGTTTGTCGGAGTGGCCGGGAGAGTGCCATGCAATAGATTGGGTTTTGTCAGAACATCGTTGGTCCACCCGAATGGGAGCACGAGGCCATGAGTTCCGTGGTGTGGGTACAGTGTACTAACCTCTACAGAGTGTATGATCTATCGATAGCTGCATCCTCGGTCATGGGCACAGTTCGTAGTAGGACTCACTATGGGTCAACAGTATAATAATCTTGCTTATAACAACCCCGGTTTGATAAGAAAGAAGTTGGTTGATCTTTATGTGATCGCGAGAGAATCACCGTGGTATCGAGGGTACCGACGTTGGTTGATCGTGATCATGAGAGGATCACCGTGGTATTATGGATATCGGATTTGGTTGATAGTGTTATGTGGTGATCTCGGGTAAAGACCAAGCTCCTTGTGATCATGTATCACTACGGTATTGTAATACCAAGTTTGGCTGGTCCCGAGGTTATCATGTGGCATGCTCGATGGTAAGTTCTTACATGTGGTGGTTACGAGGTAACCCCGACAGAGTAAGTTGTATCATGATAGTTGTAACATGTTGCATGTAGTGACATCCTGTTCATATGCCATGCCATGCTTATACAGTTTAACATCGTCAGGTCTACACCTGTTTAACCGGTAAATGCCATGATGTTGCTTGTCTTGATTGCTTTGCTTGCTGTGTCAAAAAATATTCCTCAGTTATGTCAAAATCCTTCCTTACCATGATCAAAAAATATTCCACCAATATTCATTTTCTGATTCTGCCCTAGCTGGCAGTTTGTGAAGCAAGTACCCATTATCTTTGCTTGCTTGCTCTCAAACTTTTTGTGCTCTCTTTCCCATCCATATCATTTCCACATGCCAAATTTCAACCTCATTTGCCAAGTGAATATTCCTGAGGAATTTTTTTCAAAGTTTCTGTTCAAACAGAGGCCTTGTGAAGGAAGTGCAAGCTAGGCATATCCAAATGAGTTGAAATTTTGCAAGCATCTTCATATGATCAAATCATAGCTCTCCACTAAATTTTAGCATCATTAAATCATCTATGTGATCACAACATCAAATCTTTGTTTCTGGTAATTATTATGGGTTGTGAAGCAACTATAATTTTTATTGCTCCATAATTCATGAATAATTTCCAGAACATGCTTCTACCCATATTTAACTTCTCCAACAAATTTGGGCTCATTTCATTCATCCAATATTTCTCTAGAATTTTTCTAAGATTCTGTCCAGAGAGGACCACTGTGAAGGAAGTACTATTTTGGCATGTCCGACGGCCGGGCCGGGCTCGGGCCTAGGTTTTCTGCGCCGGGCTTAGGTAGGCCCGGCCCGACAGATGGCCTGGTATAGTCCGGACTCACGCAAAGCCCTCGCATTTGTCTTTGATTTATGGGAGAAATCATGTCCGAATCGACCCGCGGCCCGATACAGTACCGGGTTGGATGACTTTCCCGATCCGGACAACGCCGACGATTGCGGAAGGTTCGAGAGTCGGGCGTGGGAGATGTGCTTATTCTGCTTCACTTTTTAGACATTTCAGCCGTCCAGTCAATTAGGATACGGTCGATCGCTGGCTACTAGTACAAGAAAGCAACAACGGTCGACATATACTGTTGTGAGTATAACTGATAATTAGAGCATAATCTCAACGTTACACGGCAGGATGGTTGGATACTCTGTTTGTTCGTTCGACCACGCCAAATAAACGGTGCAGCTCTCATGTCATGCTTCCCACCGTCTCGCCCCACCCTTTCGGTGGTGAATTGACATCCTCGTTGTGCATGCTTGCTGGAGTGCTGAAACAGGGTTTTTTCCTTTGTCATCCTCATCTTGTTAAGGCATCTTTAACGGTAATCTGTAAATATTTCCCGCATCTACCTGCAGACAGAGGGACCTGTCTGCAGACACGGATGCTCTGTTTGCAGATGGATGCGGGAGGACGACATCAGCGCTAGCCGCATACATTTTGACAACAATGCGATCAACCGGACGGAATTCGTTCAAACACGGCCGGATTTCATATAAACACGACTGAGTTTCATATAAATATGACGGATTTTATTACATTCACATCAACTAAGTGGAGCTCGTCCGGCTAGGTATAATTACCTTATCTAAATGGTCGTCGACGTCCGTTCCCCGTGTCCGTCCATGAACTAAGAGAACCGAAGCTTCGCCTTTTCCAGCTCCGCCTCGGCGCTCTCCAGCTCTGCCTCCGTAACCTCCGCCTCTGGAGCCACGGGAAGCGAAGCTGTCTGCCTCCCCGTCGCCGCCAAGCGGCTAATGGTCGATGATGTTCAGCCCACCAAGCTTGGCTTCAACGGGAGGGGAAGAGCGGTGGGCTTCCTGGGACCCGAGCGACAGCGACCTACTGTGCACTACTCTTCCTCGCTGCCGGCGGCGCCCTTGGACGTGCCGGCTTCGTGGTTGTGGTGGCGGGGCGAGGCCTCGATGATGTCCTCCTCATCGGCGGTCTCACCGAACACCGCTTCGCCCGCCTCGTCGTTGCACTCCTTGCCAGCGGCTGCCACCTCCGCCACCCGCTGGCGGCGCCAGCGGGCGAGGCGGATCTCGCGGGCGGTGCGGTACGACTCGACCAACGCCTCCTACTCCGCCATGTCCGCATCCGGCACGACCGCCCTGCCGGTGGCGAGCTGCTCCTCCTTCTGCAGATGCTCCTGGAGGAGGTGGTGGTTGTAGGTTGCATCGGCCTGCGCCTCCCAGAACTGCTCCTTCCGCACCATGTACATGTAATGGGCACGGGCCTCGCCAATGGTCATGGTGCAATGCACCGGCGAGGGTGGAGCGGACGAGGATGCTGGCGCCGGCTCGGCGGCGGCGACCGCGTCCTCCATTGGGACGTCATCATCTTTCAGTTGTCTGCCGGCCTGTCAGCCGGCAGCAATGGTGGCCATCTCCTTCTTCTGGTCCGATGGCAGCCCGTTCCAGAGAGCTTTGGCAGGGGAGGAATCCGTGGGGAAGTGGTGTGGAGAGGGATCGGAGACGGATGACTCCGACTATAGTTGGGGCAGCGGTTTATATAGCAATGGCGGGCGGCAGAGGGGCGGACGGGTGGTGCCGGAGGAGACGCCTTGTCAACCGTGTGCCATCAATGCGGGTGGCAGACGGATGAACGGACGATCGTCATGTCGTTTGAACGTGGAGCAGTCGCTTGCACCGGGAAGCGGGGGGGCGGCGCTCTCTCGGACGGCACACCGCTTCAATGCCGATGCCAGTGAGCGGTCGTGTCCACTCTGGTCCGGCATGAATGCGGGCACTGACGCTCTGGATCGGTGCTGACCGTTTCGGGCGGGAAGCGCGCGCGGGAGTTGGGAGGGGTTTGTGTTGGGCTATGGCGGTTAGAAGTGGGCGTGATAGTGGTCCGGACTCTCGCAAAGCCCCCACGTTTGTCTCTGGTTTACAGGAGAAAACGCGTCCAGACCGATACAGGACCGCGTTGGATGGCTTTCGGGGTCCATACAACGCTGAAACCCTACGTTGGTGACTTTGATGTTGGTGTGCTCTTTTGGCGACCTCTGAGTTTGCCCTTGTGTTCAGTTACGGAGCGCCGGTGGGACAATTCCGGGCCTTGGCCCCCCTTCCTAGAGAAAATTTGCCAAAACAAAAGCTAGGGTTCCTGCCTCTCGCCGGCGCCACCGCAGGTCCGCCTCGTCTCCGGTGGCCCTAGGGCCATGGGGCACGGTGGATCCTGGCAAGGGTCGGCGGGAGGGCTTCATTTCTAGTCGTTTCTTTCAGTTTTGTTAGGGTTTGTGTTCTGCTCAGGAAGGCGAGACGGCGGCGGCTCCCTGAAGATGGAATAAATGTCTTCCCGCCTAGCACCCGTTCTTGCGGTGCATCTAGCATCGTTGGTGGGCATGTAGAGGTGTGTCTCCGGCGGATCTATGTTTGGTGGATTTGCTCGGATCTCGTCGTTGCTCGTCTACGTTCGTGTGTTTTCAGTTTGGATCCTTCTGATCTACGTTATTCTTCATCGGCGGCGGTTGCTGTTCTGGTGTGCTAGTCCTATGGGGTCTTACCATGACGACTTCCCGACTGTCTACTGCAACAAGTTGTGTCCGACTCCGATGATGGAGGGGCGATGACGGCGGTGCGCCTTCGGCTCGCTTCAGTACTTGTAGTCGTCGCTAGATGGTTTACGGATCTGAATGTAATTATTATTATTATTGGTGTTTGTTGTACTGTCATGATTGAAAATGAATAGATCAGAAGTTTTTTTCGCAAAAAGAAATGCTTATTTATCTACTAATCGCTCGATCAATCCTCCAGCGTCTCTAGCATTTTTTATGAATGCACTCATCTGGCCATCCCTATTCGCTCATGTTGAAGCCAAGTTTGACACGATCATGATCATCGGCCCATTAGCCGCTTGGCGGAGCTTAATTTTTCAGGCCTTATGGCCGGCCCGACACGGGGAACAGGGGCCGGCGGTCATTTAGACTAGGTTTAGAGTGCAGTTTAGTTAGAACATGTTGAAATGTAATTAGTTTGCTCTTGTTTAGATGAAAAGCATCCGGTATATTTAAAAAAATTATTCAAGTATAAATGAATATCGTCTGGTTTGTTTAAATATCTATCAAATTGTAACCGAACATATACGGATAGCTTTCGATGATGGTTCCCGCGTCAATGTCTACGAACAGGTCCCCCATTCGCGGACGGATGTAGTGTCTGTTTTAGTGGTCGGCGTTGGAGAGCTGCCCTTAGAAAAAGAAAACCTGAACGGCCTCTGGAACATGAGACGAGGTCATGCATGGCGTGTTGAACCCCACAGCAAAGCAAAAAAACTGCACAAGTGGTGTTGAAAACACCCATTCAGTCCCCGCAAAAGAAAAGAATTACTCAGATGCTGCGCAGAAAAGGAAAACCATAGAGATTTTGGGATTTGGCATTGCTAATCAGATTAGACAGGGGGACGATCGGCGGTCGGTCAACTAGCACGAGCAGCAGCAGTGCAGCGGTGGTACCGTCGCATTCTTGACCAGGCATGCAGTGTGACGGGAGCACAAAACTAGCGAGTGATAATAACACTCGTACGACGTAACTAAAGAATGGGTTTAAGTGGCCGGAGCAGCCAGGGCCACTTTGCTTGGCTGATGCGCCCGAGATCGGGTGAGGAGAACCTGGACTGGACTGCTCGACGTCCTCCCCCGGATCCTCTGTGACGGCAATTTACCCTCGCTCTTCCTGCCCGTAGAAATAGCACCAGCATTTCCAAAAACGATTGTGCTCTATGATTTAATTGAATTAATTAGAAATCAAATGATGTTAGTACTCCTGCTCGGCATAGTAGGCATGGCACCACGCACTAGGTAGCTAGGCAGGATAGCTCGACTAGATCGGACCAAGAGCACTCCTAGAGCACTCACTCGCGGATCAGCTCGGCTCGGCTCAGGTTCAGTTCATCGCCCCTGGCTGCACCTGCTGCCCCTGGCCTCGTAGTACCGCCACTCCAGTACCAGTAGTACACGGCCCCATGAACGCGTGCGGACTGTGAAAGCCTTCATTTCATTCGTGCCCTCGCCCGTCGCCACTCTGCCCGTCACCGTTAGAGCAACTCCAACACACCTACCCAAACAAAGAGCGATTTTATCCGTTTTTGGGTCGGTCATCCGCTCGAAGTCCGCACTATTTTTGATTTGGATCGATTGTGCGTCCAATGCATCGATCCATATTTACCGGCATGGCCGACTGGCCGCATTTTTCAACAAATATGCACATATTTTACATAGTTTCACAAGCAAACAAAAATAGCATAATTTCTCACAACCAAATAAATTTAGCATAGTTTTACGGGCCGAATAAAATTAAATTATCTGAAATACATTTGAAAAAAAAAATACATCTATTGGTTGCCAACATGAGCCCACATATGCTCAACCAAATCATTTTGCAGCTGCATGTGAATTTTCCAGTCAACACATTTCATGATGAAATTAGGTGAACCGTGCAAACGTTGCCGCTCCTCCATGCTCTGGCACAACATTCTCACCCTAAAACTGAAACCTTGATCGTAGATATATTCCGGGCGCTCATTCTCTACGATCATATTGTGCATGATCACACAAGCAGTCATCATCTCCCACAACTTCTTGATGCTCCAAGTGAAAGAAATATGCCCTAGAGGCAATAATAAAGCTGTTATTTTATATTCCCTTATTCATGATAAAGGTTTATTATTCATGCTAGAATTGTATTGATCGGAAACTTAAATACATATGTGAATACATAAACAAATACCGTGTCCCTAGTAAGCCTCTACTAGACTAGCTCGTTGATCAAAGATGGTTAAGGTTTCCTAACCATAGATATGAGTTGTCATTTGATAACGGGATCACATCATTAGGAGAATGATATGATGGACAAGACCCATCCGTTAGCTTAGCATATTGATCGTTCAGTTTATTGCTATTGCTTTCTTGTTGGCAAATACATATTCCTTCGACTATGAGATTATGCAACTCCCGGATACCGGAGGAATACCTTGTGTGCTATCAAACGTCACAACGTAACTGGGTGATCATAAAGATGCTCTACAGGTATATCCGAAGGTGTTTGTTGAGTTGGCATAGATCGAGATTAGGATTTGTCACTCCGAGTATCGGGGAGGTATCTCTGGGCCCTCTCGGTAATACACATCATAAGAAGCCTTGCAAGCAAAGTGACTAAGGAGTTAGTTGCAAGATGATGTATTACGGAACGAGTAAAGAGACTTGCCGGTAATGAGATTGAACTAGGTATGAAGATACCGACGATCGAATCTCGGGCAAGTAACATACCGATGGACAAAGGGAATTACGTATGTTGTCATAAGGTTCGACCGATAAAGATCTTCGTAGAATATGTAGGAGCCAATATGGGCATCCAGATTTCGTTATTGGTTATTGACCGGAGAGGTGTCTCGGTCATGTCTACATAGTTCTCGAACCCGTAGGGTCCGCACGCTTAACGTTCGTTGACGATATAGTGTTATATGAGTTATATCATTTGGTGACCGAATGTTGTTCGAAGTCCCGGATAAGATCACGGACATATAAAATATACTTTCATGAATCTAAGGATCGGTAATGTCTTGACTATAAAATATACTTTCATGAAAACGAAAATATTACTTGGTTTACCTCAAAGCCGGTCAAGAGGCCTCCGAAAGCATCTTTCAGTCCGCTGTTAACGGACCGAACGCTTTGTAAAATCATGCCCATCAGGGCGCGATGTTCGGCTACTATGGAGGAGCCGTTTAGGGCCTCCTCCATTAGGTCCGGCCACTCTGCCGTGACCCGGACCCCGGTGCTCGGCGCCGGCGGCGGGGCCTCGGCTCCCCCTTTGTTAAAGGGTGGCCGCGACGCTTCGGAAGGCCGTGAAGGCTCCGGAATCGTCTTCTAAGAGGGCTCGGTTTTCCCGAGCTCCTTCTCCTGGTCTTTGGCGGCCGAAGTGTCAGCTTCGGCCATGTCGACGTCGAAGTCACCTCCGTGTTCGTCACGGGCGGGGTCCTCTGGGACAGCACCTCCCTGGTCTCTCCGATGACCGTAGGAGGCGCACAATGCAAGTTGCCCCCGCTTTCCACCAGGTCGGCTGGCGGAGAGGTGCCCTCCGACATCTGGTCGGTAGGGAGGTCGCGCGGCGGGCTACAACATGAGTGCGCACATGCAGTTAGTAGTGGGTTAGTAAAACCAATGCCCAGACAATATTCGGATTCTCACCTTTTCGCGTAGGGCTTGACCCTGCGAACCTTTTTCAAGACCTTCTCGAAGGCTATGAACTCCTATCGGAGTCCGAACTGTCATCGGGTATGACCAACTTCCCCATGCTCCTCTTCAGAGGCGGGGGAAGATGCTCTTCTTGGGCCTCGACGGAGGCCGCTCTTGGGAGTCACTCTCCTCTTCCCCCTTTTCGTCCTGCTCCCCCTCGTGCGTGGAGGGGGCATGGGTGTCCCCGGACTTGGTGTCTGCAGGGATCCGTGGGCGGAGACCCTCCCGGGCCTCCCTTGCGGGATTCTTCTTTTTCTTTTTCTCCTTTTTCTCTAGCGCCTTATAAGGCGCCGCGGCCAGCATTTCTTCCAGCTGGGCCGACCGGGGGTCTTCGGGCAGCGGGGTCGGGCTATTCATCTTCTCGGCCTTCTCGAGCCAACCCTGTGGACATAGGAGAGCGAAGAATCAATCTACTGTAATATGAATGTCCGACTTTAGAACGGATAAAAGCCTTGTTACCTTCTTGGGAGGGTGTTCGGCGTCGAGGCCGGCGTCCTCCTCATCTTCTGCTGGCCAATCCTCTTCTTGGGGTTTGAATAGTGTCCTCCACAGCTTGTCGTAGGTGGTGTCGAGGAAGTGGCGCACGGTGGTGGGGTCTTCCGACCTGTACGCCCACATCGGGGTGTCCCGCTGCTGGCAAGGGAGGAGGCGGCGATTGAGCATCACTTGGATCACGCTAGTTAGCTTGACACTAGCCTTCTTCACGCTGAGGATGCGCTTTTGCAGCAGTTCCACTTCTTCGGGGGGGAGAGGGGGGAGGGCAGTCAGGGATCTTCTTGGTCCACGAGGTCAGCCTCATGGGTGGTCCGGATCTGAACTCCGGGGCCGCCGCCCAGGTTGCGTCACGTGGTTCTGTAATATAAAACCACTCTCTCTGCCAAACCTTGACAGTGTCTATGAACGTGCCCATCGACCAGTCTACACGAGTAAGCTTGCTGACCATGGCTCCCCCGCAGTCCGCTTGTTGGCCGTCTACAATCTTAGGCTTCACATTGAATACCTTCAGCCATAAGCCGAAGTGCAGATGGATGCGAAGGAAAGCCTCGCAAATGATGATGAAAGATGAAAGGTGGAGTGTAGGGTAACGCAGCAGAAAACAAAAAATTTCCGCCCTACGCACCAGCCCAGGACCACTATGGAGACTGCATACAAGGTTTGATCATGTTCGTTACCGACTCGTAGCGCAGCGGAAGTAGAGTCGATGACGATCGGCGGTGCAGATCCCCGCAGCTAGGATTTACAACCTCCCAACCGCGAGGATGTATACCCTCGTCTTCCCTTTGGACAGCCCTCCGGGAGGCGGTCGAACAGTCCCCCGGACGATGTCGCGGACAGCCCTTCGGGAGGACCTTCGAAACTCGAATGGTCACTCGGACAGCCCTTCGGGAGGACTCACAGAACTCGGACCGTCACTTGGACAGCCCTTCGGGAGGCACTCTCGAACAGCCCCTCGGGCACTAAGATCGAAACTACGACCTCTCTACAGAGTTGCACACATACGGTGTCACCTATCCGGCAGGGCTTCGCCGTCCAGAACTAGTTCCTGCCGGAACCCAGACAGCCTTTCGGCTCTACGAAACTCTTTTCGTGGGAGGGAGAGAGAAGCCAGATAACATCTTGGCATGTGTATGAGAGCAAGGGATCGGGAGAATGGCAGCCCCTTCTCCTCCTTTTATAGGCCAAGGCAAGGGGTGGGGTGGGATGTTGAAATACCAAAATACCCAAGCTTTATGTCACACATGAAAGGGCATAATGGTAACACAAGGGGGGCACCAAGGGGACACCACCATGGCAGCCCTTGGGCTGGCCCACACCTTGTCTCCCCATGGGGGAGGGCCCCCCCAACAAGCCACCAACATGTCTCCATGAAACATGCATGCTCCCTAGACAAAAAGCCACCAAACATGCAACCCCCGATTCGTGGGATCTTGTCCCCTCGCGCTGAGACAAGATGTTTTCCGCGAAACTTTTTCTGAAAAATTCCAAAAAGTCCTAGAACATTTCCGGCACCCTCTAAAATTATTCTGGGCATGATCCGAAACATTTTCGATGCGGTGGTTTTCATCAGCGGAAAGCATTAACAGCGGTTACGGCAGTTTCGGAACATTTCCGGTTTTTCTCTCCGAAAATTCCCAGAAGTTCCCAGACCAATTCTGGCATCCTCTGAAAATTTCCAGGCGGTGCCGAAACCCTTTTTGACCAAATAATATATTCCGAAACAACTTTTCGGTTTTACCGAAACTCTTTCGGTGTTCTCTCTCTCGGAACTCTTCCGTTGTCTCCGAAACATTTTCGGTGACTTTCTCTCAGACTCCCTGTCTAGCGTTCAACAGATAGATGACCCTTAAGCGTGTGACCCTATAGGTTCGGTGAAGTATAGACATGACCGGAACACTTTCCGATCAATGATCAGCATCGGAGCCGTGGACACCCATATTGACCCCTATACCCACACGAATGAATATTCGAGTGAACCTCCAGTTGCCGTGTGCTATTCCTATTGCTTCGCGATATGTTACAAATACCCAAGGTGAGACATGTTGGCATTCCCGTGGATCAACAACTTGTCCAATATGCTAGTTACCTCGTTACCGGTATTGTTCTCTTTTCTCGTTACCGTGTTCCGGCATCCCCGTGATCAAATCACAAAGTGTCTGGCCAGACGATGATGGATACCGTAACACCGAGAGGGCCCAGAGATATCTCTCCATCGCCGGAGGAGCAAATCCCAATCTTGAGCTATCAAGTTACTTGACATACTTTTCCATGAACCCGTAAGCCGCCGTAATAGCCACCCATTTACGGATGACGTTTAACAAACCCCAAAGTTCATGAAGCAAGCATGAAGAAACTCGATACTCTCATGGTCTAAGGAATTATGCAAACATTATCCATCTCTGCGTTATTAACCATTAACTTGTGACGAATGTATCTCATAGCATAACATCAATCGGGTCGATTCAACACAAATGTTCTTCTAACATTTGTGCCCTCAAAGTTGCTGGCATAGACATGCCTATGATTGGGAAAACATAATCATCATGCAACACTTGAGCTAGTCTTAGAGGCATGACTAGGAATACATTTTACCGTTTATTATTCCACACGTGCACATGGGTTTTCCCCAGAGCCTTTATGGATATACGGGCTCGGGAACCACAACAGTTATAGCATGGAACATAAACCTAATTATGAACACGGAGATAAATAATAACATTTATTATTGCCTCTAGGGCATATCTCCTACAGACTCCCACTTGCACTAGAGTCAATAATGTAGTTAATGCTAATGCACTTCACACCTGTGGCACACCGGTGTAAATATGCTTCGCTTGTTGTATAGCCTGATGTCCAACGGATCTGACGACTTCAGCTCCGTGTGTATCTTTGCATATCCTCACGTTTTCACGCTTTCACAAAATTCATATTTTGTGTGGACTTGGCTTTGTATGTATGTGAATCACAGGTCGAACCTGGATTTCTCAGACTGAGTTATGGAGCAACTATCTGCAGTAGTGTCCCATTGACAAAAGCCATCTTGGAACCATACTAAGTTCATGAATGAACTATATGATTCAACATCTTCTTTGTCGCTTTTAAAAGCGGCAACATACTTCGCCTCTGTTATAGAATTCGCCACAGTAACTTGTTTGGAACAATTTCCAACTACCGTGCCACCATATTGTGTATTGCACAAAACCCTTAACTTAAATCGAAAATCGCTTGGAGCATGGATGAAGACTGTATCGATGTAACCTTTTACAACGAACTCTTCATGATCTCTGCTTGCGAGAATACATGTCATCAGTGCTACTATAGTACTCAATGACCCTTTTTCACTGTTGTCCCATGATCAGTACTTTTGATCACTTTGGTATCTATACTCGCAACAACTTTGGGAGTATTGGACATATCTGGTTGTTTTTACATACCATGGAATACATGATTAATCCAAACACAAGAGTGTGTGGAATCTCCATCATGTATTTGGCTCATCAGTGTTTTGGGACACCGAGTCTTGCAAAAACTCTTTCCATGTGACTTCGGCAAGAATCACTCCTTGACGTTTTTAATGCTAAAGGGTTTTAGCATCTTGTCAATATGTATCTTTGCTTAGCCCTATTAGGTAAATCTATCTCCATAGATCATCATGCCTAATATAAAGGCTATTTAGCCCAAGCACTTCATTGAAAAACTATTTTCAAATGAAGTCCTAATTCGTGTCAAGAATTTTAATTCCAATTAACAATGTGTCAAGCACACAAGGTTTTTAGAAATGTTATTATGCTCCCACTTACTTTCTTGAATTACAAGTATCTTCGTTACCCATTGATGAAGTCAAAACCCTTTTTGACCATTTCATCAAAACACGAAGATTCCAACTCCTCTTTGCTCTCTTCTGTCCATCGCTGGAACTCTGAAGTTTGCACCCTTACTAGCATCCTCTGGATTGACAAAATACCTTGGACTGTAACACATGCAAGTCCTTGGTTTCATTTCCATCAGATGGAAATCCTTTTGTCATCCATTGTTTTATATCTCATGATATGAAATATGTATTAATTGCTAGTTCAACCCGAACTGACTTTAAGCATCGCTACGGTGAAGCAACCTCATCGTAGTCAACTCCTTGAACTTGTATATTGCAACAAGTCGAGCTTTATGGATAAAACATTTTTATTCGTATCAGTTATAGTTCCATAAATATTCGTCAGACTCTAAGTCTTCCGAAAGGTGTATCAAGGTTTTAATCTTGAATCACTTATATGGAAACTATCTCGGATTGTATTGGCATTTAGCCAATTCCGGAGTCAGGGCCCATCAACGCTTCCTTGTGTATCATAGGTATACTGTTGTCTAACAACAATATCTCATTTGCGCACCTGAGAGGTTTGCACGAGCCTTGCCTACATGGTTCAGCTGCAAGTTCGATCGAAGTCCATACATTTTATTGTAGAGACTTCCGTATCAGTCGCAGTAGGAAACTCTGGAATTACTTCCAAGGTCTCTTTCCTTTGACCTGATGATGGAGATACTGGTTATCTCGTCGAGTTGCATTATTCTCCCACTCACCTTTTTGAAAGAACCATTTTCTTCAAAAAGCATACCGTTCTTTGTGGCAAACCTATTTGCCTCGGTATAGTGAGGGAGGAATACCCAACATTTTGGGATAACCTACAAAGTAGCACTTGTCTGATTTGGAATAGGTTTGTAACCTTTTACACAAGCCCCATATTCCAAATGTTAAGAAAAGATATAACATGGTTGGGCGTACCATACCATGCTGTCATTTCAACAGACCCGATGGAGCTCTTTTCAGTGTAAAAGCCGCAGTCTCTAAAGCATCACCTTTTAAAAGGGATAATGGCAAATTTATTTATGTCATCTTTGATCTTACCATGTCATAAATGGTTCGATTACATCTTCACGGACTTTCCACTCACAGTGGTGTTCCGGGAGGTGTAAGTTATGAAACTTTTTTCACAACTCATCAGACATTCGCTAAACTTGTAACTCAAATATTTCTTTCTGCAATCGAATTGTAGAAACATAATTTTCTTGTTATAATAACTTCTACTTCATATTTGAAAACCTTTCGAATGATTTCAAAAGATCCAGACTTACGTCTCATCAAGTAAATATCCATATATCTACTTGAGTCATTTCTGAAGATAGATAAATCCACTACTTGCAACAACATTTATTGAACTACACACATCAAAATGTATGATCACCAATAAGTTTGTTGCTCATTCCTTATGGCCTGTGAACGGTATTTCAGTCACTTCACTTTTCAGAGGAAATTTGCAAGTGTCAGATGATTCAAAATCAAACGACTTCAAAATCCATCATAATGGAGTTTTCCATGCGGGTTTCTTCAATGTGACCAAATGCAGTGCCACACTTGTGTGGTATTCTTTTAGTCTTGCGACATTTAGCGTCAGTGTTATAGATGTATCATATTACCATCAATATTCATAACATACGTCCAATTTTGGATGGAAGCATGGCCCTCCATGTTATTCATAATACTGAACAACAATTGTTGTTTTATGAACAACTCTTTTGCAACAAACATTGTGCAATGGGCTAGAGTGTATGAAACTCTAAAATGAATTATGAAAGTAAACCCAGAGGTAATATATTATTATCAATATTCATAACATACATCTCATTCATAATGAAAGTATGGCCCTTATGTTATTCATAACATCGAACATCAAAAGTTCTCTTATGAACAACCTTCTTGCAAGATACCTTATGCAATGGGCTAGAGTTCGTGAAACTCTAAATGAATTATGAAAATGAATACAGACGGTAATACACCAATGGAAGGTATAGTAACATTTACTATGTTCCCTGTGTATACCTAAACCTCATTCCTGGCTAGTCTTTCAGGCCATAGTAGTTCTTACATCGAGTTGCAACAGAATGCAATCGAGCGGGTATCTTTTTGATTAACTCACAATACCCAAGAATTAGTGATTAACATGTTTAACCATAATTCCCAAGAACTATATCTTTGACCAGCCTTCTATACATCAAAAACTTGCATGACATTCATACATGAGCTGGATATTCCAGTCTTCTATCTTATTGCCTTTATACTTCTAACAGTTTAACTTTCAGTATTTCTCCTACTCTCAGAAGAAGCACCCAACTTAAGAGTGGCGTTAGCCCCGGACTTCCTAGGTGTGTAAGTCACACTAACACCCTTCGGACACTTCCTTTCTCTTTAAGTTGTTGTTTTATTCACTTTTCATCATATGACAGGCGTTCTACTGGATCCCTCTCTTATCAGTCTAATGCATAGTAAACTCCTTTACTAATAGTTTGCAAACAAACATTGCTTTGGATATCTCATATCTTTTAGCCTTTGTCTGTCTCTGAAAATGATTTTCAGATTCCATGAATATCACATAACTATCCAAACTTTCGAAGTTCAGGTCTGATGGAAGCAAACATATTGCACTTGACTGAAACGGAATTCTAGCTTTGGATCGAAGGACGAGAGTCACATGATCCATAGCATAAGCGAGAGAATACCGAAAGTATGCGATAGGACAAAGTCCTTCTCGGCACTCTGGAGGACAATCCTCACATTACGTTACCAACCGTAAAGATTTAACCAGATATTTAACAGCTATTCAATTTTAATAGGGAAGGTGGAAATGCGAGCCATTATTCTACAACTATTATGCAAATCACACTTAGACAGTGTTCAAAATTAATTGCACTGAGAATTAAACAAGTTAATTCAACAGTGCTCTCCCACTCAAATCAATATCTCTCATAATTGATTGTGAGCGATTCAAGATCCATATTACAATTCAACGCCAAGGATGTGTCCATCTCAAGTGACGAAAATTGCAATCGGTAGGCCAACTTGCCAATCACATCTCTATGTCACTCTTGTTCATCTTTCGATGGGCGTGTTCCGAGCTCAGGACGCTCCTCCAGAACGTCAAGACAACCAAGTGATCTTGCTGCGAGGTCTCAACTCACCCGCCTCACACTTCCCTAATCGTTCGCACCCATGTGTCCATGTGATGCCCCGAAAAGTTAGGTGCCGTGACGGTGCTACACTTGGGAGAACACTAACTACTTGATATTTTTGTGAGAGATCACCCTAATAAAAGCGACTACCGCGCAATCAAGAAGGGTGCAACATAAGGGATAAACATCTCAGGCAATTCATAATAGCATGATATGGTATAGCCCTTTCTGACGGAGAAGTCTTGTATTTCTTCGTCTTCGGCATTCGCGTCGGTGTTCACCTTTGCGAAGATTGCCACCACCTTGTCGATGCACCAGATAATATTGCTATCTCTATAGCTAATAAAATAATGCATTACAACAAGGTTGACACGCAGGTCATTTAAAGTGCAATCATATGGCTCCAGCCATCATGCCGAATCATGACACGCAGGTCAATAAATTTACATTATATAGTCATCTCATACATAATCAAATTATTATGAGCACTGCTATACCCCATCATATGCACATGCAAACCCTCCTGCAAAACCAAGTTAGACGCCTCTAATCGGTTCATGCAAAAACTTGTTTTACGTGGCTTCTAAGGTTTCGAAACAAACCGAAGCTACCAACGTCCATCATCAAGTATGATAATTCAAGTCGCTAGATTAACTTTCCAGGGTGTATGAAAACCGAGATAATAAAATCTCGAGCCCCATACTAAACTTCGTCATACGCATGACCCCCGTGCAGATCATATCTGCATTGCCCTTTTGTCTGCGAAATTTCATCTTTCCTTTTAACTACGGTGGAATTCAATGAACTGTTAGCACTTCGTTGATCAATCAGGATCGCGGATTGCCAGAACTTTGAAACTCCACCATACTGTTATCAAGATCAGAAATATGCAAATTCCAGGGAAGCAACAAGAACATCGGGTAACAGATTTCATCTGCTACCCGCACAAATAATTTTCAGTAATAGAACCCATATACTACCTAATTATATTGTGCAACACCCATACATCTCTATGTATTCTAGATCGCAACCTGCATCTACGCATAGCACGGCTCATGATGCCACTGTAGGGTAACGCAGCAGAAAACAAAAATTTTCCGCCCTACGCACCAGCCCAGGACCACTATGGAGACTGCATACAAGGTTTGATCATGTTCGTTACCGACTCGTAGCGCAGCGGAAGTAGAGTCGATGACGATCGGCGGTGCAGATCCCCGCAGCTAGGATTTACAACCTCCCAACCGCGAGGATGTATACCCTCGTCTTCCCTTTGGACAGCCCTCCGGGAGGCGGTCGAACAGTCCCCCGGACGATGTCGCGGACAGCCCTTCGGGAGGACCTTCGAAACTCGAATGGTCACTCGGACAGCCCTTCGGGAGGACTCACAGAACTCGGACCGTCACTTGGACAGCCCTTCGGGAGGCACTCTCGAACAGCCCCTCGGGCACTAAGATCGAAACTACGACCTCTCTACAGAGTTGCACACATACGGTGTCACCTATCCGGCAGGGCTTCGCCGTCCAGAACTAGTTCCTGCCGGAACCCAGACAGCCTTTCGGCTCTACAAAACTCTTTTCGTGGGAGGGAGAGAGAAGCCAGATAACATCTTGGCATGTGTATGAGAGCAAGGGATGGGGAGAATGGCAGCCCCTTCTCCTCCTTTTATAGGCCAAGGCAAGGGGTGGGGTGGGATGTTGAAATACCAAAATACCCAAGCTTTATGTCACACATGAAAGGGCATAATGGTAACACAAGGGGGGCACCAAGGGGACACCACCATGGCAGCCCTTGGGCCGGCCCACACCTTGTCTCCCCATGGGGGAGGGCCCCCCCAACAAGCCACCAACATGTCTCCATGAAACATGCATGCTCCCTAGACAAAAAGCCACCAAACATGCAACCCCCGATTCGTGGGATCTTGTCCCCTCGCGCTGAGACAAGATGTTTTCCGCGAAACTTTTTCTGAAAAATTCCAAAAAGTCCCAGAACATTTCTGGCACCCTCTAAAATTATTCTGGGCATGATCCGAAACATTTTCGACGCGGTGGTTTTCATCAGCGGAAAGCATTAACAGCGGTTACGGCAGTTTCGGAACATTTCCGGTTTTTCTCTCCGAAAATTCCCAGAAGTTCCCAGACCAATTCTGGCATCCTCTGAAAATTTCCAGGCGGTGCCGAAACCCTTTTTGACCAAATAATATATTCCGAAACAACTTTTCGGTTTTACCGAAACTCTTTCGGTGTTCTCTCTCTCGGAACTCTTCCGTTGTCTCCGAAACATTTTCGGTGACTTTCTCTCAGACTCCCTGTCTAGCGTTCAACAGATAGATGACCCTTAAGCGTGTGACCCTATAGGTTCGGTGAAGTATAGACATGACCGGAACACTTTCCGATCAATGATCAGCATCGGAGCCGTGGACACCCATATTGACCCCTATACCCACACGAATGAATATTCGAGTGAACCTCCAGTTGCCGTGTGCTATTCCTGTTGCTTCGCGATATGTTACAAATACCCAAGGTGAGACATGTTGGCATTCCCGTGGATCAACAACTTGTCCACTATGCTAGTTACCTCGTTACCGGTATTGTTCTCTTTTCTCGTTACCGTGTTCCGGCATCCCCGTGATCAAATCACAAAGTGTCTGGCCAGACGATGATGGATACCGTAACACCGAGAGGGCCCAGAGATATCTCTCCATCGCCGAAGGAGCAAATCCCAATCTTGAGCTATCAAGTTACTTGACATACTTTTCCATGAACCCGTAAGCCGCCATAATAGCCACCCATTTACGGATGACGTTTAACAAACCCCAAAGTTCATGAAGCAAGCATGAAGAAACTCGATACTCTCATGGTCTAAGGAATTATGCAAACATTAACCATCTCTGCGTTATTAACCATTAACTTGTGACGAATGTATCTCATAGCATAACATCAATCGGGTCGATTCAACACAAATGTTCTTCTAACATTTGTGCCCTCAAAGTTGCTGGCATAGACATGCCTATGATTGGGAAAACATAATCATCATGCAACACTTGAGCTAGTCTTAGAGGCATGACTAGGAATACATTTTACCGTTTATTATTCCACACGTGCACATGGGTTTTCCCCAGAGCCTTTATGGATATACGGGCTCGGGAACCACAGTAGTTATAGCATGGAACATAAACCTAATTATGAACACGGAGATAAATAATAACATTTATTATTGCCTCTAGGGCATATCTCCTACATGGAGGATGGAGTTCGGGGCTAGATCGTGAAAGTCTAGCCCATAAAAGTACATCAACCCTCGGACGAAGGGGTGGAGCGGAAAGCCTGGCCCTCGAACGAAGTGGGGGACGAACACCACCCTCTCGCCAGGCCGTGGTGTGGGAATGACCTGGCCTACTTCTGGGGCCCGATGAACGACGGCGGCAGGGAGGTAGCCAGCGCGCTTCAAGTCCTCGATATCCTTATTGGTGACGGTCGAGGCCTCCCACTTGCTCCCCGCACCGGATCCAGCCATCGCCAAGAACGGGGAGCGGAGCCTTGGAGGGAAGTTGAGACGGGGCGCTTAAGCTGTGTGGATAAGGAGAAATGCGGCGAAAGGAAGAAGAAGGCGTACGGGGATAACTGTGGTTGTTTTCTTTTTATAAGCAGTCAGAATACTAGGAGTCCTTTAAACGCGACGTTGACCTCGCCACCTCCCGATATATCTGAAGCGTCGCGCGCGGGTAGATGTGGGGGATCATTGATCAAATCCCTTAAAGAACGGAACACGATCTCCACCTAGATGGAACGTGTCGACGGAGGGGGTGCCTCGAGCCTCGCATCGAGTCCTCATAATGGTTCGATTGGTCGTGACCCTTCGCCGAACATTGTCAGACAAAAAACACTATTCACATTGAAGCAGTTGGCTTTCGTGGCTAAGTAAACTTGACGGTTCGGAATCCGGATATGGTCCGGTGCATAGCCGAACCGGATCAAGCATCGTTTAAAAGGCCTAATTGGAGAAAATTATCCCAAATATTCAGGAGACAAGGGAACTCGCCTGCAAGCCGGAGTCTGCAGTCATAGGAGTTACAGGAAGCCGGCATTGAAGGCTAGTTCGGGCGCTACTGAGGGAGTTCTGGACTAGGGGGTCCTCGGGTGGCCGGCCTACTTCCCATGGGCCGGACTGTTGGGCCGCATTGTGTCTGGTCCGAAGATTTTTTTTGCCTTGGTGTGTGCTCCAAGTCAAGATGGAAGATCCGGTGTTCCCCTCTATGTAACCGACTATATGTAAACCCTAGTACCCCTGGTGTCTATATAAACCAGAGGGTTTAGTCCGTAGAGGCTAGAAGAACAATCGTCATCCTACTAGTTAGGATTTAGTTCGTCTGATCTCGTGGTAGATCTACTCTGTAACCCCCTTATACACAAGCAATATAATCAAGCAGGACATAGGGTTTTACCTCTTGGAGAGGGCCCGAACCTGGGTAAATATCGTGTCCCACGTCTACTGTTCCCCATCGATCCAAGATCCACAGTTCGGGACTCTTTACCCGAGATCCGCCGGTTTTGACACCGACACTAACCGTGTAGCACATCGAGGTGGATGAGGTTTTCCCCCTCTTTTTTTAGTATTTTTTTTACGAGAAAAACTTTCGATCTATTCTCAAGCTCCTTTTTAGTATATCATACACATGAACGGTCTCTTTCGAATATGAGACGAGGAGGGATGTGAGCCCTGTCTCAATGGTAAACAGGACAATTGTTTATGTCTCCGGTCAGGGTTCGACCGACGTCCTACTCTATTTCTTCTATAAAGCGAAGACGGGTGGCTTCTAATTCCCCTCCCCGTTCTGGGTTATTTTTTTGGAATATGAGACGAGGGTCGTGCATGGAACCCCACAGCAAAGCAAAAAACTGCACAAGTGGTGTTGAAAATAACTATTTAGTCCCCGCAAAAGAAAAGAATTATTCAGATGCTCCACAGAGAAAGAAAACCCTAGAGATTTTGAGACTAGGCATTGCTAATCAGATTAGACAGAGGGACGGGCGATCGGTCAACTAGCACCAGCAGCAGTGGCAGCGGTGGTATCGTCGCATTCTTACCAGGCATGCAGTGCGACGGGAGCACGAAACTAGCCAGTGAGTGATAATAACGCTCGTACGACGTAACTAAAGAATGAGTTTAAGTGGCCGGAGCAGCCGGCGGGCCCCGCGCCGAGATCGGGTGAGGAGAACCTGGACTGGACTGCTGGGCGTCCTCGCCCAGGATGCCCCCTCTGTGACGGCAATGTGGTAACCTCGTTTCCTCTCTCTCTCCCTACGTTCCAAAATATATTACTTCCTCTATTTCCGTGCTTCAACTTTGATCATAAATTTAATCAATAAGACCGACTGCGGTGGGAGCAAAAGTTATACCAGTAAATTCGTATTCAAAAGAAGTTTTCAATTATATAATTTTTTCTTCCGCCGCAGTCGGTTTTGTTGGTTAAATTAATGGTCAAAGTTGGACCTTGGAAAACGCGGGCGCACTATATTTTGGAATGAAGGGAGTATGATTTAATCGAATTATTAATTGGAAATAAAAAGATGTGAGTACAGTTGTTGTACAGTTAAGTACTTCCTCCCTTCAAAAAATTTGTGCTAAGCTTGTCTCTTACATGAATGTATCTAGTATTAATTTGATGCTAAATACATTTATTTGAAGGACAAGTTTTTTCCTGACGGACTGCTCGTCAGGGTAGACATGGCCCCACTTGCTAGGTAGCTAGGCAGGATGGCTCGGCTAGATCGGACAAGAGGCAGCAGAGTGGTCACTCGCTCACCGATGATCAGCTCGGCTCGGCTCTGGTTCAGTGCATCGCCCCTGGCTGCCCCTTATAGTACGATGATTATTGTATTGGCCTCTTAGTACCACCACTCCAGTACCAGTAGTACACGGCCCCATGAACGCGTGCGTGCGTGCTTTCCGTCCTCGACTGAAAGCCTTCATTTCATTCCAGCCCTCGCCCGTCGCCACTCTGCCCGTCACCGTTAAATTTCATTTTCCATTTCCATCTATCTAGTTACTTTTTATTAGTAAAACTGAAATTATTAACCAAGTGGCATATGATAATACAAACAAACAAATATAACCATGCATCGTGGATGCCGAAAAGAAAGAGACAATGTTTTTCTATCCGAGAAAAAAAAACAAATCCCACAATATTTTTTTTCTTTTCTTTTCTTTTCTGAAACTGCAGTAGCAACAAATCAGTGTGGTGCTTGTACTAGATTAGCTGCGTTTCAAACAGAGGTGATGGTCAAAGGCGACGTCGCGATCCATGCGATCTGTATCTCATCCTCCCCGTTTAGCTCACAGCTGATGGCTGATGGCGTAGATACCTCTCTTATTCTGCTCTTCACTTTCCAGATTTTTCAGCCGTCCAATCAATTACAATTAGGGATGCGCGGTCGATCGATGCCTACGTACGTGCTTCCTCTATAAACTAATATAAAAGCATTTAGATCGCTATTTTAATTATCTAAACGCTCTTATATTAATTTACGGAGGGAGTACATACAAGAGAGTGACCACGGTCGGTGGTGGTGGAGCATAATCTCAACGTTGCACCGCAGGAATGCAGGATGGATGGCTGGATGCTCCGCTTGTCTTGTTCGCCGCGCCACATAAAAGGCGCGTCGCGAAAAAAAATGGTGATATGATGATGGCAAAAATACAGCTGCCATAAAAAATATACACTCCTACACTACTACAATGGGAAAGAAAATACCTCAAAAAACTACACTACTACTAGAGATTTCAACGGACTACATCCCGATGAATATAGACATATCTTAGAGTGTAAATTCACTCATTTTATTTCGTAGGTAGTTCATATCAAAATCTTTAAAAGGACTTATATTTAGAAACACATAAAAGGTGCGTTGTAAAAAAAACAAGGTGTGATGTGATGATAGCAAAAATACAGCTGCCATAAAAAAGGTACACTCCTAACTACTACAATGGGAAAGATACACTCTAATACATATTTTGGAGTGTAGATTCACTCCTTTTTTAATCCGCAAAAAAGAAAAAACTACTACAATGGGAAACAAAATACCAAAAAAAAAAGTATACTGCTATAATGGGAAAGAGGGACCACGGTCGACGTATCTTCTACTGATTAACTAAGCCCCCTCACCCGCAAAAAAAAAAGCCCCCTTGAAATAAAGCCATAGGAGAGCTCCAATGTGTTTTTTTCTTTGAAATTGGGTCTGTTTGTGAGCGAAAGATGACGCAGACCTGTGGATCCATACTCAATCAGTCATTATGTGTCAGTCTCGCTGCAACTCTTCTCGACGTGGCCGTCGTCCCTCCTCCTCTCCAGCTCTCTCCTTGCCCACTCACTATACTCTTGTGCCCCTTTGAGCCGTTGTTGCCGCCGGACTGAGATCCAGTGACTTCACAGAGCCAAGGCACCGGTGAACAGTGTGGTGCCTTGCCGAATTGGCCGTTGGATTGAAAACGGAGAGACAAGAGCACGCACCGTAGATCATGACTGTAGCTGGTCCGGTAGCACCAAAATGTGGAAGAACTCTGTAGCAGATTGTACTGTGGGTGGTCCTGTAGCAGTGCACTGTTCATGTTCATCCGACCATCGATTCTCGATCCGACGGACAGAAATGGGGGGCAAGGCACGACACTGTTTGCCGGTGCCTTGGCTCTGTCAAGGCACTGGATCTCAATCCATTGCCGCCCCTCCTCCTCAACACCTCATGAGCACTTTTCCCTCCTCTTTTTGAGCAGCGACGACTGGTGGTACTGGAGGCGGCAACTCGGGCGATAGGGGAAGAAATCCTGCGCGGCTCGCCAGCGGTCAGCCGACGATGTATTATTTTAAAAAAAATCGGCGTAATATTTCTGAAAATTGATTAAAATGTATTATTTAAAAAAAATTAGCGGTGGTATTGGAGGCGGCAGCCCGAGCGATGGGTGAAGAAATCCTGCGGCGACCCGGCTCGCGCGCTAGAGATGCAGGGTCGTGTCTGGATGGGATGCCACGAAGGTCGACCACGTAGATAGACGCAACGACCGGCTGGAAGGGAGGTAAGAGCATCTCTAGAAGACCCCGTATAAAGCCGCGACCCGCAAAATAACCGCCAAAATACGGGTCGGCGCGGAAAATGCTGCCCGACCAGACCCCGCAAACGCGTCCGACCCGTAAATATTTTTGAGGGGCGCGGCAAAATCTCATCCCCAACCTGCGAATACGCAGGTTTCCGCATCGCCCCTACGGTGCCCCGTATCCCAGGAAAGCGGTTGGCGGGAGGGACATTTCAGCCCGCGCCCCTTTCCCCACCTCCTTCCGCCGCCGCCCGTCATTGGTTCCGTCCGTCCGCCGCCGGCGATTCCGGCCAAATCTACGAGCGGAATCGCGCCGCGGGGGCGCCCCTACCCTCTTCCACCGAGCCGCTGCACCGGCCCCCCTGGATCCGCCGATCCGAGCCGCCCCTAGTCGCCGTCGCCGCCCGGGATCGACCGCCCCCGAGCCGCCGGAGAGCCACCGCCCCCGAGCCGCCGATGAGTTTTTAGTTGTGCTTGTGCCGAGCGGTATTCATAGTTGGTTAACGCGGCGTGCGTTTTTGTGAATTTAGATGGAATTGAGCCCGTGCGAGAAGTTTTTGCTCGACGATTCGTCCGATTCGAACGACTCGGATGTTGAGACGCTGCTTGCCAACTATCGCCAGCAGACGTTGGTGATGGCCCTTGCCGTGAAGGAGCACGAAGATGAGAACCGAAAGAGGCGGCGAGGATCGACCGTCGGCCGTCTTTGCATTCCTCGGAATCGCCATCTCGGGAACGAGATGTTGATGCAAGACTACTTCGCGGAGAATCCAACATATACGCCGCACCTCTTCCAGAGAAGGTACCGAATGTAACAAAACTCATTTTTTTATTCATTTTCATTTAATTCATGTGTGATTTGTATTCGGGACAAGTTTTATATTGAATTATTTAGTTTCCTTCAGTGATTTGAATAATTATTTGTAATGTGGATGATTGTTGCATTGTGGTATTGATATTTTTTCTGAATATGTGCATATGTGTCAAATTCAGATCAAACCGTATCTGATTTGCGGACCGGCGGAAGCGGCGCCCAAGCAGACCCCGCAAAGCCAACCCGTAAAAGAGCATATTCCGTGAATATCCTTTTATACGGGTCCGTTTTGCGGGATTTGACTTTGCGGCCGCCCGTGCCGGCCCGCAAAGCCGTTTTCCCGCTAACTGTAAACGCGTTTTGCGGGTCGACGTTATACGGGTCCGCTAGAGATGCTCTAATAGCGGTCAATGGTGACGTCGCTCTGTTAGGACGACCTCACATACGACGGCCTTGTTGCCGCTGCCTAGCCTAGGGTTTGGGCATGTCGACATCTGCTCAGAGCTGATTTGACGGTTCCAATATTGTTTTATTTGTCTTCTTTCCTTAATTTTGACAAATCCAGTGGGGGGCTCGAGGTTGTTGTTCAGTCATGGATGTATGCGATTTCACACACAAAGAGGTGGACCTTGGGTGTCAAATGCAGGCCAATCAAGGTTGCATTCGAGCTGCCACTAGATGATAGAAAATTGATTTGAAAAGGCCATGAAGATAGACTGAGCTTCTCTTTTCATCATATATTTTTACAAGAACGTCTTTTGGACATAGTCATTATTTAGCAATTGTTATATCCATGGACAAATTTTTTGGAGGATGAAGGATTATGGTCAGACTACTCGCATACAGAGTTACAGACCCTCGCAATGCAGCATAATAAATATCAAGATTTCATACATACAGAGTACAAACTAGAAGAAAGATAGATATATGTCACTAAGCGCTACTTGCTGAAAGTTATATCGGGCTTGTTGTGTGTTAGTTATGTGAGCACACTAATATTACATGATATATTAGAATTATATATGCTTCATAGCAGGACGCATGAAAACTGAAACCTCCTACAACATGTAATACAAACTGGACTTCGGCGTGTTCAGCACAGATGGGGTAAGCAGACCAAGTTCCCCCCCAAAAGAAAAGGGTAAACAGACAAATTGTTCTAAAAAAAATTCCAAGGTTTTTTTTTAAAGAATACAAACAAATATAATGTTTATAACAAAACAAAAAGGAGGAAATGTCTAAGCCCAGGTTCGAACTGGGGACCTTTAGTGTGTGAGACTAACGTGATAACCAACTACACCACCCAGACATTCATGTTCAAGCTTTAGAAAAAGATGATATATGAGGTAGCTTCATAGTTCAAATCTGAGTACACTACAGTACAATTCGACATGGCCATACATACGATGCCATGGCGTGTCGAATAATCGTTCAGATGTTACGCATAACAGGAGAAAAACATAGTGTGAATTTTGAGATGAGGCTTTGCCAATCAGATTAGGGAGAAAGAGAAGCAGGTCAACTGGCTGGCACTGTGATTGCGATGCAGCGGGAGCACAAAACTAGTCAGCGATAGCAACACCCGTACGACGTAACTAAAAAAAGAGTTTAGTGGCCGGAGGAGACACGGCCACTTTGCTTGGCTGATGCGCCCGAGATCGCGTGAGGAGAACCTGGACATCCCTCCCATTGTCCTCCCCCGGATCCTCTGTAAAGGAAACCTACTAACCACCTGTGTGACCCCTCTCTCTCGCCCCGGCTCCCTGCCCGTAGCGGTAGCACCGGGCGTTTCCAAAAACGTTGCTTCTCCTATCTGAAAATGAATTGCTAATAATTGGACACAAAATGATGTACTCCCTCCGTTTCTTTTTAGTTTGCATATAAGATTTGATCAAAGTCAAACTTTATAAAATTTGACTAGCTTTATAGGAAAAGATATCAACATCGACACTATGAAATCAATAACATTAGATGCATGATGAAATTAATTTTCATAACATATAACTTTAGTATTGGAGATGTTAATATTTTTTTCTACAAAGTTAGTCAAACTTTTTGACCAAATCTTATATGTCGGACTAAAAAGAAACGGAGAGAGTAACTACAGTTGTTTTATACCACTGCTCGGCATGGCACCGGTAGGCAGCATAGTGGTCCTCACTCACTGATCAGCACGGCTCAGGACCTCAGGTCCAGTTCATCCCCCCGGACTGCTTTATACATGCCCCCATCCGTGCGTGCGCTCGTTCCTGAAACTGAAAGCCTTCCACTTTGCCAGTCACTCAGCCACCGTTGATCTGGCATCATAGATACGCTTTTATCCAAGATCAAATTCCATGTAATGACAAGCTTTTCTTTTTCCGAAAACTGCAGTGGCATCAAATTGGCGGTAGTAGTGGATTATCAAAAATATTTAATTGGCGGTAGTAGTGGTAGTGTTTTCTATTAGTACTACCTCCGATCCGCTTTAATTGTCATGGAGGTCATAGTGGAGAGTATCTCTACTCCTAATGAAGCAGTTGGTAGTCTCCGTTCCATGGTTTTTTTTCGTCCCACCTCCCACCCTTCGCCTGGTTTATTTTCGTCTCTCCTCCCACCTTCCACCTCCCCCGCAGGTAACAAACCCCTCGACAAAAAAAACCCAAGCAGCGATGCGCCTCCAGGTAGTCCCCTCACACGCCACAGAATCGGACAAAAAAAACCAACGAAAAAAAATCAATGACTCGCACGCATGAGAGAGCGAGGCGATCAGAGTGCCCTCGATCGGTCGATCCCCATCCAGGTCACAGCCCGCCTAGGGTTCCCAACCCCCTTGTCCGCCGCCGCCGTGTGTTCCCTCCGCCATGCTATTTCCCAAGCGTCGTCGCAATGGGCTCCTTCGCCGCACGCCTCTCCTACCCAATCGCTTGATGCGATGGGTCATGCCGCATCCCCAAGCCCCGCGAGGCACGCCCACCAGCGCTACCTGATCGGGCGGAGAAGAGAAGCAAACCGCCGGCGACGAGGCGGACGGCGCCGCCACGGTCGTGCTCGAGCGCCTCCGGGTACCCGGCATGCGTGCCGAGGCAAGGCGCCTCCTGGGCTCTATCCGTCGCCGCTTCGCCGACGACCCTGCGGCCGAGCAGGAGTGCTTCCACGGCTTCAAATATATGCGAGTAGATGCAGGCTGCAGCACATGCTTCCATCACCTCCCTGTGTCGCTCGAGTCATGGGCTCCGTCGTGTGACGCACTGCCAAGGATGTCAACCATGCTGCTGCAGGGTTCAGTGCCGGATATTGAATGCCCTCAGACGAAGTACAATGTCAATGTTGATAGATGATTTTTTTTCTCAACAGATGGAATCTCCATCGTTAATGGCTGCTGAGATGAGTTGCTCAAATGATTAAAATTATGTTTGCGCTCTAGGTCTAGAGGAGGTAGAGAGCTCCAATATCCTAAGGATGGTATTGCTTTTTGTAAAATTAAGTTACTTGTTCGTATCGTAATTTCGGATAGAGAATTTTTCTTTTCTCAAATGTTCGCTATCTGTTGTGCCTTCGATGTTTTAAGTGGCCAATTTGAGCTTGTCCGATCACCGTTTCCACAAGCATTGTATGGCCTTGCTGGAAATCAGATGTCTTTAACCTTTTAAAAGTTCTGATAGAAAAATTCTTACATTCTTTGTCTTACAACCAAAAGGAGATTCTACTTCATGTTTTGTCTTACAACCAAAAGGAGATTCTATTTCATGTTTTGTCTTACAAGCAAATATAATTCGGAATGTCATATATGTTTATGGACAGTAAGTTATAATCATATGGTAGCCTCAAGAAATTTCAGGACTAGAAGCATGCTACTGCTTTTGCAAAATATTATGTTCCACTGATGTAACGAGGTATGCTCCTGATCTACAGTACTGATGCCCCTTACCCAGCAGCTTCTTGTCATTAGTTACAGTGCTTGGTTAAAATAATAATTATGCTCCTTGTTAATTGTAGGCTGGCTGTCTTGCACACACCACAAATGAAGGTTTTGGAACTCCATTCTCCAATAGTATCAGTGAATCAAACACTCCAATCTCTCTGAATTCTAACCCAGTAAATTGTGATTGCATATTTTGTCTCAGGAGATATGACCATGCTAGAGGGTAGATTCTCCGCGGCTCGTTCCTGATGCAAAACGTTACCTCAATCACGAGGACAGTTATGATATTTATATTTTCACTGGAGTATAGTTTAAGCAAGATTTATTGTAACCTTTTTTAAGCAACATGTGGTATACGTTACAGATTTTACTTTATCTTATCATGCTATGTACAAAATTGAACTAGAAAGTATATTTTCAGTATTAATTAAAAGCAGATGATCCAATCTGTTATTTGTATGAATTTAAGAATTTTTATTTTGAAAGCAGACTTACAATGCTATATATCTGATGCCAAGGAGCGGAAACTTGTAGCAGCATCTCCGACACCCTCTCGACGAACTGCAATTAGATCGTAGCTGAGGACGCGGCGATGACCACCGAGGTATGCCCTTCTCTCCTTGCCCTTCATGCTGGCATCAACAAGGCCGAAAGATATTCAATATTTTACAAGGTCAACCCCGCCTTGCTTGCAATCAATCTGCTAGCGACAGTATAAATTAACAATCCTCTGTATGTGTTTCTACATGGTGAGATATAAGCGCAGGATCGAAGTCCACGCTCAGCCGCAGAACCATCAGGGTGCTCCACGCTCGACATCTTCTCAGCGTAGCTGCTTGATCAGTAGTTTCGATTGATCTATTTGATAATTTAAGCTATCCGATAGATGTTACTCATTCACTCATGCTATTTTCTTATGTTGTTATTTAATCACCATGGGCTTGGATATTCTCTATAGCATCTCAATGATTCACTGCAATTGGCCAAGGTCTTCTTGATATTTGATACTGTACGAGGGTAGCAGTTGAACTAAAAAACTTACAACAATCTGCAGGTACAGCAACCACTTGATGCTGAACCTTAATGTATTCGCTTTATCTTCATCTACATCATTAACTATTCTCTCATGTTATTTTAACAAGTTCTAGATTTTTAGCTACGCGATTCACAGTAGTTTCGGAAGCACAAATTGATGTCTATAACTTATTTAGGGTAACCTTTTGCTCCATTTGGTAGATATATAACAAGGCAATATAGAGGGATGTAGAGAGCTGTTTTTAAATAATCTCAATATTTCCATTCATGACTGAACATGCCAGATAATGAGATTATGCCTCCTTTTTTCACTATACAACCATTCTAATTCAGATAATGCAATAATGCATGTTGAACTCACTCATTTCAGCTGAGTCCATGTTGTCTATGTCTCTTAAATGTTGTAGGCCAAGATGAATTCCTCAAGTGTTAGATTCTTTAATGTGGCACTGCATAGAGCCTTTTTAGCATTTAGCCTATCATATATTGTTTGTTAAAATAAACAGCTAAGACGGTCAACTTTAATCAGATATGTCTGTTGAAATCCATATTTGGATAATCTTTTCTCTTTTCTTAGTTTGGTCACCCATGGATCAACTTAGTGTGTTTGTCTTTTTCACTATAAGCATTTATACTCGGGGAAAAAAGTCCCTCGCCACTAGCTCTGAAACATCAACAATGTCAGCGTCTAATAAAGAGAACTCATCGATATGATTGAACATGATACATTTGCCGGTGGTTGACTATGTATTGATCCGGAAATAGCAATAGGAAACGGTACTTTTATATTCTTGATGATGATTATTTTTGTGTGAGAGAAATTACAATCGACAATCTGGCATAGTATGATCTGGATAGCTTCAAACATAGAAGCAGACATCCCATTCTATTTATTTCCAGTCATTGTTGCCTATACCATATTTAAATTTCTGCCTTTATTGTCCTTGTATGATGATATCCCATTGGGAAATAAAAGAAAGTGGGTTAAATACGGACATGGAGTATTTGATCCCGAGCTCATATGCTCCAGCATGAACAGTAAAATCGAAAAAAATAGTGAAAAAATTCAAAAAAATCTGAAATTTTTTTGTGATGAACATTGATAAATTTTCTAACTACGTGCAAAATTTCAGGTCGAAATGACATTCGTGCAGGTCTGGGCGAAAAAAATAAAATCGATGGTCCAAAAAGACTATTGTTGGAAGCATTTTGGAGCATCGATTTTGTTATTTTTGCCCAGACCTCCACGAATATCATTTCAATCTGAAATTTTGCACGCACTTAGAACATTCATCAATGTTCATCATAAAAAAAATTCAGATTTTTTTTACTATTTTTTTATTTTACTGTTCATGCAGGAGCATATGAGCTCTGGATCAAAAGAGGACTTTCGGTTAAATACTTTGTTCCTTTCCTTATTTCAAGTACCAAATTTACATTCGTTTAGTGGTTCGTCGAAATTCTTCTGCCTATGACTTTGAAATTGGCCACTAGAAGCCAACATGCCACCCTCTTCACAACCTCAGTCAGTGATTCGTTCATTTTAGTGGAAGTAAGGATGGGAACATTGATCTTTATATGGTAACGTTTCATGCTCATTTCATTTCTCATTTCGTTGATCATCAACGTTACTCCTTTGACAAATGTTATTTACAGTACTTCTGGATGACAAAGAATTTGAGTTCTATGTGAAGCTCCAAAAGGAATATCTGCAAGACTTCTTCAACTTAGTAAGATTGCATATGTCCTTTGTGCTGCACATGTCCAATGCCTCACTCCTCTACTCATAGTGGGAAAAAATCTTAGGTACTCTGAAATTTATCTTTTCTTCCCCTCACGTTTTGTTATGTAGGATCAATAGTTTATCTTATCGGTTGGAATTTTGAGAGGCCGATTGAGTACTGAGAAATGGGAATACTGAATTTACTTGGTTTCTATCCTATTCTCATATCTGTAACTAGCTCTGCTTGTCATTAAGAAGGGACAACCTAAGGAGTGGAGAGATCTGAGGCAACCAAAATCCTGCATCTGTATGCTGAAAACCTGTTGTGGCAGTAATCCACTCATCAGGCAGAAGAAAAATAATCTGAGCTATACTCAACATAGCAGAATGTCTGATGCATTGCTACGGAAATATAGTTGTACTAATACATAGCTTAATGTTAAGCTTGGCACTCATCATAGATATACTGATACATAGCAGAATGTTATTTGAATTTCAGCTATACAAGATTAATGAAAATGTTAAGCTTGCGCAGATGGTGCTGACTGTGGAGGAGCTTGCCCGGGAGTTAGCGGAGCCGGAGGACGAATATCAGCACGCCCTGGTTGTGTTCTTACATGGTGCTGGCCGTGGCCATGGGGATGCCCAAGGCCATGACCATGTGGGTTTGATTTTGTCGCGGAGGCTCCATACGGGCCACCGAGAGTCACCATGGGCTAGGCGATAGAGTTCCGCGCGGAGGCATGGATGCAGTCAGTCTTGTGTGTATGTCTGCCCCCAACGGGTGCCAGTGCGGAGCACCTATCATCCCTGGCTCGATCGAGGCCCTTACTCGAGGAGTTGCGTCGGTGCTCAAAACAGCTATTGGTTGTGCTTTTGCTTTGCACGACTAAATTGAGATAATCCTGTTTGGAAGAAAAGGGAAGGGTGTGTCATGAGGTGGGGTTTTTTGTGTTGGGATCACTTGTTGAAGATAAAATCGTGGATAGAATTTTGAGGAGCCTCTTGGGCGCCCTTTTTTTCTGGAAAAACTTTCAATCTATTCATCTTGTTGTTGAAGGATTTATTTAAGGCCCAATGATTTGTTCCAGCACAACTGTACATCCACGACCTTTGGTTCTGTCATGTATCGATTACTTGTGAATTTCAGAACTGTTATATGTATAATATAATTTTGAAGGGAAAATATAGTTGCTAACTATCTGAATGTTTCTTTTTATACAATTGATGAATCATTTACTGTTTGTTCTGCAGAAATTTGTAGATAGCTTCAAGTTGAAGAGTCATCATCTTACTCGCACAGGACAAACGGATTTTGTTTGCCCACATCCAGGCTGTGGTAAGTTAGAGATTCAGTAAGTTTCTATTGCATGACAACCTTTTTGCTTCGAATTCTCAACATACAGGTTCATTTTATAGTTGCAATGTTATTTTATCTAACGATGCTATCAATTCTACCCTACTTACTATGTTTCACTGATCTGATTAGATGAACCAGCATGCCAATTCTATCTAACTCATGATGTACTGCTAATTTGATTACATAAACTTAATGAAACTTCCTTAGTAGGGAGATAGTAATTCCCAACTCCTGATGGACCGGTTAATTCGTTGATATTATTTTAAGGATCATGATGTGATATTTGCCTTCCATTTGTTTCATGGATCTTTGTTGCAGTTCAACAACCTTGAAGATGGCTACCTCTCCTTCCTCAAGAGCGTGGCTCCTTACTCATCGCTGGAACAAGAGGATCGAAGTTGAGGACTCGTCAGCTACTGTGCCGGGCGAGGGTTCATGGTGGTTCTGAAGATTGTGGGGAGAGCCTTGCTCTTCCTGGATTTGGGAGATAAGGAGCATGGTGATGTTGGCACGAGTTGGAGGGAGGAGACGAGAGGATAGGGGCCCTGTCGGTGATGCAAAAGATGGTCTCGATCCGGAGAAAGACGAGGACTTCAGCCTGCATGCACAACAACGATCGGGATTGAAGGGGAGTAAAAAGAAATAGGATGGCACCGGGGTGACGAGGTGAGTTAATGGAGGCTGGCGTCAGGGTACTTGACGCTGCCACTGCTTTGCGTGTTTGCTGCTTTGTGCTTGTCCTTGATGTGTTTGCAAAGGCAGGTGAGTTTGCACGGTCACAACAGTGAAGTATTGTTCCTCACCCTAGAGTAGCCTAGATTAATCTATTTTGTGGAAATCTTATGCAAGGGGGTAGCAACATGGAATTGAACTGAAACTGGAAAACAAGTAATGAGTTAGTGTGATTGTGATACCATTCTTATTTTTGTAGTTTGTCTTCAGTTCTTGTATAGCCTCTCTTTATGTTGCTAGATAACCATGGGGTTTCTTCTCCCCCGGATATCAAACAGGAGCAGTTACACCTTTCTTAAGATGGCTCCAGCGAGCGGGAGGTGCGGCCACTTGTCCACCACACGCTCCTGCTAACTGTACTCCTCTACCTGCCTAGAATGATGTGAATGATGAACCACCTGGTAGCTATCCTTTACCACACACTCCATAATCTGCAGCTTTACAATTTGTGTGTTGTATTGCTAACACCAGATTCTGTAAATCTCTAAACACAACCATAATATTATAATTATTCGTTTCACCAATATGAATTCTGTGGACGTTGATGCTTTTTTGAGTTGTGGAGGTTGGTGCTTGGTTCTTTCATGTTGCACCTTGTGCCTTGGCTCATGACATGATACTTCTTGCTGTAATATGTCAGATATTTTTCTGGTTGCCAAGCGTTTACTCTAATTACTAATATCTTTATTTTAAGAAAAGGGCACCAGTAATCAATACATGCATGTGTCATTTAGTAGGCAGTATGATGTAATTAATTCACTGTCAGCTTCTGCAAACCCTGACCAAGCTGCATAGCACCAAGAAGCAGGTAACGAGAACCAGCAAGTGCCAGAAGGGAGAAGGAAACCGGCATAGCTAGCTCAGCGTCATCTTGAAAGAGGTCCAGCTGGTTGTTGTAGGGTTTCCCGCATCATGGCGTCCTAAATGTCTTGATGCTTCAATCTTATTTACTTTCCCTTCAAGGGAATTTAGGGCCAGGTGTGTTCAAATGCTTTTATCTTCTGGACATGTTTTCATGAATGAGCTGAAGTCATTTTCTCAAAACTTTGGTGCTTTTACTTTTGATTTAGGATGCTCGACCAAGTGATTGTGTGCACTTCACATGCATTGCCTTTTGTTGAGTAAGAAAAACATGTTATTTTACCAATTATTATCACAAGTAATGAAAATGCATTATTTTACCGACCATCACAAGTTAACAAAATGCATTATTTTGTCATTTAAATGATGCTAATTGCCTAGGGTCGATAGTGTAGAAAATAGTGTTACGGTAGTTTTTGTCTATAAGAAACTGCAAAGATATAACGAAACGATCCTACTTGTGATAGGGAATATGAAAGGGAACAAAGAGAGACGACAATACGTATTGTCACCATGGTATGTGTATTATAGATTTCTAGAAATGCATGGCCAATATGTTATGTCTTACATTGGTGCTTATGATATATTTCACGTGTATTTCGAATTTTTTTAAACACAGTACAAAAGCTGATGCTTACAAATTCATGCATATACTCACCCCCTATGAACGCACGCACGCACATCCTTTCCTTATGAGCACTTCCGAGAGACTAGGCTGGTGGGTCTTAAGATTGACAAAGTCACCACAAGCATCTTGCTATTGACAAAAACATTGCCTCCCACTGAAGGAATAATTCACCTACAATGACAATCATCACTATTGCCAAATGTATGATAGTGAGAAAATATTAGGGTGAGGTGTTTAATGCAGTATCATCCATGGATAGAAAGGATATGAACCATGACAATGAAAAGCAATGACTATGTGATAACAAGGTCGGAGGCGAGGTCGAAGGGTTCTCCGAAAATAAGAGGCAGGTAGGGAGAATGAAGATGATGTCATGACTAATGTGTGAATAGAAAGGAACAAAGAGATAAGAAAGATTATCTTATGTCTTTCAACAACTTTGGTGCGTATCTAAAAGTCCATTAGCTATGTATGTAGAAAAGCTGAGGGACTGCATCTTGGTGGAGAGGATAAAAGATGACCACAACTTATACTCTTGTGCTCATCTATGTTTATCTTGCGCCCGTAGCAACGCACGGGCATTCTCCTAGTCATATACTAGTATGTGTATGATACTACATCCATAGTGCATAGTATCATAGGTTAGTATCATACATGGTCTCATTTATTGCCATGCATGACACATAGTAGCATAACATTTATCATGATACGGTATCTATCTATGTTACTATAAGCCTCTTTCTATTCTTTAATTATCTGCCACATAAGCATGTTTGCGAGTCCCAAGTGCATGATACCGGTTATGTTACCCCCACTATGGCCAGCCTTACGATAGTAAAAAGTCAATGTACAGCTCGCCGCTTTAATTGTCGTGGAGGAACTTTTTTTCCGGGGTGAAAAGAATCTCTATTAAGCTCACGGTGGCTTTTCAGCCGTAGCCAGGTTTACAACATGGTCCATACCGCCAGCCGGCCATACTGCTGTGCGCGGATTGCTACGGCCATAGGCGGTCAGCTCATGACTAACAATGTTCTGAGAGCGGAAGCAGTGAATAAAAGAAATCTCCCTAGTAGGGAGACTAGCCATTCTGCGGATCTCTTCTAGTAGTGCACGATGAACCGATCTGTCCCGCTGACGTCCTGTAAGCATGGCCACCGCCTTCATGCTGTCCATCTCGATCACGATCGAAAGGTTCGTCTGGTATAAAGCCAACTCCAAGCCTTCTCTGCACGCCGCTAGCTCCGCATCAAGGGCAATTGTCGTGGAGGAACTGTTACGATAGTAAAAAGTTGGTGTACAGCTCGCGACAATTACTTCGGATTAGAGGATTGTTATTTCTGAACAGCTCAAAGGCGCACAGGGCGCCAATTCATTCAATATAGTAGCAGCTTATACATGTTTAATGGCATATCCCCGTTGTATTACATCGTGGAATTCCTGCGAATAAGCTAGCATTTCTGCATATGAGCTTCAGTGTTGTGACTCCTGCTAACGTGGAACGCCTGAACACGGCTTGAGCTTGTGAGATCATCTCCAACGCTGACCCGCAAATTTGCTCTCGCATCTGTCCGTGGATAGGGGATCGGTCTGTGGACACGGATGCGGGAGCTGGCCATCCAAAGCTAGCCGCATATGTCCGGTTACATTTCAAATAAAATTTAACGAAAATAAATAAATTTGATTCAAACTCAAACAAACCAGATAACATTCATTCACACTTGGATGATTTCTACATAAAACCGGATGCTTTTCATCTAAATCAGAGCAAATTTATTATATTTACACATATTTCAACTAGACCAGAATCTAAACCTAGACTAAAATGACCGTCGGCGCCAGTTCCCCATTTCCGGCCAGCCATGAGCCCCGGAAAATGAAGCCCGCCCCTTCCGTAGCCCTCCGCTGACATGTCTTCCAATGTCCAGCAACCCGCTTGCCGGATTGCCGGATGCCTTGGAGGTATATGCTTCAGCGAGAGGGGAAGAATAGCCTCCGCTTCCTCCATATCTTTCCCGATGTCCGGCTACGCCACTTATCGGAGTGGTCTCCGCTTCCGTTAAGCATGGATCAGAGTTGGTTTTTGGGGCGGGGGACGATGGTGGCCTGTGAAGCAGGCAAGACACCGGTTGTACACGCTGGCGACGCGCCGACGGTAGCCTTTGTGGGACCCAAGCGGTGGCGGCCTTCATGATATACTTTTCTGTGACGACCCCGGCTTAATCGTGCACTAACCATACACGCAAATGCACACGATCAAGCCTAAGGACTCACTTGAAGATATCACAACACAACTCTAAACATAAATAAAGTCATACAAGCTTAATATTACAAGCCAGGGCCTCGAGAGCTCGAATACATAGCTCGATGGCATACAAGTGTCAGTGGAAGCATCAGATATCTGGGTACAGATATATAACAGAGAGAGAGAGATAGGCCTTCACAGAGGCGGGGCAAAATAAAAGCTACGATCGAAAGGCGTAGGCCTCCTGCCCTCGACCCTCCGATCCTACTCCTGGTCGTCAGTCGGCTCCTCGTAGTAGTAGTAGTACTCGCCGGGCGGGTAGTAGAAGTGGTCGTCGACTGGGACATTTGACTCAGGGGCTCCGTCGTTTGGTGGCATCAATTGGATATGGGGGAAAAAGAAAGTAAAACAAACGTCAGTACTCATCCGAAGTACTCAGCAAGCAGGGATCTACACTACATATGCAACATTTTCAAAGGGGGCTGTATATGTGGATTGGGCTGCAGAAATGCCAGAATAGAGGGGGAAAGCCTAGTCCTATCGAAGACTAGCATCTTCATCATCTTCATCAGTCTTGCAGCATTAGGAGAGTGCAGAATAACATAATGTAAAGTAGTAGTAGTATCATCAACCTCGGCCAGAGATTCTTCCTCGACTCCCTGCGAGAAAGCAATCCCAGAGCCGTACTATCCAGTTCTCATCTCAAGTGATGTTCTAGTTGTACCGATCGAGATACAACTCCGAGTGTCCGTTACCGTAGGGCAGGCTATCGATAGAAGTTTCTTCCCTACAGGGGTGCACCAACTTACCCACCACGCTCACTTAACTCCGGCCGGACACACTTTTCTGGGTCATGCCCGGCCTCAGCTAAGCAACACGCCGCAACCCGACCAAATACTTAACAGAGAGGTCAGCACGCCAGACTAAACCTATGCTCCCAGGGGTCTTGGGCCTTCGCCCCGGGAACTCCTGCGCGTTGCGTGGGCGGCCGGAAGCAGACCTAGCAACCCCTTAATACAAGCGCGGTTGCGTAACCAGTCCAATCCAGCGCGCGCCGCTCAGTCGCTGACGTCTATTAAGCTTCGGCTGAAGTATACGACGCAGAACGCCCATACTATGCCCACGTGATGGTTAGTGCTATCAGGCCAGAGGCCCCTCGGATCAAATATCCAAACCGTTTAGTGGTTTAGGAGCGCGCGGAAACGAGCAGAGACTCACGATCGATGTGACCCCGTCGCCCCGTCTCGAGGACTTGCGGCAAGGGCTAAGAATGCCCGGCCACGCCTCGTAGTTATCTCGCGGGCACCTCTCAGGTCAACCCGACTCCACATCACTTCGCATTCATGCTCGCGCGGGTACCCCTCAGGGCCGACCCGTCTTTAGTATCATGTTTCAGTATAAGTCACAGTAACAACAGTAACCGTGTGTCTAACACCAAGGGAACCCTGAGGAATCACCCTCGATGGAGTCCCACCTGATGTTCTCGTCAAAGTGAATGAAGGAGGTATCACCCTCGAGGTCCACACTTGAACAGTTGCACGACGATGTCATTATCGGGGGTGGTGTAGGAGGAATCACCCTCGCTTACCATAACCGATTAACTAACCTACAAGGTTATCATCAGAAGTGCTGACGAGGTATCACCCTCGGCACTCGATAGTAACCCAGTAGTGTCGCCCAATTTAAGTGGGAAGTGACGTGCGGTGCCAGGGTCTGATCTTCGATCCCGTTTCTCGGGTCTTCTGAGAGTCCAGCGGGGCAGTCGGGACAAGTGGGTCTCTGATAAGGCTCTACCCAACCTATACTAAACAGTTTAGGATAGCAGGAAAGTATCAACAGCAGGTTACAAGTAAACAGGCTATGCAGCAGATATAGGACAACAGTAGCAGCAGTACTTCTAATGCAAGCATAAGAGAGAAGACAGTGGGCGATATCGGAATGCTCAAAATGGGGATGCTTGCCTGTCTGCTCGACGGCAAGGGCAGGGTCGTCGGGGACGTAGTCGTACTCCGGAGCGGCGTCTGCCTCAGGAGCTACGTCGACGTCGGGGTCTACCGAGAGAGAAGAGGGGGAGGAAACAAATAAATACACAGCAACGATGCAATACAGGTTATGCTATGACTATGATGCAGTGCAGGGTTGCCTAAAGATGCATCTAGGTCGTTGCAGTTATTTTAGGATTATCGTGGGATTTATTTACCGGTGATTAGTCACTATTCATCTATCGGATACGGGTTCGGAGTTACGAGTTCTCCTACATAGGAGGTTCCGACAAGGAAACAGATGGCACGATCAGACTTGTCTCGTCGTTCTGAGCAACTTTCATGTTTGAACTTTTTCGATCTGAGCTACGGTTTAAAAGTTATTAATTTTTGAAGTTTAAATGATTTTCTGGATTCATTTTTATTAACAGAATTGAATTATGATGTCAGCATGACTAAAGGATGACGTCAGCATCCAACAGTACGGTTGACTGGGTCAAATCTGTCCTGTGGGTCCAGTGGGACCCACATGTCAGTGTCTGGACTAACTAATAAGGGTTAGTTTAATTAATCTAATCTTAACTATCGGGTGGGCCCGCATTGTCAGTGAGTGATTAGCGTTTAAACTAATTATCTGATTAATTAACCAAATACTTATTTATTAAAATGTTTTAACCGAGCGGGACCCACATGTCAGCGGGCGGGGCCGCGCTGACTCGGTCAAAGGGCCCGCGGGGCCCATAGTCAGTCGCTCAGAGGCGGGACCCAGCCGGCCACGTCGGACGCCAGCTGGACACCGGCCGCCGGAGCTCTCCGGTGAGACCGCACGACGGCGACAACTCCGGCGAGCCCGGATTCTCTCTGTAGGGCACCGTTTCGGGTGTTCTCGGGCTCTAACGAACGAGTAGAGGACGCCGCATCGCGTGGGTCGATCGGTTGGACGCGGGGCTGGCCGGAGAGACGCCGGCGATGATGTGTGGCGGCGGAGCTCTCGGGCGTGATCTGGAAACGCGGCAGTGGTGCAGTTTAGCGCGTGCATTTGGTCGCGCACAAACGAGGGCGCATCGCCGCGTCGTTCTGTGGCACTAACGCGAGTTGAAACGGCCGGAGCCGAGCGCTAGATCGTCGCCGGCGGACGCCGGAGTCGGGCGTCAGCGGATCTAGTGCTGCACGGCTCGAGGAGACGTGCTAGGGGGTCGCGTTGAGCTCACATGAGCTCGAGGGGCTCGACGCTGGGCTCGGCCGCCCGTGACTGTGACGGAGACCACGGCAGCGAGCTCGTCGGCAGCAGCGCGTTCGGGCGCAGCGTAGCAGCTAGCTAGCGAGCGTGCGCAGCCAAATGGGAAGGGGAAGGCGGTGGAGAAGCTCACCGCGGGGCACATGGTGGCTGTCGGAGGATTAGTAGCGCAGTACGGCGACCGGAATCGAGGATGGACGATGGTGACCCGAGGAAGGGGACGAGCTCGTGGCGCTCACATCAGTGCTCCCCGTCTCGAATGGCCTGGCGCAGTCGACGGAGAAGACCGCGGCGGAGCTTCACGACATGTGTGCGGAGCTTGAGGATGCCGGAGTGCGCGGGATCGACGGCAGCGGCGACGGTGGTTTTGGGCGAGATGGGGAAAAAGAAAAGCGAGGCGTGCGCGGGCGAGAGAGTGGCTAGGGTTGCGGGGAAGAACGAGAAGGGCTCGGGGCAACACTTATCGGCGTCGCTGAGCAGGCGGATGGGCGACAGCGCACCGGCCATCGCCGTGTCGAAGAGGGCGAGTGACAGCGCTGGGGAGGATGGGGATGAGCTCCCGGTGGGCTGGGTTGTGCACTGTGCACGTAGCGTCCAAGTGCACAGTGTCTGGTAAGCCTTTTTCTTTTTCTTCTGTTTATTATTTTACTTTCTGTTTTGCAAATTGTTTTAACCACCGTTTGAGTTTTGTGAAATATGTGATTTAGATAAATAATTATAGTGCAATATTTACCTCTACCAGAAAATAGTTTGGAGCCAAAATGATTTCATTTGATTTTTGATTTAAATGAAATGGATTAAATCATTGTTGTTTGGTACTGTTCGAAGTTGTTGGAGTCACTTAACCAACTCATTTAGTATTGATTATATTTTTATAATTGCTTCTGAAATATCTGCAACATTATTAACATTTTAGTTTTGTTGTCTGAGGAAATATTTATTTGACTTGTATTTTAAATTTGAATTGAGTTGGATTATTTCCTAGTTGCAATTTATTTAGATTGATCATGATGACATGGCAAGTTAAGTAGCTTAACTAGGGTGAGGTAACCTGGGGATGTTACAAATCTCCTCCACTACAAGAAATCTCGTCCCGAGATTTAAGTTGGGAAATAAGCAGTGACTTCGGGAGAACTGACCCTTATAGGGTTAATTATCTGATGAACAATTCAGGGAATGTGGTAGAAGTAGCTCTCGTGTTGAAACTTAAGAGAACACCGAGAGCAAGTATGAAAGTTCAATAAGAAGTTTCAAGCGAATGGACTTCCGATCGATACCTGAACAGAGAGTGAGAAGAGGGTTCAGAGTATCAGGAATAAGTTATCTCTCGGAGAGTGGCTCGTAAGAACACACAAATTCAAGAACATATGATACTTCGGAATCAAAGATATACTGGAGAGTCAGGTTCCGATCCTGTGGAACTGTGGAGGGGTGTCGATCAAGAGTAGGGAGATCGGTGGCATCCTACCGGTCACGACAACAGGGTATGTCAGAGAATAGTCTGTCAGTTAAGTTGGTAATAGCATTGGTACCAAGGGCGAGGGACGAAGAGAACCATTTTCCTGCTCGTTAAAACGAGGCGGACCAATCGGCAAGGTTCTCGTCCATCGGTGGTTACCGGAATGTCATCAACCATAGTAACGGGGTCTCTCTGACGAAGTTGTGCACCGGGGTATTTTATAGGCAGGGAGTTATTTCTGCTTACATCATATAGATCTCAAGAAAGGTTAAACAAAACAATGGAAAGGAAAATGTGTTTACACACAAGAATTGGGAATATATCATGTCCAAGGAAAAGCGGAGCATGATTTACATGATGGGACAACAAGTTCAAACGTATCTAGTCAAAGGGACGAGGGAAGAATCATGATATTACCCATACAACGATGCTTTGGACAATTGATGAAGAGACATGTAGCATTGCATTTTCACTGTTCTCAATGATATTCGGAATACCATAGTCATGCTCCGAGGAAGCGATAACATGGTGTTCCAAGTAAGGGTTGGATTGAAAGATCACAAGAAATGCAAAGGAACACTTCCAGGATTATATCGGAACGTAAAGATTAACCAAGCACAACCAGGTCTGTGTTGGCAGAAAGTCAAGGATGTCATCGATGATATCACAAATCATCGAGGGGCAGAGTTGGTAATTCTAGCCATGAATTCAATGGACATCTCCGAGGAAGCCAAAATATTATCGGTGATCATGACACAATTGCAAAAAGATTTGAAGAAGATGTAATTAGTCAGCGATGACATCAAGCAAAAAGGAAAGCCGGAGCGAAAGGTTATTGGTACCACGGATACGACACAAGCTCGAATTCAAGCTTGTTGTTTGAGGTGATATGACAGGATGAGGAAGATCGACGTAAGCTTAACTCATCGTCGAAAATTGTGCTCCGGGAAGAAGGGTCGGGTAGCACAGTTAAAAGTCGGCACGATAATGATATAGCCGATCAGGCTAGGAATGAGGTAATGGAGTATTTAACTTCCCAGTAACAAATACTAGGGATAATACCGGAAGGTAAATCGGAGTAGAGGTTGGACGGGGGAAATGATTTGCAGAGGATAAGTATTTTACCTTATCCAGAAAATGGAATCAAGGAGGAAATATGGTCGGAACCACGATTGCAAAGGATCAATTCGTAGATTCAAGATGAACTTGTACCAAGGAAATAATTAATTTTTTTTACGAGCAGCTTCCATGATAAGTTCTACATCGGGTCCATGGCCATGAACACAAAGGTTCAAGGTCGACTCCCACTTCTTCAATGAACAACTTCTCATTCACTGCTCTCTGTTAAGAATGTTTAGAGTTTGAAAGTTTAACTGGTGGAACAACGGAAGGTATGGCACATGAAGCCTTGTGGGTTCTCACAGCTAGCAAAGGCATAGACTCAACCCATAGGGGCATTTTACGGATCTATACCCCACGCTTATAGAAGCAACAAACAACATTTCATAATTGAATATGGACAAAAATAATTACATGATACCGCATTGCCGAAGGCAATTGCAACAGGGAAAGAATTCTCAAAGATAGAAGATGAAGGACATTATCGGATAATAATCCAACAAAAGAGCAGGTGGTCAGCAAAGGATCTGACGTGAGAAGCGGTACTTAACCAGAAGAAGAAAGAATGTGACGGCATCAAATTATAGAAACATCGGAACAATCCGACGTTTAAGTACAAAGGAGTTATGGTTCAAAAACGAAGGATCAGAAGCAAAAGCTTTGTCCAAATATGAGTAGGTTGAATAGAACTAGATGAACAACTTTAGCGTTCCGTCTTGCAGAGATCTCCAACCATGTTTACGGGACATGTCCTGGTCAATAGTCAGTCCCAAGTCAATATGGAGAAGGAATGCACTGTCTCTCCGTGCCATGCAAGCAGGACGGATATACAGATGGCAAGAAGTAGAGAATGCTTCAGTGCCAAAGGCAATGTCAACGGGGAAGGAACCGATAAGGTTCTTAGAATAGAAAAGAATCGGTCGGATAATTGTCCACAAAAGGAATCAAGTGATCCGTGAGAACTAACGGGGTAAGGTTTAAACAACTGGTTCCACCTGAAAGTCCTCTGAGAAAAGACGGGAGGCAAGCACATCGAATTAAGGAAGTACTTGAACAACCCAAGTATAAAATTCAGAGGGTTCACGATTTCCAAAGTCAGGAGTGACAATTAGTTCACCTGGGCAAAGGGACGAGTGATTTATACATGCTTAGTTGGACAATAAACCAATACTTGATTGGCCGAGAACCAGCTCATGTCCGGAATGGTGATTGAGCCGGAAGGACGAGTTCTAGGAATCGACTGATGATTGCGAGCATTCGCACTCATGTTGAATCAATAAGACCAAAATGACGGTGTCAAAGGATACAAATGATTATTGCCAGACATATGGAATTAACCATAAGGCAATCAGGCAAGAATTTCAAGAGCAATAGGCTGCAAAGGATTTTTGGGTGATCGGATAGCAATGCGAAGTATTTCGTGAAACACAATAACAACTGGGGATGAATGGATCCCCGGAAATTTGAGGAATTATTCATAAGTATGTTCAGACGAAAAGGAACTGCAAGGCAGTAGGTTCAGAGAATTCTCGAAATGTCGGATAGTATTTCGATATGTCGGATGGAACCAAAGAGTAACTGGAATGAATATATGTGCGATAAGTGTAAGTAGTTATCCATCGTAGTTTATCGGTGGTCAGGAACTGCAAGGCAGTGGGCACAGGGTCTCGGGAACTTCAAGGAGTATCGTCAGAATCTTCTGATGAAGCAGAAGATCATCTCTAGTGAAAGGGGCTCTCCGGGAGGAAATGGTTACGAGATCCTAATGTCGGAGTTAGTAAAATCATTTAACCCGAATAGAAGAGAGATCAGAGTCCCAGAGTATAGACGTGAAATAAAAGATCCTAATATCACCCAGTTGGCGACGTGGGCCCGTAAGCCACACAGCCAAGTTAGTAAAACAGTTTTCGACCACTAGACTCAACTTCGGCCAAGGAATTGGATAGGGGGATTCCTAGAGGTAGTCGGCTCTGATACCAACCTGTGACGACCCCGGCTTAATCGTGCACTAACAATACACGCAAATGCACACGATCAAGCCTAAGGACTCACTTGAAGATATCACAACACAACTCTAAACATAAATAAAGTCATACAAACTTAATATTACAAGCCAGGGCCTCGAGAGCTCGAATACATAGCTCGATGGCATACAAGTGTCAGTGGAAGCATCAGATATCTGGGTACAGATATATAACAGAGAGAGAGAGATAGGCCTTCACAGAGGCGGGGCAAAATAAAAGCTACGATCGAAAGGCGTAGGCCTCCTGCCCTCGACCCTCCGATCCTACTCCTGGTCGTCAGTCGGCTCCTCGTAGTAGTAGTAGTACTCGCCGGGCGGGTAGTAGAAGTGGTCGTCGACTAGGGCATTTGACTCAGGGGCTCCGTCGTCTGGTGGCATCAATTGGATATGGGGGAAAAAGAAAGTAAAACAAACGTGAGTACTCATCCGAAGTACTCAGCAAGCAAGGATCTACACTACATATGCAACATTTTCAAAGGGGGCTGTATATGTGGACTGGGCTGCAGAAATGCCAGAATAGAGGGGGAAAGCCTAGTCCTATCGAAGACTAGCATCTTCATCAGTCTTACAGCATTAGGAGAGTGCAGAATAACATAATGTAAAGTAGTAGTAGTATCATCAACCTCGGCCAGAGATTCTTCCTCGACTCCCTGCGAGAAAGCAATCCCAGAGCCGTACTATCCAGTTCTCATCTCAAGTCATGTTCTAGTTGTACCGATCGAGATACAACTCCGAGTGTCCGTTACCGTAGGACAGGCTATCGATAGAAGTTTCTTCCCTGCAGGGGTGCACCAACTTACCCACCACGCTCACTTAACTCCGGCCGGACACACTTTTCTGGGTCATGCCCGGCCTCGGCTAAGCAACACGCCGCAACCCGACCAAATACTTAACAGAGAGGTCAGCACGCCGGACTAAACCTATGCCCCCACGGGTCTTGGGCCTTCGCCCCGGGAACTCCGGCGCGTTGCGTGGGCGGCCGGAAGCAGACCTAGCAACCCCTTAATACAAGCGCGGTTGCGTAACCAGTCCAATCCAGCGCGCGCTGCTCAGTCGCTGACGTCTATTAAGCTTCGGCTGAAGTATACGACGCAGAACGCCCATACTATGCCCACGTGATGGTTAGTGCTATCAGGCCAGAGGCCCCTCGGATCAAATATCCAAACCGTTTAGTGGTTTAGGAGCGCGCGGAAACGAGCAGAGACTCACGATCGATGTGACCCCATCGCCCCGTCTCGAGGACTTGCGGCAAGGGCTAAGAATGCCCGGCCACGCCTCGTAGTTATCTCGCGGGCACCTCTCAGGTCAACCCGACTCCACATCACTTCGCATTCATGCTCGCGCGGGTACCCCTCAGGGCCGACCCGTCTTTAGTATCATGTTTCAGTATAAGTCACAGTAACAACAGTAACCGTGTGTCTAACACCAAGGGAACCCTGAGGAATCACCCTCGATGGAGTCCCACCTGATGTTCTCGTCAAAGTGAACGAAGGAGGTATCACCCTCGAGGTCCACACTTGAACAGTTGCACGACGATGTCGTTATCGGGGGTGGTGTAGGAGGAATCACCCTCGCTTACCACAACCGATTAACTAACCTACAAGGTTATCATCAGAAGTGCTGACGAGGTATCACCCTCGGCACTCGATAGTAACCCAGTAGTGTCGCGCAATTTAAGGGGGAAGTGACATGCGGTGCTAGGGTCTGATCTTCGATCCCGTTGCTCGGGTCTTCTGAGAGTCCAGCGGGGCAGTCGGGACAAGTGGGTCTCTGATAAGGCTCTACCCAACCTATACTAAACAGTTTAGGATAGCAGGAAAGTATCAACAACAGGTTACAAGTAAACATGCTATGCAGCAGATATAGGACAACAGTAGAAGCAGTACTTCTAATGCAAGCATAAGAGAGAAGAGAGTGGGCGATATCGGAATGCTCAAAATGGGGATGCTTGCCTGTCTGCTCGACGGCAAGGGCAGGGTCGTCGGGGACGTAGTCGTACTCCGGAGCGGCGTCTGCCTCAGGAGCTACGTCGACGTCGGGGTCTACCGAGAGAGAAGAGGGGGAGGAAACAAATAAATACACAGCAACGATGCAATACAGGGTATGCTATGACTATGATGCAGTGCAGGGTTGCCTAAAGATGCATCTAGGTCGTTGCAGTTATTTTAGGATTATCGTTGGATTTATTTACCGGTGATTAGTCACTATTCATCTATCGGATACGGGTTCGGAGTTACGAGTTCTCCTACGTAGGAGGTTCCGACAAGGAAACAGACGGCACGATCAGACTCGTCTCGTCGTTCTGAGCAACTTTCATGTTTGAACTTTTTCGATCTGAGCTACGGTTTAAAAGTTATTAATTTTCGAAGTTTAAATGATTTTATGGATTCATTTTTATTAACAGAATTGAATTATGACATCAGCATGACTAAAGGATGACGTCAGCATCCAACAGTACGGTTGACTGGGTCAAATCTGTCCTGTGGGTCCAGTGGGACCCACATGTCAGTGTCTGGACTAACTGATAAGGGTTAGTTTAATTAATCTAATCTTAACTATCGGGTGGGCCCGCATTGTCGGTGAGTGATTAGCGTTTAAACTAATTATCTGATTAATTAACCAAATACTTATTTATTAAAACGTTTTAACCGAGCGGGACCCACATGTCAGCGGGCGGGGCCGCGCTGACTCGGTCAAAGGGCCCGCGGGGCCCACAGTCAGTCACTCAGAGGCGGGACCCAGCCGGCCACGTCGGACGCTAGCTGGACACCGGCCGCCGGAGCTCTCCGGCGAGGCCGCACGACGGCGACAACTCCGGCGAGCCCGGATTCTCTCTGTAGGGCACCGTTTCGGGTGTTCTCGGGCTCTAACGAACGAGTAGAGGATGCCGCGTCGCGTGGGACGATCGGTTGGACGCGGGGATGGCCGGAGAGACGCCGGCGATGACGTGTGGCGGCGGAGCTCTCGGGCGTGATCTGGAAACGCGGCAGTGGTGCGCTTTAGCGCGTGCAGTTGGTCGCGCACGAACGAAGGTGCAGCGCCGCGTCGTTCTGTGGCACTAACGCGAGTTGAAACGGCCGGAGCCGAGCGCTAGATCGTCGCCGGCGGACGCCGAAGTCGGGCGTCAGCGGATCTAGTGCTGCACTGCTCGAGGAGACGTGCTAGGGGGTCGCGTTGAGCTCGCATGAGCTCGAGGGGCTCGACGCTGGGCTCGGCCGCCCGTGACTGTGACGGAGACCACTGCGGTGAGCTCGTCGGCGGCAGCGCGTTCGGGCGCAGCGTAGCTGCTAGCTAGCGAGCGTGCGCAGCCAAATGGGAAGGGGTAGGCGGTGGAGAAGCTCACCGCGGGGCACATAGTGGCCGTCGGAGGATTAGTAGCGCAGCACGGCGACCGGAATCGAGGATGGACGACGGCGACCCGAGGAAGGGGACGAGCTCGTGGCGCTCACATCAGTGCTCCCCGTCTCGAATGGCCTGGCGCAGTCGACGGAGAAGACCGCGGCGGAGCTTCACGACATGTGTGCGGAGCTTGAGGATGCCGGAGTGCACGGGATCGACGGCGGTGGCGACGGTGGTTTCGGGCGAGATGGGGAAAAAGAAAAGCGAGGCGTGCGCGGGCGAGAGAGTGGCTAGGGTTGCGGGGAAGAACGAGAAGGGCTCGGGGCAACACTTATCGGCGTCGCTGAGCCGGCGGATGGGCGACAGCGCACCGGTCGTCGCCGTGTCGACGAGGGCGAGTGACAGCGCTGGGGAGGATGGGGATGAGCTCCCGGTGGGCTGGGCTGTGCACTGTGCACGTAGCGTCCAAGTGCACAGTGTCTGGTAAGCCTTTTTCTTTTTCTTCTGTTTATTATTTTACTTTCTGTTTTGCAAATTGTTTTAACCACCGTTTGAGTTTTGTGAAATATGTGATTTAGATAAATAATTATAGTGCAATATTTACCTCTACCAGAAAATAGTTTGGAGCCAAAATGATTTCATTTGATTTTTGATTTAAATGAAATGGATTAAATCATTGCTGTTTGGTACTGTTCGAAGTTGTTGGAGTCACTTAACCAACTCATTTAGTATTGATTATATTTTTATAATTGCTTCTGAAATATCTGCAACATTATTAACATTTTAGTTTTGTTGTTTGAGGAAATATTTATTTGACTTGTATTTTAAATTTGAATTGAGTTGGATTATTTCCTAGTTGCAATTTATTTAGATTGATCATGATGACATGGCAAGTTAAGTAGCTTAACTAGGGTGAGGTAACCTAGGGATGTTACATTTTCCTCGCTGTCGGCGGTGGCCGCGGACATGCTTGCCACCTCGTTAATCTCCGCGAAGCTGACTTCTTTCTCCGCCAGCAGGTCGCAGTTTCGCGCACGTTGACGACGGATGGCGCGGGAGGAGCAGTATGACGCTGCCTCGTTCACGGCCGCAACTTGGGCCGTCTCGCCATGCTCCACCATGTGTCGGCCTGGAGCAACTCGTCACTCCTCCGCGAGGTGGCTTGGAGGGGCAAGTTGTTGAACCACGCGTCGGCTTGGAGCGGTCACTTGCTCCTCCGCGCGCCAGCCTGCAGACTCGCCCATGGTACTGACAGCCTCGAGCGGCGAGGGAGGTGGAGCAGCAAGTTGCCTAGCTCGTATTCGGTGGGCCACCCAGCCGGCTTTTATGCCGGAGAACCCCTCTTCCTGCTCGCCAGATGCCATGGAGACTGTGCAGAAAAAGGAGGAAATGGGGAGCCGTGGTGTCTTGCCCGGCATCTGGCCTCGTTTAAATAGTCGTTGGACGTGAGGAGCCAGCCGACGTTGTGTTTAATGCCGACTCACGAACGGACGTGTGACCGGTATAGGTTTCTCGGCACACGTGCGGCTTTAATGATGGCAGGAGGACAGCGTGTAGCCGTTTGAATGCGACATGAAGGCGTGTTCAGTCGGGCGTGCAGCGGGTGGCGCTCTCTTGGTCGGCACCCCTCTTCAATGTCGACGCCATTGAGAGGTCGCGTTCGCTCTAGGCTGGCGTCAATGTGGAGCGGCCGCTCTACAGCGGCATGGATGCGAGCAGTTGGCGCCGGACAAGAATGCACGCGGGCGAGGAAGGAAGGTGTTGGATGGGCTAGGGTAGTCAGGAGTGGACATGGCAACGGTCCGAACACCCGCAAAGCCCCCTCGCTTTGTCTCCGGTTTCCGGGGAAAAATATGTCTGGACCGGTCTGTGGATCAATACAGAACCGCGTTGGATGGCAGAACACGTCCATTACAGGTGATTTGAGTGTCGGCGTTGGAATACGGTGAGGGCACAAAAGTCTTTTAAGAGACCTCTCTGATCATCCAGCGCCCAGGCTGTGTGCTCGGCTCCCTTGCCGCTGCTGCTTTGGCTAGTGTCAGATTATCTGCTAAAATGGCCGCTTCCTGTATTCCCATCATTTTCATGATGACGGCTGCTAACTTGATCGCCGGGGCTTCTGCCTGGATCGCTGATTGAGCTTGCATGGCTGCTACTGAAATCTTGATCTGCCATTTTGTTCCTAGAAGTAGCATCAGCATCAGCATTTCCAAAAAGCGATACTCCTAGTCGAAACGTCCGGCTGGCTGCAGGAAATTATGATTGATTGAAATATTGGAAACAGAATTTTGTACTACTAGTAGGTAGGCTCGGCTAGATCGGACCAAGTGGCAGCAGAGTTCGGTCCTGGCTCCGCCGCTGGACCTTACGATTCGGGCACTTTTAGCTATTCACCGCGGCTCATCAAATATGCTCGGGCCGGTTTCGACATTCGAAATTTCGCAGTCGTCCTCAACCCAGAGAATGCTTCGGGGGTAGTCCGGTCCTTTTCCTTCTCTCTCCTCCTTTCATTGGACAAGTGGCTGGCATTTGGTGGACATGGTTGGATGGCCTCCCACATCCGATCGACGCGTCGGATGTGCCCATGGACACTTGTTGGTATCCAGCAGGCGATCCGCGTTGGAGCCGACGCGTGTCAAATAGAGGGGAAGGAAATGGTCTCTGATGTGTGGAGTGGCTGGCTGGGATGGTGGCCACCCAGCGCGAATGGGACGGTCTCACCCTCCTGTTACCAATTCATTTGTATCCACCTTTTTTTGGAGGGACTAGTGTGATGGTTCTCGATCGTTTATTCTTTCTGGACGTTTGCCTTTTCAGATATCTCGGCCGGCCAATCAATTACGACGCGGTCGGTCGGTCGATCGATGCCTACGTACGAGAAAGCGACCACGGTCGTCGTACACTTGTGCGAGACTAATAATAATAATTACTACTCTCAACGCCATATTTTATATTTGATGATGGGGTATTATATTTGATATAGTTGGAGCATAATCTCGACGTTCCACGGCAGGATGGGCGGAGGATACTCTGTCTGTTTGTTGGACCGCGCCAAAAAGTGGGCGAAATACAGTGGCAGACAAAGATATATGCCAGTAGTTCAAAAAGGAGCTGCGTTTTTTTTCCGGGTTACGTTACCTAGTATTTTCGGTAGGCTTGGAAAGGACAGGCTCACTGGGCCGGGATGGGCATGACTAGGTATTTCATTCAAGCCCATTCAAGCCCACTTATCTGTCTAGCAGTTCAAGAAAGTTTTTTATCCTAAAAAAAATGAGAATTGCGTTTTGGATCTCGGCCTTAAAAAAAATAAAATTCGAAAATTTTGATCTCAGAAAAATCTGAAAATAATTGTGCAAGTAAACAAGGATGTGAGTGAGGCGTATGTGTGTAAAATTTGAGGATGAAATACGTTGAAATGATGCGATCTGTACCAAAAAAAACAAATTCATGATCTAGGATGATGAAATAGTACCATGCCTTAAAAAGCCCTCGTTTCAATGTATTTTGTCTTTTTTACACAGCCCTCGTTTCAACCTACTTTGTCCTGAAAATTTACACACTTATGCACTATGCCTTCATCTATCTGGGTATTTTTTTCACAATTTTTTGAAATGTAAAAATATGAATTTTCTTAAATTTTGAATTTTGGATTTGGAGGCCTCCACGGAGCTCAACCTCCAAAAGCAATTTCCGCAAAAAAAATGAACTATCAAGCTAACTAAAACTAACCAAACAGCCTTTGCAACGCCTTTTATCATGCCGTTTACATCCCCTACTTACCAAGGCCGACAACGAAGATACCAGTTGAAGTTTCCTTTCTGCAAATCGGAATGGCAAAACTGGGAAAACAACAAAATCTTGACAAAAAATTGTCACCCCACTTGCAACGCAATAACCAAAAACCACCGAGACATGCCACAACAGCTTCCTCGCAGTTTGGTTTTGGTTTCCTCTTCCTCCTGCAAACCATGCATACATATCTTTTCAGTTTGTGTGTTGAATCAATCCATCCAGGTCCACCTAAGATTATGTGCCTACTGAAGACAGACAGGCTTGCTCAACAGAATCAAGAATCCAATCGACACACCCACGCAAGAAAAAATACATAGCTGCTCAACTTGATCCAACACGAAAACATTCTGCATACAAACACGAGCGTAGAAACAGATCGACACACTGTCACAAGGGTTGTTACAAGTACAATCTCTTCCAGTCAAGCATTCCACCCCACCACATCACTACTCGCTAAGTACTCGGCACCACAGAGAGAAAAACAGCCAAACAAAAAGTTTTCTCGGCCTGGAAGGGGCGAGCGCTAGGTTTAGGTTGGTTTCCTCATGTTGCGGCCCGCCCTGATCACCTCATCCACTAGCAACAGCTGCTACGCAATGATGGGTCTGCAACAAACAAACCAAATATCGTTTGTCAACACACATATAACAAATAACATCCATTCTTCTTCTTTTTTCTGGAGAATGAATGGGTCAGGTGAGAAACAAACGCTCTGTTAGTACGTACCCGGAGTTGATGATCTGGCGCTTCACCGAGTAGTTGTCGTAGATGCCCTCCATCTTGGGGTCAACTGGCTCCCCGGTGTTATGGTTCAGCACCACCACCAGCCCACGGTCATGCTCCGACGACGCTCGGATTCATTGTTGTCGATTTGGTGTACTCCGCTTTGATCTTCTTCAACCTCACAACCACATTGGTCATCGTCATCCTTTTGTCGGGCAAGTCGCTGGAGCAAAGCAAACCTAACTCAAATATCGGCACAAGAAAAGATTCCAAGCTGACGTGAGAAGAAGAGCCTTGCAGTAGTCGTTCATCCACAACATGGACAAGCTCTGTAGGGAATGCCTTAATAACCCACTGCCTAAGGCTTAGATCTCTGACAAAAATTGCATCTGTGGGTCTCTTTGCAGTGAAGACTTCAAGGAGCATGATCCCGTAGCTGAAGACATCGCTCATCCTTGATGCTTTTCCTAGGGCCCCATACTCTGCTCATGGAATTAGTTCAAAAAAACAAAATTAAAGCATGACTCATTAAATATAATTAATTTATAGCTTAATTACATGTGACGGTTACCTACCAGGTGCCAAGTACCCAATTGTGCCTGGCATGCTCGCATGCATCATGAAGCTGTCATCACCTAGTAACAACCTCGCGATACCAAAGTCTGCCACATGTGCTGCCATGTTCTCGTCAAAAAGCACGTTGCTTGGCTTCAGATCGCAGTGTAAGACCACCTCATGGTGCTCATGGTGCAAATACTCCATTGCCATGGACACGTCGAGCATGATGTCCAACCTCTCGTGGAACCCCAAGTGCCTTGTCGCTTCAGAGTAGTGTAGGAGCGCCTCTAAGCTTCCATTGGGCATGTATTGCAACACCAGTGCTCTGAAGTCCAGATTGGAGCAGCTGTTGAATATCCTTATCAGGTTGCGGTGTCGTGCCATGCGCATCACACTGCACTCAACATCGAAGCTTCTAATGGCTTGTTCTGACTGCATGTCAAAAACCTTTACTGCAACAACCACACCGTTGCGTAGCTGGCCCTTAAAAACTTTCCCAAAGCTTCCAGATCCCAACAAGTTGCTCTCGCTAAAATTATCAGTAGCATGCATGAGCTCATGGTAGGAGACCAACTGATGGATGGTCAAGTCAACCGTGCCCGCAGAAATTGTCTCCCCTTGTTGCATCTTAATTTTCTTTCTGATCATTACATATGCACAGAAAGCTACCACTCCAACTACAATGATGATAATAGGGAGCAGAATTTTTAGCATGTGCCAATTTGTTCTTCGGGTAGTGTTACTTGGACACCGTGAAAATCCAATGGTTGAAGCACCACATAGCCCTGAGTTCCCCATCAAGGATTGCATGCTGATGTTTGAGAAGACGCCTCCCGTGGGTATCTGACCTTGTAGATTATTGAAAGATAGGTTCAAGGCTATGAGGTAGGTAAAATTGGCTAGGTACTTTGGGATGGTGCCGGAGAGATTGTTATGGGATAGGTCTAATGCTTGTAGGTTGGTTAGCTTATTGAAAGAGAGTGGAATTGAATCAAGGAGCGAATTGTGAGATAGGTTCAAGAAGGCTATCATTTGGAGTTGTCCAGTTGAATATGGGAGGCTACCAACCAAGCAGTTGGTAGAGAGATCCATGCGGTTGATTTGTTTCAAATAGCCTATATCAATCGGTAATGTTCCGTTCAAGAAGTTTTGAGACAAATCTAGCTCGAGGAGTCCATCAAGATGAAATAAACTTGGTGGTATAGTTGATGATAACTGGTTACCAGATAATACCAAGTGTTGTAACTTGGTGAGGTTGCCAAAGCCCACTGGTATGGAGCTAGACAATTTGTTATGTTCGAGGTTCAAGTGGTATAGATTCTTTAGCATTGCAATTTGTGATGGGATGGGGTCAAACAAGCTATTTCCACTGAGGTCAACATACCGTAGATTCTCCAGCATCATGATGGATTGCGGAATTGCACCGTGCAGTTGGTTGTTTGAAACTTCTAGCGCAAGGAGAGCAGTTAAATTTGAAATGGTAGCGGGGAGTTGACCAACTAACTTGTTTCCACCTGCACTGAAGTATTGCAGCTGACTTGATAGATTACCTACGTAGTCAGGGAGGACTCCGGTGAAATCATTCAAGTAGATGATAAGAAACTGGAGCATTCTGAAATTCGAAAAAATGGATAAGAAGCTGAGATCTCCCTGTAGGCGGTTTTGTGCAATGTTAACAGCCACCAAAGAGTTGAGGTTGCTGATTGTTGCTGGTACCAGCCCATGCAACACGTTGTTCTCCAATCTTAGCTCTCCTAAATGAGACAGGTTACCGAGAGAAGCAGGAATGGGCCCGATTAGTCGATTAACTCCGAGATGCAGAAAGGTGAGTTGGCCCAGCTGTCCAAATTCTGCCGGAATGGCTCCTGTAAGCTCGCAGTATCCCATGTGAAGGACACTTAGCCTAGTGAGGTTCCCAAGTACAGCAGGGATTGTACCAACAAGGTCATTGTCACCCAAGGAAATAATGCTGAGATGAGCGAGCTTGCCCAGCCATGTTGGTACGACACCCTCAAGATAATTAATGGACACGGAAAAAGTTTGGAGGTATCGACAGGACGCGAGCCCCGACGGAATCGGACCAGTGAAGCAGTTCTCATGGGCGGTGAACCATCTTAGCTGCGGGAGACTGAAACTTCCGTTGCCAGGGAAAGGACCGGTTAAGTTGTAGTTGCCACCGAGGGAGAGAACATGTAGCTTAGACATGTTGAAGATGGCCGGAGGCACCGGTCCGGCGAGATTATTGGCTTGCAGGTCGAGGACCTTGAGCATTGTCAAGGAGGCAATGCACCATGGAACTGGTCCCGACAAGCTGTTGTTGCCCATGTCTATATAAGTTAACACAGGGGTGTTGTTGAATATGTGGGGCGGTATGGAGCCACTAAGGCGATTCTTCTTGAGGTTTACGTAGCCAAGACTCTGCAGGTTCTGCAGCTCCGCCGGGACTGGACCAGAGAGATGGTTGGACTTGAGGGAGAGAAGTCGAAGCCTCGTGAGGTTCCCCATGCTAGGAGGGATGCTACCCGAGAGGCCATTGAAGCCGAGGTGCAGGACTTTGAGGCGGCGAAGCCTTCCCAGGTGGTACGGGATGGAGCCCGTGAGGTTGGTGTTGTTAAGGTTGAGGACGGAGAGGAAGGACAGGTTACCGAGCTGGGGAGCCAGCGACCCATAGAGGGGCGCGCCCGGCAGCCTCACGGCGGTGACGCGCTCCCTCCGCCGGCTGCAGGAGACGCCAACCCAGTGGCAGAAGGAGGTGCCGGTGGTCCAGTTGCTGGCTAGGATGCCGCGCGGGTCGGAGAGCTGGGCTCTGAAGGCCAGCAGGGCAGCAAGATCGGTGGCACTGTCACTGCCCTTCCTCTTGGCCGGGGCCGGAGAAGAAGCCGAGATGGCCGGGACTAGCACTAGCAGCAGCAGTGCGAGCACAGAGACGTTGGATGCAGCGGCCATTGCGACTTTGCGAGGGATGATGATATGCTGTACCAGGTGAGAGCTAGCTGCGCCTATATATATATATATATATATATTTGGGCTCTGGACTACATGGAAGGATGGTAGGTATGGCTATGCCATTGGCACGGCACGCTAAGCACTGCTCAGCTAACTGAACAAATCAATCGCTATCAATCAAACAAACTGAACAAATCAATCAGTGACCTTACCTACACGGCTAGCCGTAAGTGGAGAATCGTCATCATTCATGATGAGGATCCTTCTTCTTACCCAGAAACAGAGCAGACCAGACCGGACCGGAGCTTGGTTTGGTGTAAGGATAGCTTCAATCAATCAATCAGACCTCGGTTTAGTGTAGATAAAAGGAAGATCTCAGTATCCAAGACCTTGACTGTTGGTTAATCTTTTGTGGGTGCATCAGTGAAAGAGGCCAGTAGTGGAAGACTAGCTAGGAAGACCCTGACTGTTGACTGGTTAATCTTTGTATACTACTCCTAGTTTATACAAAGCCCCATGTTTGTTTGATAATGAAGATATCACTAGGGTAACCCCAAACCCAAGCTTTGGTATAGGCTAAGGCTACTATTAAGTTGGAATAGCAAGTCATCAGTGCCCTAGACCGGAATAGCAAGTCGATTCCTTCGACATCGATGCTAGCCTTTGTTGAAATAATCAATGATATATGGCTGTGTACAACCAACCGTACATGCATGCATTACACGCTGTAACACTTAAAATTGAAGAGTAGTTAAAGACACGCTTAGGACAGATATGGTAACTGTTAGAATACAACTTGTAATAGGAATAAGACTCCTACTCGGTTTGTAATAAGGCTAGGTCAGATGCGGCTTGGCTATATATACTTCTTGTACCGGCACAATATTGTATCAATAATTATTCAATACAATTATACATGGTATCAGACTTACGATCCTAGGGTATGGCTAACCCGCCGGCCCCGCCACCGCTGCCGCCGCCCGGCTACTTCGAGCGGCGCGCCGCCATCGTCGCTGCCAAGGTCGCCGCGGCCGCGGCCTCCTCCGCCTCTACCTCTACTCTAGCTCTACCCCCACCAATACCCCCTTCCATCTCCTTCACCAACACCATCTCCGATATTAGCCCCTACATCCCCGTAACCCTAGACCTCGCTGCTCACAACTACTACCATTGGCGTCATCTCTTCGACGTCCACCTTGGGCGATGCAATCTTCGCTCTCACGTTGCCGACGACTCTCTTCCTCAACTTCATGATCCGCACTGGGTCAAGGATGATCTCACCATTATTCAATGGATCTACATGCGAGTCTCCACAGAGATCTTCAATCTCGTCCACTGTGACGGTGCCTTCGCCGCCGATCTATGGGCGGCCCTTCGTCAGCTCTTCCAGGACAACGTCGACGCTCGCGCCAACAATATCCACACCGAGCTTCGGAATACGGTGCAAGGTGATGCACCAGTCGGCGTCTACTGCCAACGCCTCAAGGCGATCGCGGATGAACTCCGCGAACTTGGTGATCCGATCGAAGATCGCCAGCTCATCAACGTCCTCCTCGTCGGCCTCAGCGAGCGGTTCGAGAAGCAGACCTCCTTCATCCCTATGATGCGTCCGCGTCCCTCCTTCGCCGAGGTTCGCTCGATGCTCCAATGGGCCGATCGTGCCCTAACTACAAAGGACTCCCGTCCTCAGGTCTTCACTACTTCTCCTCGCCCGCCTGCGTCGACGCCGCCACCGCCACCTCCACCAACAGCACCTCCTCAACCATCTGGCTGGCGTCCAAGTCCCAACTACCGAGGCAAAAACCCTAGGCCGCCGCAGTTCCGCACGGCGCCCGCTCCTGCTCCGCCCCCGGCTTCACCAACTGCACCACCACCGCCCCCGGCTTCATCAACTGCACCACCACCGCTGCCCGGATGGCGCCCATCTCCTGATCCATGGACAGGGCTATTCCAGGCGTGGCCTATGCCCTGGTCCGCCCCTACGCCATATGGTGCCCCGCCTGCCTATACCGGTGGCTGGCAGCCCGGTGCTTGCCCTCACACCGGCGCGCCCATCCTCGCGCCCCGACAGCCGACGGCCGCGTACCACGCTGCTCCCTCCTACGCGCCACCGATCTACAACACCAGTCCTTATGCATCCTATGGCGCTCCATCGTCCCCCTACATGCAGCAGTACAATGATGGTGTCTCTCTCTTTACGCCGATGCCGGCCCTACTGCCGACGCCACCACACCCGCAATCTCCCATGACTACAACGGCCTCTACTTCGACTCCGAGCTAGGACCAAGCTGCTTTTCTACAAACCATGAACAACTTTGCTGCACAAGGGAACTCAGGTACGGATTGGATTTTCGATTCTGGTGCTTCTCGTCATATGTCTGCATTGAGTAATTTGCTTTCTTCTTGCACACCTTCGTCTTTTCCCTCTATTACTCTCGGTGATGGATCTTCTATTCCTATTTACTGTGTCGGTCAGGCTCAAATCCAATCCCCAATTAAGCCTTTGCTTCTTCGTGATGTTCTTGTAGCTCCTGCTCTTATTAAAAATCTGATTTCTGTTCGCCAAATCACCACTGATAATCATGTTTCTGTTGAGTTTGACCCCTTTGGTTTGTCTGTAAAGGACTACCGGACCAAGTCCGAGATCGCTCGATTCAATAGCTCCGGTGATTTATATTCTCTCCATGGTGTTCCGACCGCTGCTTCTCCAACATCTATGGTGGCCTCTGTTGATCTGTGGCACCAACGTCTCGGCCATCCCAATAAAAATGTGTTATCCACACTTCTTAGTGAATTTTCAATACCTTGTAATAGAGACTCTCATAATTCTTCTATGTGTCAGTCATGTCAATTGGGCAAACATGTTCGCCTTCCCTTTAGTTCCTCTCAATCCTCTAGTACTTTTCCTTTTGAATTACTTCATTGTGATCTCTGGACATCAACAATAGAAAGTGTATCTGGTTTTAAGTATTATCTCGTGATTCTTGATGATTTTACTCATTATGTTTGGACTTTTCCTTTACGCAACAAATCCGACGTTCATAATATATTCCTTAACTTTCAGCGCTATGTCTCGGTCCACTTTTTCCTCCCTATAAGATTCATACAATGTGATAATGGTCGTGAATTTGACAACTTTAAAAATCGGAATTTCTTTCTACAATATGGAATTCTCTTGCGTTTCCCCTGTCCTTATTGTTGGGGAACATGCAATTTCAAAAAAATTCCTACGTTCACGCAAGATCTATCTAGGAGATGCATAGCAACGAGAGGGGAGAGTATGTCCACGTACCCTCGTAGACCGAAAGCGAAAGCGTTAGCTTAACGCGGTTGATGTAGTCGAACGTCTTCACGATCCAATCGATCAAGCACCGAACGTACGGCACCTCCGAGTTCAGCACACGTTCAGCTCGATGACGTCCCTCGAGCTCTTGATCCAGTTGAGGACGAGGGAGAGTTTCGTCAGCACGACGGCGTGGCGACGGTGATGATGAAGTTACCGGCGCAGGGCTTCGCCTAAGCACTACAACGATATGACCGAGGTGTGTAACTGTGGAGGGGGCACCGCACACGGTTAAGACAAATCTTGGTGTACCTTTGGGGTGCCCCCCTCCCCGTATATAAAGGAGGGAGGGAGAGAGGCCGGCCCTCCTAGGGGCGCGCCAAGTGTATGGAGTCCTACTAGGACTTCCAAGTCCTAGTAGGAATCCCTTTCCCTCTTCGGAGTGGGAGAGAAGGAAAGAGGGAAAGAGAGAGGGAGTAGGAAAGGGCAAGGGGGGCGCCGCCCCCTTCCCATAGTCCAATTCGGACCCATGGGGGGGGCGCGCGCCATCTCCCCTTTGGCCTGCCTCCTCTTTTCCCGTATGGCCCAATAAGGCCCATTACTTCTCCCGGTGAATTCCCGTAACTCTCCGGTACTCCGAAAAATACCCGAATCACTCGGAACCTTTTCGATGTCTGAATATAGCCTTCCAATATATGAATGTTTACCTCTCGACCATTTCGAAACTCCTCGTCATGTCCGTGATCTCATCCGGGACTCCGAACAAACTTCGATCATCAAATCACATAACTCATAATACAAATTGTCATCGAACGTTAAGCGTGCGGACCCTACGGGTTCGAGAACTATGTAGACATGACCGAGACACATCTCCGGTCAATAACCAATAGCGGAACCTAGATGCTCATATTGGCTCCTACATATTCTACGAAGATCTTTATCGGTCAAACCGCATAACAACATACGTTATTCCCTTTGTCATCGGTATGTTATTTGCCCGAGATTCGATCGTCGGTATCATCATACCTAGTTCAATCTCGTTACCGGCAAGTCTCTTTACTCGTTCCGTAATGTATCATCCCGCAACTAACTCATTAGTCACATTGCTTGCAAGGCTTCATATGATGTGCATTACCGAGAGGGCCCAGAGATACCTCTCCGATACTCGGAGTGACAACTCCTAATCTCGATTTATGCCAACCCAACAAACACCTTCGGAGACACCTGTAGAGCATCTTTATAATCACCCAGTTACGTTGTGATGTTTGATAGAACACAAAGTGTTCCTCCGGTATTCGGGAGTTGCATAATCTCATAGTCAGAGGAATATGTATAAGTCATGAAGAAAGCAATAGCAATAAAACTTAACGATCATTATGCTAAGCTAACGGATGGGTCTTGTCCATCACATCATTGATCCTGTTCATCAAATGACAACATATGTCTATGATCAGGAAACATAACCATCTTTGATAAACAAGCTAGTCAAGTAGAGGCATACTAGGGACGCTCTGTTGGTCTATATATTCACACATGTACTAAGTTTCCGGTTAATACAATTCTAGCATGAATAATAAACATTTATCATGATATAAGGAAATATAAATAACAAGTTTATTATTGCCTCTAGGGCATATTTCCTTCAGTCTCCCACTTGCACTAGAGTCAATAATCTAGATTACACAGTAATGATTCTAACACCCATGGAGTCCTGGTGCTGATCATGTTTTGCTCGTGGAAGAGGCTTAGTCAACGGGTCTGCAACATTCAGATCCGTATGTATTTTGCAAATCTCTATGTCTCCCTCCTTGACTTGATCGCGGATGGAATTGAAGCGTCTCTTGATGTGTTTGGTTCTTTTGTGAAATCTAGATTCCTTCGCCAAGGCAATTGCTCCAGTATTGTCACAAAAGATTTTCATTAGACCCGATGCACTAGGTATTACACCTAGATCGGATATGAACTCCTTCATCCAGACTCCTTCATTTGCTGCTTCCGAAGCAGCTATGTACTCCACTTCACACGTAGATCCTGCCACGATGCTCTGCTTGGAACTGCACCAACTGACAGCTCCACCATTCAATATAAATACGTATCCGGTTTGTGACTTAGAGTCATCTGGATCAGTGTCAAAGCTTGCATTGACGTAACCATTTACGACAAGCTCTTTGTCACCTCCATAAACGAGAAACATATCCTTAGTCCTTTTCAGGTATTTCAGGATGTTCTTGACCGCTGTCCAGTGATCCACTCCTGGATTACTTTGGTACCTCCCTGCTAAACTTATAGCAAGGCACACATCAGGTCTGGTACACAGCATTGCATACATGATAGAACCTATGGCTGAAGCATAGGGAATGACTTTCATTTTCTCTCTATCTTCTGCAGTGGTCGGGCATTGAGTCTTACTCAACTTCACACCTTGCAACACAGGCAAGAACCCTTTCTTTGACTGATCCATTTTGAACTTCTTCAAAACTTTATCAAGGTATATGCTTTGTGAAAGTCCTATTAAGCGTCTTGATCTATCTCTATAGATCTTGATGCCCAATATATAAGCAGCTTCACCGAGGTCTTTCATTGAAAAACTCTTATTCAAGTATCCTTTTATGCTATCCAGAAATTCTATATCATTTTCAATCAATAATATGTCATCCACATATAATATCAGAAATGCTACAGAGCTCCCACTCACTTTCTTGTAAATACAGTCTTCTCCAAAAGTCTGTATAAAACCATATGCTTTGATCTCTTCATCAAAGCGTATATTCCAACTCTGAGATGCTTGCACCAGTCCATAAATGGATCGCTGGAGCTTGCACACTTTGTTAGCACCTTTAGGATCGACAAAACCTTCTGGTTGCATCATATACAACTCTTCTTTAAGAAATCCATTAAGGAATGTAGTTTTGACATCCATTTGCCAAATTTCATAATCATAAAATGCGGCAATTGCTAACATGATTCGGACAGACTTAAGCATCGCTACGGGTGAGAAGGTCTCATCGTAGTCAACTCCTTGAACTTGTCGAAAACCTTTCGCAACAAGTCGAGCTTTGTAGACAGTAACATTACCGTCAGCGTCAGTCTTCTTCTTGAAGATCCATTTATTCTCTATGGCTTGCCGATCATCGGGCAAGTCAACCAAAGTCCACACTTTGTTCTCATACATGGATTCCATCTCAGATTTCATGGCCTCAAGCCATTTCGCGGAATCTGGGCTCATCATCGCTTCCTCATAGTTCGTAGGTTCGTCATGGTGTAGTAACATGACTTCCAGAACAGAATTACCATACCACTCTGGTGTGGAACGTACTCTGGTTGACCTACGAGGGTCTGTAGTAACTTGATCCGAAGTTTCATGATCATCATCATTAACTTCCTCACTCATTGGTGTAGGCATCACTGGAACTGATTTCTGTGATGAACTACTTTCCAATACGGGAGAAGGTACAATTACCTCATCAAGTTCTTCTTTCCTCCCACTCACATCTTTCGAGAGAAACTCCTTCTCTAGAAAGGATCCATTCATAGCAACGAATATCTTACCTTCGGATCTGTGATAGAAGGTGTACCCAACAGTCTCCTTTGGGTATCCTATGAAGACGCATTTCTCCGATTTGGGTCCGAGCTTATCAGGTTGAAACTTTTTCACATAAGCATCGCAGCCCCAAACTTTAAGAAACGACAGTTTAGGCTTCTTGCCAAACCACAGTTCATATGGTGTCGTCTCAACGGATTTAGATGGTGCCCTATTTAACATGAATGCAGCTGTCTGTAATGCATAACCCCAAAACGATAGTGGTAAATCGGTAAGAGACATCATAGATCGCACCATATCTAATAAAGTACGGTTACGACGTTCGGACACACCATTACGATGTGGTGTTCCAGGTGGCGTGAGTTGCGAAACTATTCCACATTGTTTCAAATGACGACCAAACTCATAACTCAAATATTCACCTCCACGATCAGATCGCAGAAACTTTATTTTCTTGTTACGATGATTTTCCACTTCACACTGAAATTCTTTGAACTTTTCAAATGTTTCAGACTTATGTTTCATTAAGTAGATATACCCATATCTGCTCAAATCATCTGTGAACGTCAGAAAAATATCGATACCCGCCGCGAGCCTCAACACTCATCGGATCGCATACATCAGTATGTATTATTTCCAATAAGTCAGTTGCTCGCTCCATTGTTCCGGAGAACGGAGTTTTAGTCATCTTGCCCATGAGGCATGGTTCGCAAGTATCAAGTGATTCATAATCAAGTGATTCCAAAAGCCCATCAGCATGGAGTTTCTTCATGCGCTTTACACCAATATGACCTAAACGGCAGTGCCACAAATAAGTTGCACTATCATTATTAACTTTGCATTTTTTGGCTTCAATATTATGAATATGTGTATCACTACAGTCGAGATTCAACAAAAATAGACCACTTCTCAAGGGTGCATGACCATAAAAGATATTACTCATATAAATAGAACAACCATTATTTTCTGATTTAAATGAATAACCGTCTCGCATCAAACAAGATCCAGATATAATGTTCATGCTCAACGCTGGCACCAAATAATAATTATTTAGGTCTAAAAATAATCCCGAAGGTAGATGTAGAGGTAGCGTGCCGACGGCGATCACATCGACTTTGGAACCATTTCCCACGCGCATCGTCACCTCGTCCTTAGCCAATCTTCGTTTAATCCGTAGCTCCTGTTTCGAGTTGCAAATATGAGCAACGGAACCAGTATCAAATACCCAGGTGCTACTACGAGCATTAGTAAGGTACACATCAATAACATGTATATCAAATATACCTTTCACTTTGTCATCCTTCTTATCCGCCAAATACTTGGGGCAGTTCCGCTTCAAGTGACCAGTCCCTTTGCAGTAGAAGTACTCAGTTTCAGGCTTAGGTCCAGACTTGGACTTCTTCTCGGGAGTAGCAACTTGCTTGCTATTCTTCTTAAATTTCCCCTTCTTCCCTTTGCCCTTTTTCTTGAAACTAGTGGTCTTGTTAACCATCAACACTTGATGCTCCTTTTTGATTTCTACCTCCGCAGCCTTTAGCATCGCGAAGAGCTCGGGAATTGTCTTTTCCATCCCTTGCATATTATAGTTCATCACGAAGCATTTATAGCTTGGTGGCAATGATTGAAGAACTCTGTCAATGACACTATCATCAGGAAGATTAACTCCCAGCTGAGTCAAGTGGTTATGGTACCCAGACATTCTGAGTATATGTTCACTGACAGAACTATTCTCCTCCATCTTGCAGCTATAGAACTTGTTGGAGACTTCATATCTCTCAACTCGGGCATTTGCTTGAAATATTAACTTCAACTCTTGGAACATCTCATATGCTCCATGACGTTCAAAACGTCTTTGAAGTCCCGATTCTAAGCCGTAAAGCATGGCACACTGAACTATCGAGTAGTCATCAGATCGAGCTTGCCAGACGTTCATAACATCAGCATCTGCTCCTGCAGCAGGCCTTTCACCTAGCGGTGCATCAAGGACATAATTCTTCTGTGCAGCAATGAGGATAATCCTCAAGTTACGGACCCAGTTCGTGTAGTTGCTACCATCATCTTTCAACTTAGCTTTCTCTAGGAACGCATTAAAATTCAAGTGAACGGTAGCACGGGCCATTGATCTACAACAACATAGATATGCAAAAACTATTAGGTACTAAGTAGTCATCATACCGAGCTTGTCAAACGTTCATAACGTCTGCATCTGCTCCTGCAATAGGTCTATCACCTAGCGGTGCATCAAGGACATAATTCTTCTGTGCAGCAATGAGGATAATCCTCAGATCACGGACCCAGTCCGCATCATTGCTACTATCATCCTTCAACTTAGTTTTCTCTAGGAACATATCAAAAACATAGGGGAGCTACAACGCGAGCTATTGATCCACAACATAGATATGCAAAAACTATCAGGACTAAGTTCATGATAAATTAAGTTCAATTAATCATATTACTTAAGAACTCCCACTTAGATAGACATCCCTCAAGTCATCTAAATGATCACGTGATCCATTTCAACTAAACCATGTCCGATCATCACGTGAGATGGAGTAGTTTTCAATGGTGAACATCTCTATGTTGATCATATCTACTATATGATTCACGTTCGACCTTTCGGTCTCAGTGTTCCGAGGCCATATCTGCATATGCTAGGCTCGTCAATGTTTAACCCGAGTATTCTGCACGTGCAAAACTGGCTTGCACCCGTTGTATGTGAACGTAGAGCTTATCACACCCGATCATCACGTGGTGTCTCGGCACGACGAACTGTCGCAACGGTGCATACTCAGGGAGAACACTTATACCTTGAAATTTAGTGAGGGATCATCTTATAATGCTACCGTCGTACTAAGCAAAATAAGATGCATAAAAGATAAACATCACATGCAATCAAAATATGTGACATGATATGGTCATCATCATCTTGTGCCTTTGATCTCCATCTCCAAAGCACCGTCATGATCTCCATCGTCACCGGCTTGACACCTTGATCTCCATCATAGCGTCGTTGTCGTCTCGCCAACTATTGCTTCTACGACTATCGCTACCGCATAGTGATAAAGTAAAGCAATTACATGGCGATTGCATTTCATACAATAAAGCGACAACCATAAGGCTCCTGCCAGTTGCCGATAACTTTTACAAAACATGATCATCTCATATAATAACGTATATCACATCATGTCTTGACCATATCACATCACAGCATGCCCTGCAAAAACAAGTTAGACGTCCTCTACTTTGTTGTTGCAAGTTTTACGTGGCTGCTACGGGCTTCTAGCAAGAACCGTTCTTACCTACGCATCAAAACCACAACGATTTTACGTCAAGTGTGCTGTTTTAACCTTCAACAAGGACCGGCCGTAGTCAAACTCGATTTAACTAAAGTTGGAGAAACAGACACCCGCCAGCCACCTTTGTGCAAAGCACGTCGGTAGAACCAGTCTCATGAACGCGGTCATGTAATGTCGGTCCGGGCCGCTTCATCCAACAATACCGCCGAATCAAAGTAAGACGTTGGTGGTAAGCAGTATGACTATTATCGCCCACAACTCTTTGTGTTCTACTCGTGCATATCATCTACGCATAGACCTGGCTCGGATGCCACTATTGGGGAATGTGCAATTTCAAAAAAATTCCTACGTTCACGCAAGATCTATCTAGGAGATGCATAGCAACGAGAGGGGTGAGTATATCCACGTACCCTCGTAGACCAAAAGCGGAAGCGTTAGCTTAACGCGGTTGATGTAGTCGAACGTCTTCGCGATCCAACCGATCAAGCACCGAACGTACGACACCTCCGAGTTCAGCACACGTTCAGCTCGATGACATCCCTCGAGCTCTTGATCCAGTTGAGGACGAGGGAGAGTTCCGTCAGTACGACGGCGTGGCGACGGTGATGATGAAGTTACCGGCGCAGGGCTTCGCCTAAGCACTACAACGATATGACCGAGGTGTGTAACTGTGGAGGGGGCACCGCACACGGTTAAGACAAATCTTGGTGTCCCTTTGGGGTGCCCCCCTCCCCGTATATAAAGGAGGGAGGGAAAGAGGCCGGCCCTCCTAGGGGCGCGCCAAGTGTATGGAGTCCTACTAGGATTTCCATGTCCTAGTAGGAATCCCTTTCCCTTTTCGGAGTAGGAGAGAAGGAAAGAGGGAAAGAGAGTGGGAGTAGGAAAGGGCAAGGGGGGCGCCGCCCCCTTCCCATAGTCCAATTCGGACCCATGGGGGGGGCGCGCGCCACCTCCGCTTTGGCCTGCCTCCTCTTTTCCCGTATGGCCCAATAAGGCTCATTACTTCTCCCGGTGAATTCCTGTAACTCCCCGGTACTCCGAAAAATACCCGAATCACTCGGAACCTTTCCGATGTCCGAATATAGCCTTCCAATATATGAATCTTTACCTCTCGACCATTTCGAGACTCCTCGTCATGTCCGTGATCTCATCCGGGACTCCGAACAAACTTCGGTCATCAAATCGCATAACTCATAATACAAATCGTCATCGAACGTTAAGCGTGCAGACCCTACGGGTTCGAGAACTATGTAGACATGACCGAGACACATCTCAAGTCAATAACCAATAGCGGAACCTGGATGCTCATATTGGCTCATACATATTCTACGAAAATCTTTATCGGTCAAACCGCATAACAACATACATTATTCCCTTTGTCATCGGTATGTTACTTGCCTGAGATTCGATCGTCGGTATCATCATACCTAGTTCAATCTCGTTACCGGCAAGTCTCTTTACTCGTTCCGTAATGCATCATCCCACAACTAACTCATTAGTCACATTGCTTGCAAGGCTTCATATGATGTGCATTACCGAGAGGGCCCAGAGATACCTCTCCAATACTCGGAGTGACAAATCCTAATCTCGATTTATGCCAACCCAACAAACACCTTCAGAGACACCTGTAGAGCATCTTTATAATCACCCAGTTACGTTGTGATGTTTGATAGCACACAAAGTGTTCCTCCGGTATTCGGGAGTTGCATAATCTCATAGTCAGAGGATTTTATATAAGTCATGAAGAAAGCAATAGCAATAAAACTTAACGATCATTATGCTAAGCTAACGGATGGGTCTTGTCCATCACATCATTCTCTAATGATGTGATCCTTTTCATCAAATGACAACATATGTCTATGGTCAGGAAACATAACCATGTTTGATAAACAAGCTAGTCAAGTAGAGGCATACTAGGGACGCTCTGTTTGTCTATGTATTCACACATGTACTAAGTTTCCGGTTAATACAATTCTAGCATGAATAATAAACATTTATCATGATATAAGGAAATATAAATAACAACTTTATTATTGCCTCTAGGGCATATTTACTTCACTTATACCTCCCCCCAAAATGGCAAAGCCGAGCGTTCTCTTCGTACTCTTAATGACATCATTCGCACTCTGCTTGTTCAATCTTCTATGCCTCCGAAGTTCTGGGCTGAGGCCCTCCACACGGCCACATATTTACTCAATATTCTTCCATCTAAAGTTAACCCACAAACTACTCCTTACTTCTCTTTATTTCTCTCTCATCCAAATTACTCCGACATGCGCATCTTCGGTTGTCTTTGTTTCCCAAACTCCTACTCCACTTCTCCTAACAAACTTTCCCCGCGCTCTACCCCGTGTGTCCATCTAGGTTTTACTGACGAGCACAAGGGTTATCGTTGTCGAGATCTTGTTAGTGATCGTGTTCATGTGTCTCGTCATGTAACATTCGCTGAAAACATTTTTCCCTTTTTCGAGCGTCAACAATTAGATCCCAACTCACCCACGCCGTCCACTAGTCCCTCTCGTCGCAATCATCTTCCCTTCATTCTCCCGCCGACCTATCCAGCGAAACCAGCCGAATTCTCTACCGCGGTAGCGGATCCTGCTGCGACCACTTCTGTCATCACCTCTGTCCCGGCAGAGGAAAACACATTACACTCTGTCGCGGCAGACCTCCTGCCGCCGCAGTCTTCACCACCATCTCCCGCGTCCGCTTCCTCCGCTGCGCCAGACGCGTCCACCACACCTTCCCCCACCCCTCCTGCTCATGCTATTCCCGTTCCAGCTCCTACTAACGATCATACCATGCGCACACGTGCCAAGTCCGGGTTTCGTTTACCTGCAAAAGATCGTCTCAATCTTCATGCATCTCTATCTCCTTCCTCTCTAGCCAAATCTTACAAATCAGCTCTCCTAGATCCTAATTGGGCCGCAGCTATGAAAGATGAATATGATGCTCTTCTGCAGAATAACACGTGGCAGTTAGTTCCTCGTCCTTCCAATACAAATATCGTTTCGGGCAAATGGGTTTTTCGCCATAAATTTAATTCTGATGGGAGTCTTGCACGTTATAAGGCTCGATGGGTATGCCGTGGTTACTCTCAGTAACACGACATCGATTATGATGAGACTTTCTCTCCAGTTGTCAAGCCCAGCACTATTTGCATTGTCCTTAGCATCGCCGTCTCTTCTTCCTGGTCAATTCATCAACTAGATGTCAAAAATGCTTTTCTTCATGGCTCTCTTCAAAAAACAGTCTATTGTCAACAACCTCTTGGCTTCGAACATTCCTCCTATCCTAATCATGTTTATCTTCTTCAAAGATCTCTTTATGGTCTTAAACAAGCACCACGTGCCTGGTTCCAACGCTTTTCTACTTATGCTCAAACCATCGGTTTTACCCCTTCCCATTCTGACACTTCACTCTTCACCTTTCATCACAACACCAACACTGCCTACCTTCTTTTATATGTTGATGATATTATCCTCACAGCTTCCTCACAACAATTTTTAGATCATATTATCTCTCTTCTTCGCCACAAATTCTCTATGACAGATTTAGGCCTTCTTCACCACTTCTTAGGTATTGCTGTTATTCGTGACTCCTCTGGTCTTTTCTTGTCTCAACGTCAGTACACTCTAGATCTTCTTTCTCGTGCTGGTATGCTTGATTGTCAAACTTCCCGTACCCCTGTTGATACAGGTTCCAAACTCTCTGCCGACGGTGATCCTTTCTCTGATCCTTCTCTTTATCGTAGTCTTACCGGTGCACTTCAGTATCTCACTCTCACTCGTCCTGAAATTTCTTTTGCTGTCCAACAAGCTTGTTTATACATGCATGATCCTCGTATTCCACACTTCAATCATGTCAAACGTATTCTTCGATATCTCAAAGGCACACTAGACTTAGGTCTTCATATCAACAAATCATCTCCCACCTCCTTGACAGCTTACTATGATGCAGACTGGGCTGGTTGTCCAGATACTCGTAGGTCCACATCCGGATTTTGTGTTTTTCTTGGTAACAATTTGGTTTCTTGGTCTTCAAAAAGGCAGGTTACGGTCTCCCGCTCGTCTGCTTAAGCTGAGTACCGCGTTGTGGCTCATGCGGTTGCTGATATGGTTTGGTTGCGCCAGTTGCTGTCGGAGCTGCACCGTCCTATTGAGCAAGCTACCATTGTTTACTGTGATAATATTTCAGCTGTCTACATGTCAGGGAATCCGGTTCAACACCGTCGCACCAAGCATATTGAGATCGACATTCATTTTGTTCGAGAGAAGGTGGCTCTCGGTCAAGTTCGCGTTCTCCACGTGCCTACTTCTGCTCAGTTCGCTGATATCTTTACTAAAGGCCTGGCGACTACTGCGTTTCAAGACATTCGTTTCAGTCTCAACGTCGTCGAGTCTACCGTTGACACTGCGGGGGATGTTAGAATACAACTTGTAATAGGATTAAGACTCCTACTCGATTTGTAATAAGGCTAGGTCAGGTGCGGCTTGGCTATATATACTTCTTGTACCGGCACAATATTATATCAATAATTATTCAATACAATTCTACAGTATTATGGTAGCAATGATTAAAATTGCCGGCGGCAGGCAGGAATGCACTTGCTTTTTGTAAACTAAATCTCAGGACAACACTCACTGACATCCTGCTTTGCCCGAGTCCGTGGGGGTGGGTGTTTCATCCGGAACTAGAAGCGTGTCGCGCGCTTCGCTGCGCCGGCTTCTTCGTGCCGTGTCCTTACCGAGCACCGGTTGGAATATTTGGTTGTATTCTCCTCACAAAGAGTCCGGTTGGAATATTTGGTTGTGTTCTCCTCAGAAAGAGTCTGCGTGAGGTTTTTCTTGTACTAGTAAATGCGCACGTGCACGTTAATATTTAGGTAATATATTAATTATACGCACATATTAGATATGCTATTATTTGTGTGTTAATTCTGTTAACTTACTTGGCTGTTAAACACGTTGGTTTGATATTAATTACACGTTAAACACGTTGAACGCTCGCCATTGGAGCAGTCTAGGTCGTTGGATAGACTTAGTTTGATGGCCGAGATCAGTTGGATCTGCCCCTTTGGGTCTTTTTATATTGGTATAGATAATCTTTTTTTTTAACATCAGTACAGACACAAGCGCTCATATATACGCGCATACACTCACCCCTATGAACGCACACACGCACACCCTACCCCTATGAGCACCTCCGAAAGACTGAGCCGGCATATCATCTTAAGATTTACGAAGTCACCGTAGGCGCTTCGTCGTCGACGGGAACATCTCCTCCCACTGAATGCGCATCGCCAGAAATCCTGAAATAAATCCAGGAATAAATGCGAGCATCAGGATTTGAATCCTGGTGGGCTGGGAATACCACAGTCCCTCTAACCATCCAACCACAAGTTGGTTCGCAGTTTTTATTGTATAATCTTAGTCAGCTGAGAATTAACTAAATCTCAGTCTATTTTATAAATCGAAAAAGTTAACTGTCAAACGTGATTTATTTTTTTGCGACAGTACCGAACGACTCGTCGGACCTTCGATCCGCATGGTACGAGCGCTAGTGTTCCGCCAATTAATGCTAGATTACCCACGTAATCAGGCAACAATAAACCTTCACGCCCCTTCTTTTCACGGGATTAATGCCTCGATTAATGACGTCAATCTTGCATGGTCGCCGCTCAATCCAGTGCATGCCACACTTAATGCCGCAAATAATGCTTGATTAAAATGAAGAAAAATAGATGCGCTGCGTGGGATTTGATTCCTGGTGGTTTGGTTAGCAAATTGGCTCAACAACCGCCTCTTCTATGCTTAGTTTTTGTCTAGATGAAGGGAATTCTCATATTTGACTTTTCGTCTCTACATTATTAATACAGAAAAAACCTAGCTATGTAGTGTATACTTATCACCGCGGAACACAATTCTTTTTTTTTTTCGGGTAACCGCGGAACACAATTCACCTCGCATGGGGTACGGTAGTGTCACCGCAAAACGCCCCGATGGTAATTTACGCACTATAGACCTGATAATTTACGCGCAAACACCATGGTAACTTTGTCCCGAAGGGGAAAGGTTGTTGAAACATACCCTGATAACTTATGTGTAAAAACATGCTAATTTACGCACTGCAGACCAGATAACTTACGCACAAACACCGTGGTAATTTTTAGCCAGGGAAAAAAATTGTTGAAAACAGACCCCCAGTACTTCTATGTAAATTGCATGGTAAATTACGCACCACATAGTTGATAACTCGCGTACAAACACCGTGATAACTTTTGATCAAGGAAAAAAATTGTTGAAAATATACCCCCGATAACTTATGTGTAAATAGCGTGGTAATATACGCACCGCAGACCTGATAACCTACGCACAAATATCGCGGTAACTTTGACCCGGTGGGAAAAAGTTATTGAAAACACACGTGCAAACACCATGCCAATTTTTGACCCGGAAAAATAGTTGTTGAAAACATACCCCCGTAACTTCTGCGTAAATAGCAATGATAATATACGTACCACAGACCTGATAACTTACGCATAAAACACCATGATAACTTTTGTCTGAGAAAAAAAGTTGTTGAAAACATACCCATGGTAACTTCTGTGTAAATAGCATGGTAATGTACGCACCGTAGGCCTGATAACTCACGCACAAACACCGTGGTAATGTTTTTGACCCAAATTTTTTGTTGTTGAAATCATACCCCTGTAACTTATGTGTAAATATCATGGTAATATACACACCGCATGGATGGTAACTTACCCACAAACACTGCGGTAACTTTGACCTGTGGAAAAAAGTTTTTGAAAACATACCCCCGGTAATTTCTATACAAACAGTATGGTAATACACACACCGTAGGCATGACAACTTATTTAGCTCAGGCGTGAGCGTGATAACTTTTGACCCAAAAAAAAAAGTTATCGAAACATACCAACATGAGATCTAATTTCGAAGGTCTCGTCGCGACGGATTTTTTGTGTGAAAACGGATTTTGAATTGGACCGATGGTTTGAGCTATAAAACATTTTAAATTTTTAAAATAGGGAGAATCTAGGATGACATCAGTTTTTTGTCATCTAGTGTATGCATGCATGTAATTAGAGAAAGAAGTGCACGTGGGAGGAGAGAGAGTGATTCTAATGCATGCATGCATATAATTAGAGGGGAGAGAGAATCATTTAAATGCATACATGCATGTAATTAGGGGGGGGGGGGGGGGGTCGTTCGGATCTATCCCTAACTGGCAACCGCTTTGCAGTTAGTGCAGTGCTTTATAAATATGTTCGTACAAATGTAAAATAATATCTACTGCAATAAAAATTTCTATCTACTACAAAAAAGTAGTGTTTGTTCTCACAGTTGATGAGAAAAATATGAAATATTCAGATCGACGTCCTTGGCATTAGCAATGCTAATCAAATAAAAAATTATTGTTTAGGCTGTGTAACAAAAATAATCAGCTAATTCATTACACATTCTCTTTAATTTGTTTTGCACTTATGTAATTCTCCAATTTTCTGGTCTCTCTTATCCTATCCTAGCCAAGTGGACACTGGTAAGTTCATCTTATTGCATTGCAAGACAAACAACGTTGAAACCCCCACTTTGGGTAAACACTACACTCCACAGGCTTACCTTGTCAAATTTTGATTGCTCTCCACATATGCCATGAGGTTACTACACACGGAAAATGCGAACAGCGGCCGCGCACCTATCCAGGCCGTCACACCCTCATGTGGATCCGCGCTTCCAGTGTATATATCACGTACTCCCTCCGTCCGGGTGTATAAGTCATCTTACGAAAATCAGATTTTCCCAAAACGTTTAGGCGTGTAACATTAAATTCTCCTCGTTCCCCTCCCAGCCTCATTAACGAGCGTTCTGTTTGTTCCTCGATTCCCTCCGCTGCCTCGTTCTCTCCACGTGGAAACCCCTCTCCTCCCGTTTTACCTCTTCTCTAGTGTGAAACGAAATCTGCATGCCGTGCATGCTGTTCTTCCCATCCTTTATAAGCCATGGCAGAAGGAAAAACGGGGTAGGAGAGAAAAAACAGGCTGTTCGCCATGGAAGGAGAAGGTGGGCGCCATGGAAGGAGAAGGTGACTTATACATCCGGACGGAGGGAGTACTCCCTTCGTCCCAAAATAAGTGTCTTGAACTTAGTACAAATTTGTACTTGAGCTAGTACAAAGTTGAGACACTTATTTTAGAATGGAGGGAGTATTTGATTTATTCTTAGCCCGTATTGAAGCAGTCAGGACCCACCCACATGCAAAAGCCCCTAGGGCTCTGACTCGAAGCTGACATGTACGAGCAGCATGCTGGCGTCGGAGACCTGTTGGACTTTGCGTCCAGGTCCAGGTCCAGCGAACACGCACGTTGGTTCGCAGTAGTTATCAAGGATTAAGCATGCTCAACTTCTTCGATTGTTGTTTTTATTGCCAGCTTTCACCATGGATTACAACATGATTAACAACTTTTTCTTTGTTTACAATACACTAGCACCAGACTGGCACGTGATTTGTTATCTTAAGAATTTTTATAATTCTGAAACATGTGTTGGTTTAGGCCCATCAAGGTTAAGTCCACCACAACCACGCGATATGGGCACGCTGACGCATATTAACCATTAATTAGCATTAGCGAGTTTAGGTTTTCCACGTGACGCCCACTGCTGTGTGTCAGCTTTTCTACAGTCAAGTCACGTCTTGGAATTAACTACGCCTTCACATCACCCACCCCTGTTGTCATCTACCTCCGCCCTCCTCACTTAGCTCCAAATGGTTGTGAGCTATGCTTCTTTATTAACAAAAAACGTGTCACGGTTAGATTTTTTGTGCTGAAACGTTTATGATTCATTTGTTAATGAGTTTTTTCAGTTTGACACGCTATAGAAAATCCAGCCAATCGGTGTCTTTGAGCCTAACTAATCCTGTTTACAGGAGAAACACTTGTATTTACAAGTGGTAGCTTGCATTTAAGATGCCTCAGCGGCAGCACCATGCTAATTGCACGTTGTGCATTTCGGTTTACGCGCGTGCACAACAGCACCGTCTGTTAAAACAGAATTGCAAGCCGGTGCACTTTACGAAATTGAGATCGGCCGTAGTCAAAGTTTTTAAAATTACTAGCAAATTAACCAGCATGCATAGTGAGGGTTTCACAGGCACCAATCTTCATGTTAGTGAATGCCCATAATAAAGTACGTAAACAAACTAGTTCAAAGACGGCAATATGTACTATAATTAACATGGGTTTAACATTACTGTACCGTCGTTACACTCGTGGCCGAGCGCTGGTCAGTAGTATTGGTGTTTTGTCTAAGTACAAACCAACCATCATTGTTAGACTAATCAACCACACCTCCAAGATGATCATTAATTGTTGCTGGAGAACACAACCGGCCACTCATCAGTTTCTCGTTTGCCCATGCCGCGGGGATACATTTGCAATGCCTGAGCACTCCCTGAGCCGCGGGGAAACTGTGCAAACCAAACTATGCAGTGCATGTAAAGCAAACGCACCAACAGTTATGGTATCAATCTAAGAAAATCTGTCAACAACAAAACTGCAGGTGATAGGAAGCACAATTTTACAAAGACCGACACATTTGTCTCCATGGAGCTAGCAGTACTCCTCGCATGCCAACTCAGATCAAGCCAAATGCATATATTAAGTTGAGGACCAACAAGTCCACGCAAGATTCAAGACTGATGGGAATGCAGCACTTCTGAATTCAAGTTTAAGAAAATAGAAAGTTCTAAAGAAACAAAACCCAATCCATCCAAATAAGAGTCACAGCACGCAATCTACGTACGTGGAAAACAATGACTGCAACTAATTATATTAGCCACCAAACAAGCATTTGCTGAGCTACAACAAATCCACACGACAGAGATTGTTGAGCTAGGACAAATCCACACACACCACCATTGACAGTTCACAACAATAGTACTACAAAACAACATTCAGGGATCCACAACTGGCCCATCACTCTTCTCTGGATATGCCTAGAGCAGTTGGGATCTCCCTCTCCTCCGTATCCTAATCCTGCAACATCTGTAGAACTATGGTGTGAATCCAAGTGAAAGAAAATAACCGTGCTGCAAGATATGGAATCCTAAATAACACCAGATCGCATGCATCAGATCCTACAGCAAGGGTCATACTCATACATTCTGATCCTAGCAAAGGCAAATCCATGACCAAGTGTCCCAGTTTGAACAAATTAATATTAGGTAGTACACATCAAAGCTAACATTTTTCTCCCACTGATATAAAAGACAATTCATCCCCCAGTCCCAAAATATCCTCCAATGGATCTTAATCAAGTTACAGGGGAACTACAATTTCCTGTCTTAAGAGAGACAAGACGACAAATTAAAATCTCAGGAAAAATACACTAGTTTGGCTAACCATTGACTGTCTCCCAAAACCAAAATGCAGGCTAGCATTCACCTCGTAATCTGCATTCCCAGATGGCAACTTCCGCATCTGCACTACGCCTAAAATCCAATTGGCATCGCCTTGGGACATGATTAAAATCACACTAACACTAAATAAAGATTGAATAACAACCTGGTGAACAATATGTTCAGAAAATTCAGTCCACCATTGCCATTGACTGTATCCCCAAAACCACGAGTGTCTCCCCAAAAATTCAGTCTACCATCACAAATCACATTTCGTTTGGCTAATCATCGACTGCCTCCCCAAAAACCAATCTGCAGTCTAAAGTGTCCCTCATACCAAAAAAATTACTCCCCAAAGATGTTTAGTATCGTGCCAAGGGCATAGAAACAAATCAGATGAAAAGAAATAGATATGCACTACAGCCCACACGACATCTCAGGTAAAAAACAAAAGGAACAACTCTTAACCTGTGTGTGACCTTGGTATAATCATCATAATTACTCCGCAAGCTATATACTGAACAAACCATATCTATCTGTCTTCCTAAAATACATATCCACCGATATCACATGAAGTGGCTAAATCCAACAGCCAAAATCATCTTCACAAATCCAATTCCTTATAATCCAACTATAACTCTGAAAAAAATATCCAACATACAGCACGGCTGCTTCAACACCAGTCTGATATAAACCCAACCTCTTCATCTACATTACTGTCGGCGGTGCATCAAGCAAGTGAATCGAGCACTTTATCTGTCCCACAGGGGAATGTACATCCCATGATATAACATCAGTTATCCAGAGGAACATGTACATCAAATAATCATCATTCCCTACTAATCAAGCATCCAAACAATCAAATCCCACTTAAGCTTCCAACTGCTAGCACCAGATCTGCTAACCAAAAACCACTATCTAATAATAAAATATGACTAAAAAACCATCCAGCCTGCATTTTCCCTAAAAACAGAAAGCTCCCTAGTAAACCACCCATCAATTCAGCTTTGCTACAGCAGGCAAAATCAACATTTTTGGGTGCTAAATGACACATAATGCAGTTTTTTCACAAACTAAACGACAAAATCAACAAACAAAATGATATGCGTCTTTGTTTTCGCGACTTACCTTCGCGTCCAGCCGCTGGTTGCTTCCGAACAAACGTCGTATCTAGCCTCGCCTCCCACGATCTCTGGGTTGCCGGCGGCGACCCCCTCGACATTCACTAGACTCATGGAATCCTGAGACTTCAATGGTGTCAGTAGTCTAGTTCTCTCCCCACGTCGTGCATGCACGATCCCACGATCGCATGCACGTCCTGGCGCTCCGCGCCCTCCTGTTGTAACTTGTAACCCTATATATACATGGCAACGCATACGGCATCACCTAAGGTGCTCTGCCCTCTCATTCTCCAAGTCCACATGGTATCAGATGCTGGGCTAATCCTTCGTCTGTAGCCCACTACTCCGCTGCTCCTCTTCGTCCCTGCAACTGTCATGGCGTCTCCCACACCGCCACCTCCTCCACCTCCCCCACCCCCTCCCTCCCGTACCGGCCTAGGACCCAGCGGCGCCCCCAGCACCCCCGTCATGCCGGTCACCTCCTCCTCCCAGCAGACCCTCGTCACACCGTCCGCGCTCGCCCGCGGGCCGCTCTTCCTCCCCGACCCGAGCGCCTCCTCCTCCACGGCTGCGCCCAACCTCTCCCCGCTCGCCGGCGTCTTCATCAACCAGCAGGTTCCCCATGTCCTCTCGCTGAACCCGCCCAACTTCTCGCAGTGGCGGACTCTGTTCGAGGTGACCTTCCAGAAGTACGCCGTCGGCGCGCACATCTCCGGCCCGCCGCGCCCCCACGACCCGGTGTGGCTGCAGGACGATGCTCACATTGTCTCATGGCTCTACAACCGCATCAGCCCTGAGGTGTTCGGCCTCGTCCATTAGCGCGGTGCCACGGCCGGCGAGGTCTGGGCCTCCATCTGCAGCATCTTCCTCGAGAATCACGAGCACCAGGAAGTTCTTCTCGCCACCGAGTTCCGCAAGATCGACCAAGGCTCGTCCACAATTCTCGCCTACTTCGCCCGGCTCAAGGAATGCGCCGACCGCCTCGCCGACATCGGCTCTCCCGTCACCGACCGCGATCAGGTGCTGAACATGATCCGTGGCTTGCACCCTCGTTTCCGGTACGCCGTGCCGATCCTAACCATGCAGACACCCTTCCCCACGCTTCTCCACTGTCGTGCCTTCCTCCTTCTCGAGGACAGCCGTCAAGCCGACGAGCACACCACTGAGACGGCGCTCTACGTCGGGCGCTCCCCCGGCAACAACAACGGCGGGGGGCAGGGGGGCGGCAATGGCCGCAACTCCGGTGGGAGAGGATGCCACAAAGGGAAGGGTAAGGCCAACCACTCCGGCGGGGGTTCCTCCTCGCACTCCGGCGGGGGCTCGTCATCAACTCCGCCTCGCCCCGCTGCTCCAGCACCGGCACCGTGGACCGGCATGGTGCATGCCTGGCCCATGCCCTGGCGCTCCCACACTCCTGGCGCTGGCATCCTCGGTCCACGTCCTGGCGGTGCGTCTCCATTCGCCGGCGTCGCGTCCCACCACGGCGCTCCTGCATCGGCCTCCTCTCCATACGGGCCACCCACCGTCTGGCACTCCGGGGCCGTGCCGCCGCACCCACTCTACAGCGCTCCTCCCGCCAGTGCGCCTCCTGCCGGCACGCACGCATGGGACCAGAGCGCGCTGGTGCATGCACTCAACGCCATGACGCTGCAGCAGCAACAACCACCCCCGCCAGGCTCCGAATGGTATCTAGACACCGGCGCTACCACGCATATGGCGTCTACTCCTGGTATGCTCTCATCTTCTCATCCCTGCTACTCTACTAGCATAGTAGTCGGCGACGGTTCCTCACTTGCTGCCACGCACATGGGCCATCAGACCATCGCCACCAAAAACTCCCCTCTCTCACTCAACAACGTTCTCGTTTCACCTCACCTAATCAAAAACCTGATTTCTGCCCCGTTAACGTAGAATTTGATGACTTTGGTTTTTCTGTCAAGGACCGAAGAACGAGGAAGGTGATCCTCCGATGTAACTCCGACGATGATGAGCTCTATCCGATGTCTTCATCGTCGCCAGCCCACACTCACCAAGCCCTAGCAGCTGTCTCGCGTGATCTGTGGCATCTCCGCCTTGGACATCTCGGTGCCGATGCCCTTGATCGCACTCTCCGCAGCTCTTCAGTCGATTCCACCGCTAGCACCAGCAGTAGTATTTGTCAGTCATGTCAGTTAGGAAAAAGTGTGCGTCTTCCCTTTACTACTTCTGAACATGTATCATATTTCCCGTTTCAGCTTGTGCACTGTGATGTCTGGACATCTCCTGTACTTAGTGTATCTGGTTATCAGTACTACCTAGTCCTTTTAGATGATTATAGTCACTTTGTATGGACGTTTCCATTGCGGCACAAGTCTGAAGTTCTACCCACACTACGCACCTTCTCCACTTTCATCGCAAATCATTTCAGATTATCCATACTCACCATCCAAACTGACAACGGTAGGGAATTTGACAACCATGCCTCTCGTCGCTTCTTCGCATCTCTCGGCATCACACTTCGCATGTCCTGTCCGTATACCTCCCCACAGAATGGACGTGCTGAGCGTATACTGCGCACGATCAACGACATCACTCGCTCACTTCTCGTTCACGCCCATATGCCACTCTCCTACTGGGCAGAAGCCCTCCACACCTCTACATTCCTCCTCAACCGACGACCATGCCGACCACGCCATGATCACACACCATTCTTCCTACTATACGGCGTGCACCCCGATTACACAGCACTTCGCGTCTTCGTATGCTTGTGCTTTCCCAACCTCACCGCAACCACCCCGCACAAGCTTGCCCCGCGATCAGCTCCTTGCGTCTTCCTTGGCTACTCGGCCGACCACAAAGGCTACCGCTGCCTAAACCGCACCACTGGCCGAGTTGTCGTCTCCCGACACGTCGTCTTCGATGAGCTACGTTTTCCCTTTCGCGAAGACACGAACACCTCCCCTCCGGCCGACGACCTCACCGACGTGCTCCCACCCATCCCTCGTCGCCCACGTACTGTTGGAAATATGCCCTAGAGGCAATAATAAAATGGTTATTATTATATTTCCTTGTTCATGATAATTGTCTGTTATTCATGCTATAATTGTGTTATCCGGAAATCGTAATACATGTGTGAATACATAGACCACAACATGTCCCTAGTAAGCCTCTAGTTGACTAGCTCGTTGATCAATAGATGGTTACGGTTTCCTGACCATGGACATTGGATGTCATTGATAACGGGATCACATCATTAGGAGAATGATGTGATGGACAAGACCCAATCCTAAGCCTAGCACTAGATCGTGTAGTTCGTTTGCTAAAGCTTTTCCAATGTCAAGTAACTTTTCCTTAGACCATGAGATTGTGCAACTCCCGGATACCGTAGGAGTGCTTTGGGTGCACCAAACGTCACAACGTAACTGGGTGGCTATAAAGGTGCACTACGGGTATCTCCGAAAGTATCTGTTGGGTTGGCACGAATCGAGACTGGGATTTGTCACTCCATGTAACGGAGAGGTACCTCTGGGCCCACTCGGTAGGACATCATCATAATGAGCTAAATGTGATCAAGGAGTTGTTCACGGGATGATGTGTTACGGAAACGAGTAAAGAGACTTGCCGGTAACGAGATTGAACAAGGTATCGAGATACCGACGATCGAATCTCGGGCAAGTATCGTACCGATAGACAAAGGGAATTGCGTACGGGATTGATTGAATCCTCGACATCGTGGTTCATCCGATGAGATCATCGAGGAGCATGTGGGAGCCAACATGGGTATCCAGATCCCGCTGTTGGTTATTGACCGGAGAGTCGTCTCGGTCATGTCTGCGTGTCTCCCGAACCCGTAGGGTCTACACACTTAAGGTTCGGTGACGCTAGGGTTATAGAGATATTAGTATGCGGTAACCCGAAGGTTGTTCGGAGTCTCGGATGAGATCCTGGACGTCACGAGGAGTTCCGGAATGGTCCGGAGGTAAAGATTTATATATGGGAAGTCCTATTTTGGCCACCGGAAAATGTCGTGCCCGGTAAGCCAGCTGCCGGGAAGAAGTCGAAGAATGGACCCAAGCCTGAGACTGAGTGCTTTTATTGCAAGGGAAACGGTCACTGGAAGCGAAACTGCCCCAAGTACTTGGCGGACAAGAAGGCCGGCAATACCAAAGGTATATATGATATACATGTAATTGATGTGTACCTTACCAGCACTCGTAGTAGTTCCTGGGTATTTGATACCGGTGCGGTTGCTCATATTTGTAACTCAAAGCAGGAACTGCGGAATCAGCGTAGACTGGCAAAGGACGAGGTGACGATGCGCGTCGGGAATGGTTCCAAGGTCGATGTGATCGCCGTCGGCACGCTACCTCTGCTTCTACCTACGGGATTAGTTTTAAACCTCAATAATTGTTATTTAGTACCAGCTTTGAGCATGAACATTGTATCTGGATCTCGCTTAATGCGAGATGGCTACTCATTTAAATCTGAGAATAATGGTTGTTCTATTTATATGAGAGATATGTTTTATGGTCATGCCCCGCTGGTGAATGGTTTATTTTTATTGAATCTCGAACGTGATGTTACACATGTTTATAATGTGAATGCCAAGAAATGCAAGGTTGATAACGATAGTCCCACATACTTATGGCACTGCCGCCTTGGTCATATCGGTGTTAAACGCATGAAGAAACTCCATGCAGATGGACTTTTGGAGTCTCTTGATTATGAATCATTTGACAGATGCGAACCATGCCTCTTGGGCAAGATGACCAAGACTCCGTTCTCCGGAACAATGGAGCGAGCAACCAACTTATTGGAGATCATACATACTGATGTGTGTGGTCCAATGAGTGTTGAGGCTCGCGGTGGTTATCGTTATGTTCTCACCCTCACCGATGATTTGAGTAGATATGGGTATGTCTACTTGATGAAGCACAAGTCTGAGACCTTTGAAAAGTTCAAGGAATTTCAGAGTGAGGTTGAGAATCAACGTGACAAGAAAATAAAGTTCTTACGATCAGATCGTGGAGGAGAATATTTGAGTCATGAATTTGGCACGCACTTAAGAAAATGTGGAATTGTTTCACAACTCACGCCGCCTGGAACACCTCAGCGTAATGGTGTGTCCGAACGTCGTAATCGCACTCTATTGGATATGGTGCGATCTATGATGTCTCTTACCGATTTACCGCTATCCTTTTGGGGTTATGCTTTAGAGACTGCCGCATTCACTTTAAATAGGGCACCGTCAAAATCCGTTGAGACGACACCGTATGAATTATGGTTTGGGAAGAAACCTAAGCTGTCGTTTCTGAAAGTTTGGGGATGCGATGCTTATGTGAAGAAACTTCAACTAGAGAAGCTCGAACCCAAGTCGGAAAAATGCGTATTCATAGGATACCCTAAGGAAACTATTGGGTATACCTTCTACCTAAGATCCGAGGGCAAGATCTTTGTTGCCAGGAATGGATCCTTTCTAGAGAAAGAGTTTCTCTCGAAAGAAGTAAGTGGGAGGAAAGTGGAGCTTGATGAGATGACCCTCGAACCGGAGAGTAGCGCAGCACAGGAAAATGTTTCTGTGGAGCCTACACCGGCTAGAGAGGAAGTTATTGATAATGATCATGATCAAGCTACCACTGAACTTCGAAGGTCCACGAGGACACGTTCCGCACCAGAGTGGTATGGCAATCCTGTCCTGGAAATCATGTTGTTAGACAACAGTGAACCTTCGAACTATGAAGAAGCGATGGCGGGCCCGGATTCCGACAAATGGCTTAAAGCCATGAAATCCGAGATAGGATCCATGTATGAAAACGAAGTATGGACTTTGACTGACTTGCCCGATGATCGGCAAGACATAGAAAATAAATGGATCTTTAAGAAGAAGACTGACGCGGATGGTAATGTGACCATCTATAAGGCTCGGCTTGTCGCTAAGGGTTATCGACAAGTTCAAGGGGTTGACTACGATGAGACTTTCTCACCCGTAGCGAAGCTGAAATCCGTCAGAATCATGTTAGCAATTGCCGCATACTATGATTATGAGATATGGCAAATGGACGTCAAAACGGCATTCCTTAATGGTTTTCTTAAGGAAGAGTTGTATATGATACAATCGGAAGGTTTTGTCGACCCTGAGAATGCTGACAAGGTATGCAAGCTCCAGCGCTCAATCTATGGGCTGGTGCAAGCATCTCGGAGTTGGAACATTCGCTTTGACGAGATGATCAAAGCGTTTGGGTTCACACAGACTTATGGAGAAGCCTGTGTTTACAAGAAAGTGAGTGGGAGCTCTGTAGCATTTCTCATATTATATGTGGATGACATACTGCTGATGGGAAATGATATAGAATTCTTGGAAAGTATAAAGGCCTACTTGAATAAGTGTTTTTCAATGAAGGACCTTGGAGAAGCTGCTTATATATTAGGCATCAAGATCTATAGAGATAGATCGAGACGCCTCATAGGTCTTTCGCAAAGCACATACCTTGATAAGATATTGAAGAAGTTCAATATGGATATTTCCAAGAAGGGGTTCTTGCCTGTATTGCAAGGTGTGAAATTGAGATCGGCTCAATGCCCGACCACGGCAAAAGATATAGAAGAGATGAGTGTCATCCCCTATGCCTCAGCCATAGGGTCTATTATGTATGCCATGCTGTGTACCAAACCTGATGTAAACCTTGCTGTAAGTTTGGTAGGTAGGTACCAAAGTAATCCCGGCAAGGAACACTGGACAGCGGTCAAGAACATCCTGAAGTACCTGAAAAGGACTAAGGATATGTTTCTCGTATATGGAGGTGACGAAGAGCTCGTCGTAAAGGGTTACGTCGACGCTAGCTTCGACACAGATCCGGATGACTCCAAGTCACAAACCGGATACGTGTATATTTTGAATGGTGGAGCGGTAAGCTGGTGCAGTTGCAAGCAAAGCGTCGTGGCGGTTCTACATGCAAAGCGGAGTACATAGCAGCCTCGGAGGCAGCACACGAAGCAGTATGGATGAAGGAGTTCATCACCGACCTAGGAGTCATTCCAAATGCGTCGGGTCCAATGGCTCTCTTCTGTGACAACACTGGAGCTATTGCCCTTGCCAAGGAGCCCAGGTTTCACAAAAGGACCAGGCATATCAAGCGTCGCTTCAACTCCATACGTGAACATGTTCAAGATGGAGACATAGATATTTGTAAAGTGCACACGGATTTGAATGTAGCAGATCCGTTGACTAAACCTCTTTCACGAGCAAAACATGATCAACACCAGTACTCTATGGGTGTTCGATTCATCACAATCTAACTAGATTATTGACTCTAGTGCAAGTGGGAGACTGTTGGAAATATGCCCTAGAGGCAATAATAAAATGGTTATTATTATATTTCCTTGTTCATGATAATTGTCTGTTATTCATGCTATAATTGTGTTATCCGGAAATCGTAATACATGTGTGAATACATAGACCACAACATGTCCCTAGTAAGCCTCTAGTTGACTAGCTCGTTGATCAATAGATGGTTACGGTTTCCTGACCATGGACATTGGATGTCATTGATAACGGGATCACATCATTAGGAGAACGATGTGATGGACAAGACCCAATCCTAAGCCTAGCACTAGATCGTGTAGTTCGTTTGCTAAAGCTTTTCCAATGTCAAGTAACTTTTCCTTAGACCATGAGATTGTGCAACTCCCGGATACCGTAGGAGTGCTTTGGGTGCACCAAACGTCACAACGTAACTGGGTGGCTATAAAGGTGCACTACGGGTATCTCCGAAAGTATCTGTTGGGTTGGCACGAATCGAGACTGGGATTTGTCACTCCATGTAACGGAGAGGTACCTCTGGGCCCACTCGGTAGGAAATCATCATAATGAGCTCAATGTGATCAAGGAGTTGTTCACGGGATGATGTGTTACGGAAACGAGTAAAGAGACTTGCCGGTAACGAGATTGAACAAGGTATCGAGATACCGACGATCGAATCTCGGGCAAGTATCGTACCGATAGACAAAGGGAATTGCGTACGGGATTGATTGAATCCTCGACATCGTGGTTCATCCGATGAGATCATCAAGGAGCATGTGGGAGCCAACATGGGTATCCAGATCCCGCTGTTGGTTATTGACCGGAGAGTCGTCTCGGTCATGTCTGCGTGTCTCCCGAACCCGTAGGGTCTACACACTTAAGGTTCGGTGACGCTAGGGTTATAGAGATATTAGTATGCGGTAACCCGAAGGTTGTTCGGAGTCTCGGATGAGATCCTGGACGTCACGAGGAGTTCCGGAATGGTCCGGAGGTAAAGATTTATATATGGAAAGTCCTATTTTGGCCACCGGAAAATGTTCGGGATTTTTCGGTATTGTACCGAGAAGGTTCTAGAAGGTTCCGGAGTGGGGCCCACCTGCATGGGGGGACCCACATGAACGTGGGTAGTGGGGGCAAGGCCCCACACCCCTAGTCAAGGCGCACCAAGATTCCCCCTTAGAAGGAATAAGATCATATCCCGAAGGGATAAGATCAAGATCCCTAAAAAAGGGGGATAACAATCGGTGGGGAAGGGAAAGGATGGGATTTCTTTCCTTCCACCTTTGCCAACGCCCCAATGGACTTGGAGGGCAAGAAACCAGCCCCCTCCACCCCTATATATAGTGGGGAGGTGCATGGGAAAAAGAGCTCAGCCCCTGGCGCCTCCCTCTCCCTCCCGTGACACCTCTTCCTCCTCCAGTAGCGCTTGGCGAAGCCCTGCTGAAATCCCGCTGCTTCCACCACCACACCGTCGTGCTGCTGGATCTCCATCAACCTCTCCTCCCCCCTTGCTGGATCAAGAAGGAGGAGACGTCTCTGCTCCGTACGTGTGTTGAACGCGGAGGTGCCGTCCGTTCGGCGCTCGGTCATCGGTGATTTGGATCACGACGAGTATGACTCCATCAACCCCGTTCTCTTGAACGCTTCCGCTCGCGATCTACAAGGGTATGTAGATACACTCCCCTCTCACTCGTTGCTAGATGACTCCATAGATTGATCTTGGTGATGCGTAGAAAATTTTAAAATTCTGCTACGTTCCCCAACAGTGGCATCATGAGCTAGGTCTATGCGTAGTATCTTGCACGAGTAGAACACAAAGTAGTTGTGGGCGTCGATTTGTCAATCTTCTTGCCGTTACTAGTCTTATCTTGATTCGGCGGCACTGTGGGATGAAGCGGCCCGGACCGACCTTACACGTACGCTTACGTGAGACAGGTTCCACCGACTGACATGCACTAGTTGCATAAGGTGGCTAGCGGGTGTCTGTCTCTCCCACTTTAGTCGGATCGGATTCGATGAACAGGGTCCTTATGAATGGTAAATAGAAATTGGCATATCACGTTGTGGTTTTGGCGTAGGTAAGAAACGTTCTTGCTAGAAACCTATAGCAGCCACGTAAAAACTTGCAACAACAATTAGAGGACGTCTAACTTGTTTTTGCAGCAAGTGCTTTGTGATGTGATATGGCCAAAGGATGTGATGAATGATATATGTGATGTATGAGATGATCATGTTCTTGTAATAGGAATCACGACTTGCATGTCGATGAGTATGACAACCGGCAGGAGCCATAGGAGTTGTCTTAATTTATTATATGACCTGCGTGTCATTGAAATTCGCCATGTAATTACTTTACTTTATTGCTAACCGTTAGCCGTAGTAGTAGAAGTAATAGTTGGCGAGACAACTTCATGAAGACACGATGATGGAGATCATGATGATGGAGATCATGGTGTCATGCCGGTGACGATGATGATCATGGAGCCCTGAAGATGGAGATCAAAAGGAGCAAAGTGATAATGGCCATATCATGTCACTATTTTGATTGCATGAGATGTTTATCATGTTTTTGCATCTTATTTGCTTAGAACGACGGTAGCATATATAAGATGATCCCTTACTAAAATTTCAAGAAAGTGTTCCCCCTAACTGTGCACCGTTGCGAAGGTTCGTTGTTTCGAAGCACTACGTGTTGATCGGGTGTGATAGATTCTAACGTTCGAATACAACGGGTGTAAGCCAGATTTACACAGCAATACACTTAGGTTGACTTGACGAGCCTAGCATGTACAGACATGGCCTCGGAACACAAGAGACCGAAAGGTCGAGCATGAGTCGTATAGAAGATACGATCAACATGGGAATGTTCACCGTTGATGACTAGTCCGTCTCACGTGATGATCGGACACGGCCTAGTCGATTCGGATCATGTAATCACTTAGATGACGAGAGGGATGTCTATCTGAGTGGGAGTTCATTACATAATTTGATTAGATGAACTTAATTGTCATGAACTTAGTCTAAATGTTACATATCTATCTTGTAGATCAAATGGCCAACGCTAATGTTACCCTCAACTTCAACGCGTTCCTAGAGAAAAACAAGCTGAAAGACGATGGTAGCAACTATGCGGACTGGGTCCGTAACCTGAGGATTATCCTCATAGCTGCCAAGAAATCATATGTCCTTGAAGCACCGTTAGGTGACCCACCTGCTCTCCCAGCACTGCCAGATGATTTGAACGTTTGGCAGACACGCACCGATGATTACTCCTTCGTTCAGTGCGGCATGCTCTTCAGCTTAGAACCGGGGCTCCAAAAGCGTTTTGAGCATCACGGAGCATATGAGATGTTCGAAGAGCTGAAAATGGTTTTCCAAGCTCATGCCCGGATCGAGAGATATGAAGTCTCCGATAAGTTCTACAGCTGTAAGATGGAGGAAAATAGTTCTGTCAGCGAGCACATACTCAAAATGTCTGGGTTGCACAGCCGCTTGTCTCAGCTGGGAGTTAATCTCCCGGATGACGCGGTCGTTGACAAAATCCTTCAGTCGCTTCCACCTAGCTACAAGAGCTTCGTGATGAACTTCAACATGCAGGGGATGGAAAAGACCATTCCTGAGGTATATGCGATGCTGAAGTCAGCGGAGGCAGAGATCAGAAAGGAACATCAAGTGTTGATGGTGAATAAAACCACTAAGTTCAAGAAGGGCAAGGGTAAGAAGAACTTCAAGAAGGACGGCAAGGGAGTTGCCGCGCCCGGTAAGCCAGCTGCCGGGAAGAAGTCGAAGAATGGACCCAAGCCTGAGACTGAGTGCTTTTATTGCAAGGGAAACGGTCACTGGAAGCGAAACTGCCCCAAGTACTTGGCGGACAAGAAGGCTGGCAATACCAAAGGTATATATGATATACATGTAATTGATGTGTACCTTACCAGCACTCGTAGTAGTTCCTGGGTATTTGATACCGGTGCGGTTGCTCATATTTGTAACTCAAAGCAGGAACTGCGGAATCAGCGTAGACTGGCAAAGGACGAGGTGACGATGCGCGTCGGGAATGGTTCCAAGGTCGATGTGATCGCCGTCGGCACGCTACCTCTGCATCTACCTACGGGATTAGTTTTAAACCTCAATAATTGTTATTTAGTGCCAGCTTTGAGCATGAACATTGTATCTGGATCTCGCTTAATGCGAGATGGCTACTCATTTAAATCTGAGAATAATGGTTGTTCTATTTATATGAGAGATATGTTTTATGGTCATGCCCCGCTGGTGAATGGTTTATTTTTATTGAATCTCGAACGTGATGTTACACATGTTTATAATGTGAATGCCAAGAAATGCAAGGTTGATAACGATAGTCCCACATAATTGTGGCACTGCCGCCTTGGTCATATCGGTGTTAAACGCATGAAGAAACTCCATGCAGATGGACTTTTGGAGTCTCTTGATTATGAATCATTTGACAGATGCGAACCATGCCTCTTGGGCAAGATGACCAAGACTCCGTTCTCCGGAACAATGGAGCGAGCAACCAACTTATTGGAGATCATACATACTGATGTGTGTGGTCCAATGAGTGTTGAGGCTCGCGGTGGTTATCGTTATGTTCTCACCCTCACCGATGATTTGAGTAGATATGGGTATGTCTACTTGATGAAGCACAAGTCTGAGACCTTTGAAAAGTTCAAGGAATTTCAGAATGAGGTTGAGAATCAACGTGACAAGAAAATAAAGTTCTTACAATCAGATCGTGGAGGAGAATATTTGAGTCATGAATTTGGCACGCACTTAAGGAAATGTGGAATTGTTTCACAACTCACGCCGCCTGGAACACCTCAGCATAACGGTGTGTCCGAACGTCGTAATCGCACTCTATTGGATATGGTGCGATCTATGATGTCTCTTACTGATCTACCGCTATCTTTTTGGGGTTATGCTTTAGAGACTGTCGCATTCACTTTAAATAGGGCACCGTCAAAATCCGTTGAGACGACACCGTATGAATTATGGTTTGGGAAGAAACCTAAGCTGTCGTTTCTGAAAGTTTGGGGATGCGATGCTTATGTGAAGAAACTTCAACCAGAGAAGCTCGAACCCAAGTCGGAAAAATGCGTATTCATAGGATACCCTAAGGAAACTATTGGGTATACCTTCTACCTAAGATCCGAGGGCAAGATCTTTGTTGCCAGGAATGGATCCTTTCTAGAGAAAGAGTTTCTCTCGAAAGAAGTAAGTGGGAGGAAAGTGGAGCTTGATGAGATGACCCTCGAACCGGAGAGTAGCGCAGCACAGGAAAATGTTTCTATGGAGCCTGCACCGGCTAGAGAGGAAGTTAATGATAATGATCATGATCAAGCTGCCACTGAACTTCGAAGGTCCACAAGGACACGTTCCGCACCAGAGTGGTACGGCAATCCTGTCCTGGAAATCATGTTGTTAGACAACAGTGAACCTTCGAACTATGAAGAAGCGATGGCGGGCCCGGATTCCGACAAATGGCTTGAAGCCATGAAATCCGAGATAGGATCCATGTATGAAAACGAAGTATGGACTTTGACTGACTTGCCCGATGATCGGCAAGCCATAGAAAATAAATGGATCTTTAAGAAGAAGACTGACGCGGATGGTAATGTGACCATCTATAAGGCTCGGCTTGTCGCTAAGGGTTATCGACAAGTTCAAGGGGTTGACTACGATGAGACTTTCTCACCCGTAGCGAAGCTGAAATCCGTCAGAATCATGTTAGCAATTGTCGCATACTATGATTATGAGATATGGCAAATGGACGTCAAAACGGCATTCCTTAATGGTTTTCTTAAGGAAGAGTTGTATATGATGCAACCGGAAGGTTTTGTCGACCCTGAGAATGCTGACAAGGTATGCAAGCTCCAGCGCTCAATCTATGGGCTAGTGCAAGCATCTCGGAGTTGGAACATTCGCTTTGATGAGATGATCAAAGCGTTTGGGTTCACACAGACTTATGGAGAAGCCTGTGTTTACAAGAAAGTGAGTGGGAGCTCTGTAGCATTTCTCATATTATATGTGGATGACATACTGCTAATGGGAAATGATATAGAATTCTTGGAAAGTATAAAGGCCTACTTGAATAAGTGTTTTTCAATGAAGGACCTTGGAGAAGCTGCTTATATATTAGGCATCAAGATCTATAGGGATAGATCGAGACGCCTCATAGGTCTTTCGCAAAGCACATACCTTGATAAGATATTGAAGAAGTTCAATATGGATCAGTCTAAGAAGGGGTTCTTGCCTGTATTGCAAGGTGTGAGATTGAGCTCGGCTCAATGCCCGACCACGGCAGAAGATATAGAAGAGATGAGTGTCATCCCCTATGCCTCAGCCATAGGGTCTATTATGTATGCCATGCTGTGTACCAGACCTGATGTAAACCTTGCAGTAAGTTTGGTAGGTAGGTGCCAAAGTAATCCTGGCAAGGAACACTGGACAGCGGTCAAGAACATCCTGAAGTACCTGAAAAGGACTAAGGATATGTTTCTCGTATATGGAGGTGACGAAGAGCTCGTCGTAAAGGGTTACGTCGACGCTAGCTTCGACACAGATCCGGATGACTCCAAGTCACAAACCGGATACCTGTATATTTTGAATGGTGGAGCGGTAAGCTGGTGCAGTTGCAAGCAAAGCGTCGTGGCGGGTTCTACATGCGAAGCGGAGTACATAGCAGCCTCGGAGGCAGCACACGAAGCAGTATGGATGAAGGAGTTCATCACCGACCTAGGAGTCATTCCAAATGCGTCGGGTCCAATGGCTCTCTTTTGTGACAACACTGGAGCTATTGCCCTTGCAAAGGAGCCCAGGTTTCACAAGAAGACCAGGCATATCAAGCGTCGCTTCAACTCCATACGTGAACATGTTCAAGATGGAGACATAGATATTTGTAAAGTGCACATGGATTTGAATGTAGCAGATCCGTTGACTAAACCTCTTTCACGGGCAAAACATGATCAACACCAGTACTCTATGGGTGTTCGATTCATCACAATGTAACTAGATTATTGACTCTAGTGCAAGTGGGAGACTATTGGAAATATGCCCTAGAGGCAATAATAAAATGGTTATTATTATATTTCCTTGTTCATGATAATTGTCTGTTATTCATGCTATAATTGTGTTATCCGGAAATCGTAATACATGTGTGAATACATAGACCACAACATGTCCCTAGTAAGCCTCTAGTTGACTAGCTCGTTGATCAATAGATGGTTACGGTTTCCTGACCATGGACATTGGATGTCATTGATAACGGGATCACATCATTAGGAGAATGATGTGATGGACAAGACCCAATCCTAAGCCTAGCACTAGATCGTGTAGTTCGTTTGCTAAAGCTTTTCCAATGTCAAGTAACTTTTCCTTAGACCATGAGATTGTGCAACTCCCGGATACCGTAGGAGTGCTTTGGGTGCACCAAACGTCACAACGATGCGCGTCGGGAATGGTTCCAAGGTCGATGTGATCGCCGTCGGCACGCTACCTCTGCATCTACCTACGGGATTAGTTTTAAACCTCAATAATTGTTATTTAGTACCAGCTTTGAGCATGAACATTGTATCTGGATCTCGCTTAATGCGAGATGGCTACTCATTTAAATCTGAGAATAATGGTTGTTCTATTTATATGAGAGATATGTTTTATGGTCATGCCCCGCTGGTGAATGGTTTATTTTTATTGAATCTCGAACGTGATGTTACACATGTTTATAATGTGAATGCCAAGAAATGCAAGGTTGATAACGATAGTCCCACATACTTGTGGCACTGCCGCCTTGGTCATATCGGTGTTAAACGCATGAAGAAACTCCATGCAGATGGACTTTTGGAGTCTCTTGATTATGAATCATTTGACAGATACGAACCATGCCTCTTGGGCAAGATGACCAAGACTCCGTTCTCCGGAACAATGGAGCGAGCAACCAACTTATTGGAGATCATACATACTGATGTGTGTGGTCCAATGAGTGTTGAGGCTCGCGGTGGTTATCGTTATGTTCTCACCCTCACCGATGATTTGAGTAGATATGGGTATGTCTACTTGATGAAGCACAAGTCTGAGACCTTTGAAAAGTTCAAGGAATTTCAGAGTGAGGTTGAGAATCAACGTGACAAGAAAATAAAGTTCTTACGATCAGATCGTGGAGGAGAATATTTGAGTCATGAATTTGGCACGCACTTAAGGAAATGTGGAATTGTTTCACAACTCACGCCGCCTGGAACACCTCAGCGTAATGGTGTGTCCGAACGTCGTAATCGCACTCTATTGGATATGGTGCGATCTATGATGTCTCTTACCGATTTACCGCTATCCTGTTGGGGTTATGCTTTAGAGACTGCCGCATTCACTTTAAATAGGGCACCGTCAAAATCCGTTGAGACGACACCGTATGAATTATGGTTTGGGAAGAAACCTAAGCTGTCGTTTCTGAAAGTTTGGGGATGCGATGCTTATGTGAAGAAACTTCAACCAGAGAAGCTCGAACCCAAGTCGGAAAAATGCGTATTCATAGGATACCCTAAGGAAACTATTGGGTATACCTTCTACCTAAGATCCGAGGGCAAGATCTTTGTTGCCAGGAATGGATCCTTTCTAGAGAAAGAGTTTCTCTCGAAAGAAGTAAGTGGGAGGAAAGTGGAGCTTGATGAGATGACCCTCGAACCGGAGAGTAGCGCAGCACAGGAAAATGTTTCTGTGGAGCCTACACCGGCTAGAGAGGAAGTTATTGATCATGATCAAGCTACCACTGAACTTCGAAGGTCCACGAGGACACGTTCCGCACCAGAGTGGTATGGCAATCCTGTCCTGGAAATCATGTTGTTAGACAACAGTGAACCTTCGAACTATGAAGAAGCGATGGCGGGCCCGGATTCCGACAAATGGCTTGAAGCCATGAAATCCGAGATAGGATCCATGTATGAAAACGAAGTATGGACTTTGACTGACTTGCCCGATGATCGGCAAGCCATAGAAAATAAATGGATCTTTAAGAAGAAGACTGACGCGGATGGTAATGTGACCATCTATAAGGCTCGGCTTGTCGCTAAGGGTTATCGACAAGTTCAAGGGGTTGACTACGATGAGACTTTCTCACCCGTAGCGAAGCTGAAATCCGTCAGAATCATGTTAGCAATTGCCGCATACTATGATTATGAGATATGGCAAATGGACGTCAAAACGGCATTCCTTAATGGTTTTCTTGAGGAAGAGTTGTATATGATACAACCGGAAGGTTTTGTCGACCCTGAGAATGCTGACAAGGTATGCAAGCTCCAGCGCTCAATCTATGGGCTGGTGCAAGCATCTCGGAGTTGGAACATTCGCTTTGACGAGATGATCAAAGCGTTTGGGTTCACACAGACTTATGGAGAAGCCTGTGTTTACAAGAAAGTGAGTGGGAGCTCTGTAGCATTTCTCATATTATATGTGGATGACATACTGCTGATGGGAAATGATATAGAATTCTTGGAAAGTATAAAGGCCTACTTGAATAAGTGTTTTTCAATGAAGGACCTTGGAGAAGCTGCTTATATGTTAGGCATCAAGATCTATAGAGATAGATCGAGACGCCTCATAGGTCTTTCGCAAAGCACATACCTTGATAAGATATTGAAGAAGTTCAATATGGATCAGTCCAAGAAGGGGTTCTTGCCTGTATTGCAAGGTGTGAAATTGAGCTCGGCTCAATGCCCGACCACGGCAAAAGATATAGAAGAGATGAGTGTCATCCCCTATGCCTCAGCCATAGGGTCTATTATGTATGCCATGCTGTGTACCAGACCTGATGTAAACCTTGCTGTAAGTTTGGTAGGTAGGTACCAAAGTAATCCCGGCAAGGAACACTGGACAGCGGTCAAGAACATCCTGAAGTACCTGAAAAGGACTAAGGATATGTTTCTCGTATATGGAGGTGACGAAGAGCTCGTCGTAAAGGGTTACGTCGACGCTAGCTTCGACACAGATCCGGATGACTCCAAGTCACAAACCGGATACGTGTATATTTTGAATGGTGGAGCGGTAAGCTGGTGCAGTTGCAAGCAAAGCGTCATGGCGGGTTCTACATGCGAAGCGGAGTACATAGCAGCCTCGGAGGCAGCACACGAAGCAGTATGGATGAAGGAGTTCATCACCGACCTAGTAGTCATTCCAAATGCGTCGGGTCCAATGGCTCTCTTCTGTGACAACACTGGAGCTATTGCCCTTCCCAAGGAGCCCAGGTTTCACAAAAGGACCAGGCATATCAAGCGTCGCTTCAACTCCATACGTGAACATGTTCAAGATGGAGACATAGATATTTGTAAAGTGCACACGGATTTGAATGTAGCAGATCCGTTGACTAAACCTCTTTCACGAGCAAAACATGATCAACACCAGTACTCTATGGGTGTTCGATTCATCACAATGTAACTAGATTATTGACTCTAGTGCAAGTGGGAGACTGTTGGAAATATGCCCTAGAGGCAATAATAAAATGGTTATTATTATATTTCCTTGTTCATGATAATTGTCTGTTATTCATGCTATAATTGTGTTATCCGGAAATCGTAATACATGTGTGAATACATAGACCACAACATGTCCCTAGTAAGCCTCTAGTTGACTAGCTCGTTGATCAATAGATGGTTACGGTTTCCTGACCATGGACATTGGATGTCATTGATAACGGGATCACATCATTAGGAGAACGATGTGATGGACAAGACCCAATCCTAAGCCTAGCACTAGATCGTGTAGTTCGTTTGCTAAAGCTTTTCCAATGTCAAGTAACTTTTCCTTAGACCATGAGATTGTGCAACTCCCGGATACCGTAGGAGTGCTTTGGGTGCACCAAACGTCACAACGTAACTGGGTGGCTATAAAGGTGCACTACGGGTATCTCCGAAAGTATCTGTTGGGTTGGCACGAATCGAGACTGGGATTTGTCACTCCATGTAACGGAGAGGTACCTCTGGGCCCACTCGGTAGGACATCATCATAATGAGCTCAATGTGATCAAGGAGTTGTTCACGGGATGATGTGTTACAGAAACGAGTAAAGAGACTTGCCGGTAATGAGATTGAACAAGGTATCGAGATACCGACGATCGAATCTCGGGCAAGTATCGTACCGATAGACAAAGGGAATTGCGTACGGGATTGATTGAATCCTCGACATCGTGGTTCATCCGATGAGATCATCGAGGAGCATGTGGGAGCCAACATGGGTATCCAGATCCCGCTGTTGGTTATTGACCGGAGAGTCGTCTCGGTCATGTCTGCGTGTCTCCCGAACCCGTAGGGTCTACACACTTAAGGTTCGGTGACGCTAGGGTTATAGAGATATTAGTATGCGGTAACCCGAAGGTTGTTCGGAGTCTCGGATGAGATCCTGGACGTCACGAGGAGTTCCGGAATGGTCCGGAGTTAAAGATTTATATATGGGAAGATACGATCAACATGGGGATGTTCACCGTTGATGACTAGTCCGTCTCACGTGATGATCGGACACGGCCTAGTCGATTCGGATCATGTAATCACTTAGATGACGAGAGGGATGTCTATCTGAGTGGGAGTTCATTACATAATTTGATTAGATGAACTTAATTGTCATGAACTTAGTCTAAATGTTACATATCTATCTTGTAGATCAAATGGCCAACGCTAATGTTACCCTCAACTTCAACGCGTTCCTAGAGAAAAACAAGATGAAAGACGATGGTAGCAACTATGCGGACTGGGTCCGTAACCTGAGGATTATCCTCATAGCTGCCAAGAAATCATATGTCCTTGAAGCACCGTTAGGTGACCCACCTGCTCTCCCAGCACTGCCAGACGATTTGAACGTTTGGCAGACACGCACCGATGATTACTCCTTCGTTCAGTGCGGCATGCTCTTCAGCTTAGAACCGGGGCTCCAAAAGCGTTTTGAGCATCACGGAGCATATGAGATGTTCGAAGAGCTGAAAATGGTTTTCCAAGCTCATGCCCGGATCGAGAGATATGAAGTCTCCGATAAGTTCTACAGCTGTAAGATGGAGGAAAATAGTTCTGTCAGCGAGCACATACTCAAAATGTCTGGGTTGCACAGCCGCTTGTCTCAGCTGGGAGTTAATCTCCCGGATGACGCGGTCGTTGACAGAATCCTTCAGTCGCTTCCACCTAGCTACAAGAGCTTCGTGATGAACTTCAACATGCAGGGGATGGAAAAGACCATTCCGGAGGTATATGCGATGCTGAAGTCAGCGGAGGCAGAGATCAGAAAGGAACATCAAGTGTTGATGGTGAATAAAACCACTAAGTTCAAGAAGGGCAAGGGTAAGAAGAACTTCAAGAAGGACGGCAAGGGAGTTGCCGCGCCCGGTAAGCCAGCTGCCGGGAAGAAGTCGAAGAATGGACCCAAGCCTGAGACTGAGTGCTTTTATTGCAAGGGAAACGGTCACTGGAAGCGAAACTGCCCCAAGTACTTGGCGGACAAGAAGGCCGGCAATACCAAAGGTATATATGATATACATGTAATTGATGTGTACCTTACCAGCACTCGTAGTAGTTCCTGGGTATTTGATACCGGTGCGGTTGCTCATATTTGTAACTCAAAGCAGGAACTGCGGAATCAGCGTAGACTGGCAAAGGACGAGGTGACGATGCGCGTCGGGAATGGTTCCAAGGTCGATGTGATCGCCATCGGCACGCTACCTTTGCATCTACCTACGGGATTAGTTTTAAACCTCAATAATTGTTATTTAGTACCAGCTTTGAGCATGAACATTGTATCTGGATCTCGCTTAATGCGAGATGGCTACTCATTTAAATCTGAGAATAATGGTTGTTCTATTTATATGAGAGATATGTTTTATGGTCATGCCCCGCTGGTGAATGGTTTATTTTTATTGAATCTCGAACGTGATGTTACACATGTTTATAATGTGAATGCCAAGAAATGCAAGGTTGATAACGATAGTCCCACATACTTGTGGCACTGCCGCCTTGGTCATATCGGTGTTAAACGCATGAAGAAACTCCATGCAGATGGACTTTTGGAGTCTCTTGATTATGAATCATTTGACAGATGCGAACCCTTTAGTCGGATCGGATTCGATGAACAGAGGTCCTTATGAAGGGTAAATAGAAATTGGCATATCACGTTTGGTTTTGGCGTAGGTAAGAAACGTTCTTGCTAGAAACCTATAGCAGCCACGTAAAAACTTGCAACAACTTAGAGGACGTCTAACTTGTTTTTGCAGCAAGTGCTTTGTGATGTGATGGCCAAAGGATGTGATGAATGATATATGTTGATGTATGAGATGACATGTTCTTGTAATAGGAATCACGACTTGCATGTCGATGAGTATGACAACCGGCAGGAGCCATAGGAGTTGTCTTAATTTATTATATGACCTGCGTGTCATTGAAATTCGCCATGTAATTACTTTACTTTATTGCTAACCGTTAGCCGTAGTAGTAGAAGAATAGTTGGCGAGACAACTTCATGAAGACACGATGATGGAGATCATGATGATGGAGATCATGGTCTGCATGGCCGGTGACGATGATGATCATGGAGCCCTGAAGATGAGATCAAAAGGAGCAAAGTGATAATGGCCATATCATGTCACTATTTTGATTGCATGAGATGTTTATCAGGTTTTTGCATCTTATTTGCTTAGAACGACGGTAGCATATATAAGATGATCCCTTACTAAAATTTCAAGAAAGTGTTCCCCCTAACTGTGCACCGTTGCGAAGGTTCGTTGTTTCGAAGCACTACGTGTTGATCGGGTGTGGATAGATTCTAACGTTCGAATACAACGGGTGTAAG